>JAODTK010002965.1:20000-338941 GCA_026419785.1 Sclerodactyla briareus | reverse complement strand
ATTGTCACGATGATTCAGTCAAGAGCCAAACTGATATACTTTATAAAAGAAGCATTTTCCCATCCTTTTTTTTTTTGGGTTGTATATGAATTTCAGTGTATGACCAAGTCGCGACTTGAGGTTGAGAATTGCTGGCGAAAAGAACTGAGTGACTTGCTTCTATGACTTTGTATAGTGGACATGCATGAAATGACTTGACTCTCACCTATTTGGGTGAATAGGATTGGACTTGAACAAATTGGGTGACTAGGTCACAACTCAGAATGTATGTATGTTTCCTATTAAAATCCAAGGACAGAACTTTTTCAAAGTCAACCTATAAGGTTTAATGTTGCATCCGACTCCTATCATCCTATGTGTTGTATTCAAAATTGTTGATTCTAATGATTATCCACAGACAAGGAACAAACTCCATGATAACCTGATCAGATGTCAGCTAGACTTAGCAGAGATTTACCGCTGTGCTGGCGAGTTCAGGGATCCTTGCAGTGTTTGGGTAAAGCCCTGCTGGTAGCGAAGGAGCTGAAGAACAAAGATCAACAGAGAGAGATCTTCCTTTCAGGGATGTATGTATAGAATCACACGAGGGTCAGTGGCCATCAATGACAGACCAAAATTAGCTGGGCAGAAATCGGACCAAACCACTGTTCTTTCAGTCAGCATACCATACATTTTTTTGCCAAATATTCATTTGCAGATTTGCATTGGAACATGCACTGGATCGGGGGATTGGAGACCAACTTGGTTTTCCCCATAGGGGACCCCACCCACCACATACATTTTTTTTTTTTGTTTTTTCAGAAAAACTTAATCAGTGTGGAAAGTGGAGAATATTGGCGTTCAATTTTTAGACCAACTCTGTTGGTGGGCACGGCTCTTGGAACCGGCTCACGCTGCGGACATTCAAGATTTAATATGAATTTGAACAAGAGTGGAATATGTCCGGGGGGTCAGAAAACCCTTCCAATTTCGAATGAGAAAACATGGTCACCGGCATATTACAAATTGTGGGGACACAGTGGCGGGTTTTAACCCCCACTTGTTGATGTCAAGCTATAATTTGTGAGGTCTTGAGTAGGAGTAGGCCCACAAAGATAACGTTATGTGTAAGGATGAGCCTAGGAGAGGATAGTTGAGTTATTTAAGTGATTTGAATATTTTGGAACACATCAATATTTTAATGTCATTAATATTATTTCCAAGGTCATCTCAACAGGTTATTAGCAGCATCTTGGAATAGCTGGGGTCAGCATCGTTGAAATGCGTTCAAATGAGCAAGATGCGACACATTTTGGATGTGCATAGCAGTCAGTCTTCCACCACAACTATTAGACGCATACAGGTTTTCTACAAGTCCTGCCCCAAATTGCTACACCAAATGGGCACCCCTCTTTTCGGAATGCTGGTTATTAGGATGGGAGGGGCCCAAAGGGCATCTGCGTCAACAGTTCATGGCCATTCCATTTGAAGAATACTGTAAACAAGAATCATTCAATGTTCTGATCTGTGATGATATTTGGTGTGGAAACTTTTCCTTAGAGAGGACAATAATTTTATGTCTTTGGTTGAGATCAGATGTCATTAGTGGTAATTATTCGGGGATTCCCTAAGAAAATTATTGCATAAGAGCACCTCAAAGTCAACCATACCGGGATAGAGCAATCCCATACTTGGAACGCATTATCTTCATTAATACATTCAACCTATTGTTGGGAAGAGTTGTCTCCTAGGAGGTCAACCTCTGGAAAAGTCTGTAATGTTCAGTTCAATCGAGTGAACTTTTCAAGTGTCAGTTTCTACATATTTTATATTAGGAGGAGTCACTTATGGCAGTTCAGGATTTGATGAGCCTATTGGATATCTGGTTGAAAGTTGTTCATCTGCTTTGTTGTTTTCGTATATTGTCAAATGATTTGTTGTATTATATGTGTCTATCTGTTCTTTTAGGTACATTTTCATTTAGGAGATTTTGTGGCCGCCAGGAAAGTTCTCAAGAAGGCGCACAAGAGGGGAATCTCCAAATAGTGATGCAGAGAGGTGGAGAAAAAAAGGAGAGAGAGCTCTCCACTAGGTATGGTAAAGCTTTGAGTACCATGATACTCTTCCATCAGGTAACAAGGCATGATGGACAATATCATGGGTGAAGATAAGCTTTTAGTTGGCTCAGTCGGGAAGAGAATCTGGCGTGGAATGGACGATGTTTAGGGTTAGGAATTCGTTTGGGATTCTTCAGCCTCCAGCGTTTCTCGAGCAGGGCAATCCGCTTATTGCTTCACCAGGTCAAAATTTGAAGGTACTGGCCCTTGTCTCACAACTATACCACCCGGGCCGGATTATGGATTTAGACTTGGGCCAGAGGGTCACTTGCTCAACTCCCCCCCCCCCTCCCCACACACACAAAAAAAAGGGGGTCAGAGAAAGATGCGACAATGGGAGTTGCCACATTGGTGATGTTGTGAATGATCGGGGTTGTATCTGTAAAATGCTTGGACCACTCCTGTGAAAAGGCCCTTATAATTACATGTTATAATATATATACTAGACTTCTGTGCTTTGTCCAAGACATTAGTTTGAACACCATAGTTTGAATGTTCACCCCAGTCATTCATGACAGTGGGACGTTGAAAACCAATGGTAATCACAATTTTTTCATGTGCAAGAATATAGAAATATTGGTATCAGTGAGTTAGCTCGCTTGGCAGTGGTGTAGCCTATTTTCCAGGAGCGCTGCCATTTGGTCTGCCTCAGATTTAGAGACGTGACTGCGCGCAGATGGGATTTTAGGAGCGCCACAATACTTTCCTGAGGCTAATTTTAGGAGCGCGATCCCGCCAGCGCTTCCTAAAAATTCAAGCCCTGTAATTATAGTTCAGTGATCAAATTCACGCTATAGCATATCTCAGGAACCATTCGTCAATCAATAAACATGTGATCCGGTGGGATCAATCTTTGCGACATGTGGAAGCTCAAGTTTTCTCTATCACAATAAAGACATTGTGCTCAGCTTAGTCAAGAATGCTGCTGCTTCAATCAATAGTAAAACTTTTGGTTGGTGTATGTTGAGGAAATAGAATGTTTGGAGGAATCTAAAAAAAAAAAGATACTTGGTGATGCTGAATTTTAGGGGAGAATGGTCTCAAGTAATAAATCATTTCTACAAACAAACTAGTAAAGAGAAAATGGGTACCAATCTAGTTGTGGTATCATAACAAATCTATTTCTATTTAATTGTGTATGAAGTTTTTTGGTAAGAAAAGGTTGTTTCATTTATGGTTTCATGACTTAAACATTTCAATTTTGGGTTCCTTGCGATAACGAAGGCAGGCTAGTGTAAATCAGGTGGCGTACCTGTGTGTGTGTTGTCTTTGAAAACTGCTGGGGACACTGTAACTCAAGAAGGGAAAGGGAATCAGACTGAAACGTGTGTATATAGGTTGTCATTCATGGTTAGGCTGGTGAGGAAGTGTGCCTTGTTTCTTTGGTGCCAATCTCATTAATATTCATGTGAATGGGGGGGGCTCTTCTTCTTTTCTTCTTTGGTGGACCTGACCAAGCATTCCATAAGGAACAAACCGAGCAGGGGTTTGGGGGTGTGCAGTTCTACTAAACAGGGGGAGTTCTAGTCCCGATGCTGAAGCCTCGGGTGTTCGTTCAACAGAGCTTGAAGTTCGCTGGCTAACAATACTTGTAACCTCATGTGGCAAGTTTTTCAGTCCCCCTTGTGCCATTCCTTGGAATGAAGGAGTATTTGTAGCATGTCCCGACGTGTGGTGATGCTCAATATAATTGTTCGAGTTGGAGCGGGCCGGGTTCTCTATAACGTGGGGCGCTGAAGTGATCATGAATAGGAATGCAAGGTGCCCCCATGGCTTTTGTGAAAAGTAGAGAGCCTGTTAATCTCCCTCCCAGTGTCAAATGATACCACTGAAGGTTTTGAACAAGGGCAGATGCACTGTGGTCCCATCCTAGTTTGTTGTGTACCTTCGGCTGCACGTCTCTGAACCTTTCAAGCTTCGAGTGAGCTGTACAGTGTACGGGTCCCCAAACATAAGGAACAGATTCATGCTGTGGACGGATGAGGGTCTTACTAACCTCTGTTTGGTGTCTTTAGTAACATGAGTTATGTTCCGACGAACTAAGCCAATACTGTTTTGTTAGCAGCAGGTGTAATTCTGTTTATGTTATTATTCCCTTCAGATCAATGTTGTATGTCAATACCAAGGTAAGTATGCGAAGCAGTTTCTTTAAGAATGGTTGCCTACCCAAGGTGTATTTTGTAAACTATAGGGGAGCTAACTAGCCGGGATACGAAGCACTTGCATTTTTTTCAGCATTGAATTCATTTGCCATGTTTTGGTCCAAGGCGCTATAGAGGTCATGTCACTTGTAGCAGATCAGAGTCTTGTATGGACTTAATGTTTTCTATAACAGAACACAATCGTCAGCACACCGCCTAACAGTTAGATGTAGGTGGTCTGGAATCATTTATATAGGTGGTGACAACAATGGTCCCTAAAACGGTACCATTGCGGAACACCATGGTTCAGAAGCAAAATCATAAAATGACAATATTTTGAATAACCGTTGGTCTCCGATTTCTTTCATTACTTGTTTGAAGGACATTACTGAGGAGTGCCAACAAATATCATTATTGTATTTGCCTGGTTCCCACCTCATTAGTATTCATGAGGGGCAGGGCTTGAGGTAGTTTCGGGCTGAAAATATCCGGTGAACACTATAAAGGGAAGAACTTTGAAAAGGTTTACTCTCCCAACTTGGGTAGTAGATGCCCCCAATATGAGTAGTTGATCCTATTGTTTTTGGTGCCGCTCACATGAATGTTCATGAGTGAGCGGGGCTAAGGCCAAATCATGAAAATGCTAATATCTCAACACCATAGGTCTGATTCTTGTCAGAATGGGGGGGGGTTGGTGGACATCAGTGAGGAGTGCTGATATATACTCTGGTATTGTATTGTTGGTCCTCATCAAAATTCATGAGTGGGCAGGGTTTAAAAGTTGTTTTGGCTGAACTTTCGTGTTAGACTCTCAGAGAGGTATTACTACGATACTCAGTTGGAGGAGGAGCCCCTAGTGCGTAGATGAGCCCTATGTTTTGTTTGCTGATCTAATTATTATTCATGAGTGGATTGGGCTTTTCGACATCAAATCATAAAATGCCCAATACCTAAACAACCATAGGTCCGAGTTCCTTCAAACGTGTTTGGTGACATCAGTGAAGAGTGCTAATAACTACTGTGGTATTGTGTTTACCTGGATGGCCACCCTCTCATCTGGGGTGGGTTGTGATGAATCTTCCAATAGATTTGAGAGGAGAGAATGGCTCATGAGATAGAAGGTCTAAAGACCCTTGAGGATCCCGTGGTTGTTGGGTCCTTATGATATTCATAGGGTGCGGGGTCAAAAATATTGTGTGAGCGTGATAAGTGGAAGACGGGAGTAGTAGTTATCATTCCGTTACTTGGGTGCGGATGTCCCCAGAGTGAGTAGAGTGGTCGTATGGTTTCCAAGTGTGCTTGATTAATGTTCCTGAGTAGGCGGGGCTTAGAAGCCTAGTCTAAAAGTCATTATATGGACAACCATGGGTCCAATTGTCATCAAACTTGTTATGGTGACATTAGTGAGGTGTGTCAGTGGTAGTGTATAAGCATGTACGGTTCAATGAGATGATGATGATAGTGTCAAAGGTCATGAGAGAGCAGTAGCAGTACGAAGTTGAATGTAGTATGTGAAACGGATTGGGCTGCACACAATAAATTACCCAAAAAATCTTGGGGAAAAATTGTTGCGATCAGCAAAGAGAACACAAAGTTTTTTGCACATTATGCATGTAGACGTGTACATATATGGGCCAATTGGGTGTGTTTCCCTCTTCGAGTTTGAGACACATGTTCAACCTCCTCACCGCTAGCAAGGAATCACAGTGCCATTGGGCTTCTGTTTCATTCTTGTTTCCTGTAATATCAACTGCTGTTGGATGAGGAGATAGACCACTTTGTTACTGTACCTTGAGACCGTAAAGTAATAGGGAGTGATGAGCTGTTTGTAGTATTCTTTAATGTAGGTTGCTCATGTATAGGTCTAGTGACAGTCTTGTTGGGTTCAAGTAACTATATAACTTGTCCGCTTGATCTTGAAATTCTTAAAAGTAACAGATCAGACGCTAAAAAGTAACACCTTTACTTCTTACGCGGATCATCATTTATCGCAAACAAATGCTCAGTCACAAAATCAGTTTCTTCTTGCTTGAAGCTATCAGATGCGGTAGACTAGAGAAGGGGATTGAAGAGGCTGTCGAGAGGGGTGACCAGGAACAGATACTGACCCTGGAGGAACAAGTCGGAGATATCTGCTGTAAGATGAACAGCTACGGGATAGCTATAGAACACTACAAGAAACAGGTGAGTGTTGTTGGTATGTTCAGCATTGTAGCCTGAATAGTTGATGTGTCCAGGTAATTATAGTCCTTGAGGTGGGTATGCTGGGAAGACTCCCCCTCGCCCCTGCACCCACCCACCCCAAACTCCTGTGAGTGCTATCATGTCATTCGGGAGAGCTGTCTGAACAATATTTTAGTTTCACCATTGAAGCTGCTGGGATGATCCCTCCACTTCTGGGGTTGGGGGGGGGCGGGGGAGGGGAGGGGGTTGAGGGT
Organism: Sclerodactyla briareus; assembly: GCA_026419785.1. Taxonomy (NCBI): domain Eukaryota; kingdom Metazoa; phylum Echinodermata; class Holothuroidea; order Dendrochirotida; family Sclerodactylidae; genus Sclerodactyla; species Sclerodactyla briareus. Next base: position 332,266 of record JAODTK010002965.1, on the reverse strand, counting down.
AATAATTTTCTGGGCGAAACTACAATTCTGTAGATGAGGCTTCCACGATTTCATATACTACACTGAGTTAGGATACTTCTAAAATAATATACTATGGTGCAGATGTTCAAGGACTGGAATTTGTGGCTTATCGTTAGGTGAAGTATGCTTCCTGGTTAGGCAGCGCCCATTATATAGTCTGGAGCATGACTGCTGCCAAGATGCTGGGGCACATTTAGTGGGATCATATCTAGGTTTAAATATAGCCTAACTGTTAGTGTAGTGATACGCACATAACTTCAATAGCCAAAACAATTCCGCATCTTACAACTGAAAAACTGCTAAAAATTGGGGTGGATAAAACTATTCCTTGTCGGTTTCCGTTTAATCAGAAAACGTTAAACGTTTCCCGTGTATCCTCAACCGTTTAACGTGGTACACAAACGGATAGCGACATTCGGATCTGATTACATTGTCGATTCCTCCGAACGGTAACAGGCGAATCATGCAGCCCAACTGTGTGGGTTGTGTTACCCACATTTTATTATCGACTGTTATTGTTTTGTTTATTCGGCGATCGGACGAATAGGGGTTCAATAGTATATTCCCTGAAAGTTTACGATCTCCATTTGTTTTCTGTCTGCGCGAAACAACCAGTAGGCCTACTACACGTGGGAATGAATATACTTACAGCCTGCATTACACGCCCAGACGGTTACACGCTCGTGAATTCTGTAATGGCTGTTTAGTGTATTAGTGTTTCTGTCAACATATTATATGCATCATGCATCAGTGACGGGACACAGATTCAGGGTTACGTACATTGTACTGAGTGCCGCAACAACGCAACAAATACCAATTTCGGGCCACAGAGATACACCATCGGACTTTGACCGCATACACTTAACGTCACTGGTGATTTTCTATCGACGGTGTATTTTTACCGTACTCGATATTTCTCCCCGCTCGTCATCCTCGATAAACATTACAGCAATATGATTTGCCAAGTGAATACCTTGACGAATGGGTAATTGGTGAAAATACATTTAAACATGAAGTTTTGCAATTATTTTGTTGCCATTTACGACTGAGTAGGTACCACCGCTAGCACAATCAATAAATAGTATTAGTAAGCGTCGCTAAGTGAGATTGTGTCTCTGCCAGTGTTGTTAAGTAACGTAGAGACACATGGGACTGTGTACCATGTAGCCATGCCTTGCATGTGCGTGTGGTGCCTTTTTTTTTGTGCCTTCATTTAATAGTGCATACTGCAATAGTCCTGGTTCCTGGAAAATTACGGACGTCAGTGGAATCTTTTTCTTTAAGACGGCACACAGTGTGGCAAACAATTTTTCCATTATTGGTGGACACATGTGGGGGAACTCCTCATGGATTATCCCCTGCCGTTTTTACACTTACGGAAAAATTGTAAACGTTAACGGCGCAATGGTTCGTTTAACGTGTACAAACGTTAAAACGGCGGCAATCCCTAGATAAAACCCTGCTAATTCTTATAGGTCATCTAGGTATAATTATATTTTTTGTGCCATCTGAGGTGTCCACTAAGCTGGGTGTTGCTCCTCCGCCGTTGATACCCATCCTATGTATCGGGCCCAGAACCTACCGATAACAAACAATACAGCTCGAGGTTTGAGATGTACAGGGAAGAACTTCAAACTGAGAACTGGCAACCCCGAAGAGGTTTGGTATTATGGGAAGCCGACCATATGGGGCACTAATGGTGGAAGTGTAGTTCGAGGGTCCAGTTGGTGAATAAGGCGGTCGTCAACGGCCGACAACATCAGCATTGGGAACCTACCTTTCCAATGTATATGGAGCTGACCAAGGAAAGGCTGGCTGAGGATTCGACAACAGATGAATGAAAATAAAACTCATCATTGTAATGTTAATAGCCATACAATTTGTCCCCATGCCCATCCCTACAATTCTAGCTCAACTTGAGTTTATGATCCTCTTCCAAACTTCCCCATTTTTTATTCCTTGACAAGTCAAGGACTCTTTGCAGTCCTGGACAGTGTGTGTGTTTGTAACGCTGGCTTGTGAACACAATAACCCCTACCCACCTGGTGGGAGGAAGCTCATACTTGGTAGGTGTGTTTCCCATGATGAGTACATTAAAACTATTGTTTTTGGGAGCAGTCAGGTCAACAGAGAAGTCTGAAAACCTTGTGAACACGATAAGTCCAGAATGGTTGGTCGGAGCGAGTTCAATTTCGGTGTAGATTTCTTATGGGGAGACAGGTCCCCTATGGTTTTTGTTTAAGTCGGAAGTAAATGTTGGTAAAAAATTTTGACAAGTCAATAATTTGGCCAATTTGGCTTGTGAACACAATAACTTGACCCCACTGGATGGATGAAGCTCATAACATGGTATGTGTGTTCCCAGATGAGTACATGAACCCTATTGTTTGATCTGGTCAGAGGTTCATCTGAGGGCACCAGAGGTCAGAGTCTTGAAAACCTTGTGAACACGATGAAGCCAGAAAGAATGGATGGTCTGATCAGGGTTCAAATTTGGGTGTTTGTAGCTCCGTACGGAGGTAAAGGAAACCCTATTGTTTTTTGGTATAGGCTGGGGGTAATTTTAGTCAGAAATAGAAAATTTGTGAAAAGCAATCTTTAGCCAATTTTGGATTGTGAACACGATAGCTCGACCCTACCTAAATGGAGGAAGCTCGACTTGGTATGTGTGTTCCGGACATTGAGTACATTGAAACTGTTGTTTGAGGTTCACCAGAGGCAAAGTCTGAAATACTTGAAAATTATTGTTGTAGCTATTTATCAAGAGTATAGGAACCCTATTGGTTGGTTGGGAAAAATGGGAAAGTTGTTCAGACGTTAGGTTTCCCCATAAGGAGCTGGTACAATCACCATTTGTCCTTGTGTCTGTATAGGTGTCAGGAAGAGTCAAGGAACAACTAAGGCTTATGGCTTTCTGGTTCAAAAGTTTAATCTCGCGTAATTATTCTAGAGCGCATATAGGCTGGAGGCTTGATATAACGCAGTCAAGGCTAATGCTAGAAACAATATGACACTCAAGAATTGCTGGAATATGGATGAATGAACAATTAGAGTTGAGACAGATTGGACTAAGCTCAGGTTAGCTTAGCTATACCATAGCTTTACAGTAGAGATGTAAATTGAGGCCTATGCTATCCGGGAAGAGGTAACCAACCAATATCATGGTGGAATTCGAGCTGAGAGGAATCTAACCTAACACTGAGTGGTTATTGCACTGCCACAAATGTGTAAGCTAACATGACTTCATATGCGTATAACTACTTCCCATTGTGATGGTTAGAGCATACTGGGGGCTAATGGTGCTCTGCCATTTGTAATAGCATGTGCTGGCCGGGGAATAGAGGAGAAGGCTCCTAAGTCAAGAATACGCAGAATTAATCTAGAACTGAGATTATTCCATCGAGTAGAAGGTATGCTGTTTGGTTCAATACTAATTTTTCCCCCTTGTAGTAAAACTGTGTTCATAATCAAACAGCATACCTTCTACGTGATTGAATAATCTCAGTAGTTTGTTATGCTTAGAATGTTTCAAATCCTGCTGGTCATTCACTTGTGAGAAATACTGGTCGATCTTCAGTCCAGTGGCTCATTAGTCGGTATTGTATAGTTTGGGTGGTTTGTTACAGATTTTGTTAGTGAAACTCTTTACTGAATTGCCTGTATCACGGTCAAGTGACAGGTGCTGCCGGCCATCAGGTTCCAAAATTCAGATCGGAAGAGTGTGACTGAGTATCATCATGTACTGAAACTGTCCAAAAAGTGCATATCAGTTTTGGAGCCCTATTTTGAAGAGAAAATTGAAATAGCTGGTTGTGTAAGATAAGATACTTATTTTTTTAAGAAAATAAAATTGTATTAAAAGGATTACGTTTATTTTCTCTCTTTTAGGAGTGTAGACGTGGCTAAGTTGGCCTATGCCCAGGAGCGTCAGGACAGGACATACTGTCTTACTAGAATCTTATAATAAAGCATTGGAATGGCTGTTTAAGCTGGTCACCAAGTTGCAGGTAATAAATTCATAGACTAGGACAATGATCCCACTGGAGTTTGATTTGATCTCTGACGGTACAAGGAAGCCAATTAAGGCTCCTTAGGAACCATGGCCGTGGTCGTGGAGAGCACAGGCGATAAGCTTCGCCTTTCTCTCGACTAATAGTGCTCATATGTTAACGAGGAAGGGGTGTATCCAATCCCAACCTGCTCACGGGGACCGCATCTTACGTCTCCATCCGAGGACTGTCCAGTGAACTACCTCAGAATCCGACCACTATCTCGGAATCTGGAGGAGCAGAAGTTCAAGTTCAACGTTACTGCTCACAGCCGCCAGACGAGACTTACTTGCAGATATCCCGTAAAACAAACCCCAGAAACGCAGGAAAATCCACTGCATCACAGTGGGGAACCATGAAGTGAAGACAAATCCTCGCCCCCCAAGAACACGCCCACCAAGGGAAATCGTCCAGGGACTGCTGAATTCGAACCCGGAATCTTTTGGTTGTAAAGTGTCATGATACCACTTCGTTCTTCCGCCTTTCTAACTGAAAAACAAAACTGGAATGTTGACTGAAATGTTGCAGCCTACACAAACGCCTGGCGCGACCCTCCGCGCAGGCTTGGGACCTATCAGTTTTCACCTTGCGACCCACTTATGGGTAGCGATCCAAGATTGAGGAATTAGGAGTATCGGGACTAGGAGTAGAGGTTGGTTGTCCTGGAAAAAAGGTAACCTTGGAATGTGAGCATTACTTTTCTTTGGCAGTGAACAACATGATAATTTAGTTTAAGTGCCAGATTTACAGCAAGACATACTTATTTGTCCATGGTTGTAGTAACTACAGTTTATATTTCTTTCACATCAGTGTTAGTTACGTTCACCTTTTTTCTTGTTCACTTCATTTTATTGTCAGGCAATTACTACATGAGTTTATACAATTTTCACAGAGCTGCTTTAGCATTCATATTCATCTAATAGATCTAGCTTCTCTGTCTCTAGAGTATTTTTTTTAAAACAGCAGGGAAAAGGAGACCATAGCAGATACATTAGGTCATTAGCTTATTATCGCTTTTTTTCACAGCTTCGAGCCTTAACCTCGTTGAAGCTCGTACAGGACCTTTTCAAAGAAAATAACTCGTAGTCCTCACCAACAAGAAGTTGAGTCGATTAAAGGCTGATCATGGACTCGTCTTGGGAGATGAAGATAGTGAGGAAGAGGAGGGTACAAAGGAGAATCAATACTCTAGAGACAAGGAGCTAGATCTATCCAGATACCGGTAGGATTAACAATCTAAACGCTTCATCTAACCACAGTTTATACTAGACACAGGAGCTAAATCTATCAGATGCAGTATGTATCTAACGCTTCATCTACCACAGTTTATAACCAGAGCAGGAGCTAGATTTATCAGATACAGGTAGGTATTAACAATCCAATGCTCCATCTAAACACATTAATACCCTGAAACAGGAGCTAGATCTATCAGATACAGGTAGGTATCTAACGCTTCAATCTCCACAGTTACACTGCCACAGAAGCGTGTAGATCTATCAGATACAGGTAGGTATTAACAATCTAACACTCCATCTGATTCTGACCACAGTTTATACTGGGCACAGGAGCTGGATCTATCAGATACAGGTAGGTATTAACAATCTAACACTCCATCTGATTCTGACCACAGTTTATACTGGACACTGAGAGGGTGGGTCTATCAGATAAAGGTAGGTGTTACCGATCTGACGCTTCACCTTACAACAGTTTTTACTGGACACAGGAGCTAGATCTATCAGATACAGGTAGGTATTAACAATCTAAAGCTTCATCTAACCACAGTTCATTTCTGAACTGGTTTCACTGTAGCTTGCTTCACCTAAGCCTAAAGACTCAATCCCGGTGAACACTATTCCTGCTTCACCTAAACTTGACCCTTACTATTGCCTGTGTTATCATAACTTGCTCTACCAAAACCTAAGCCTCACTCCTACTGGTTCTTCTATAGCTTACTCTCCTATAGGTTGCCACGAAACCATGTTCATATACAAGACTGTCTGTCTGCTGTGTATCAGCTGTGATTGTTCTCTCCTACCAGCTGGCCTGTCCCATTGAAAGTCATTTATATTGTCTGCTTTGTAACAATGGGCTTTCCCACTGTTCCAACACCAACAAGGGACATCACATCTCATTTATTGGGTGTGTGCATTCTCACATCTTCTCATTTATTGGGTGTGTGCATTCTCACATCTTCTCATTTATTGAGTGTGTGCATTCTCACATCTTCTCATATATTGGGTGTGTGCATTCTCACATCTTCTCATTTATTGGGTGTGTGCATTCTAACAGATTCTCATATAGTGGTTGTGTTGCATTTCTCACTCCTGAGTTTGAACAGACTAACAATGTGATATTTTATTCTTCTAAGATGATTCTGAAGGTGAACAGCAGCAGCATGATGAGTTTGACCGACCACCCGCCTCTCGACGGGCACAGAGAGCAAAGGTATGAATGTGGGTGATAAATGTCATACTTAGGTAGGATATCGCTGTTGCTTGGCTGTAATCCTCAGGCTTGTTAAAGGTCAATGCGAGTGACAACTATTGTTTGTTTTATTTTAAGTCACATAGATGAAAGCGGCGGTATTTTATACCCCGAATCCCAATTTGTAGTTCCAAACCACCCGTTTCTCATCTTATCTATTATAATAATTCAGGTCCAATGATGTCACAAAGGGGAACCCAAATAGATGTTGCTATCGAATTACACAATTACAAATTATTAAGGTTCAAGAACTTGTTTGCTTTGTGTATTGCCATATTTCCATATAGCATGAATTTAGTCCCAGGTGAATACACCTATGGCTGTAGTGAAGGTGTCATACTAATGATCCTGCAGAATTTTAACCGTGCAGAACCAAATTGAAAATAAAAGACTTAGTGTAGTATGGTGCCATGTAGTAATTATTTTCAGCAGCTTTTGCACTACGTAATCAATATGATTGCTTTCACAGTTTGAGAAGAGGAATGAGAAAGGGGAGACCCTCCTTCACAAGGCCTGTATCGATGGTAACCTGAAGCAAGTGTCAAGGCCTTACTAGAACAGGTGAGTTTATATCATAAAGTACTGTTCCCTCTTCTAATGAATGCCACTCTTCACCCCAACCCAGTCAGTTCCTCATCACAACTCTATATAGTTCATGTCAATGTAGCAGTAGGATCATTGAACATCCCCTGTGATTTTCAAGTGAAAAATGTCTGTAGACCACTTAAAAGACACTTTCAAGGTCCGTACTGTATGCTTTTCAGCAAGGGCTCATCTTCTATGGCAACAACAGGCTATTTTCTGGGAACAGAACACTACCTCAAAACATCACACAACAAGAAAACATTAAACATTCAAAATAATATTATTGGTAGGCCTGCTTAGCTCTAGCTCTGAACAAACCCAAACTATTTACAGACTTATATGTGGGACCCTGGAGAAATGAACTATCATCATCACAAGAGAGAATCTCCAGGTTGAGGCTATGTCATTCATAGAGATCCTGCGGGCAGCAGTTGAGGAGTAAAATTTGAATTGTTTTTGTCTCGCTGAGATTTGTTGAGGAGACACAATGGTCAAGTTGCCACGTGTGTGCCTGCCTGTCTGTACCATCCAGTAAACCCTAGAGATTTTTGCGGCTGGCTCCCTTCTCATGAGGCGTGTGAACACAACTACCTCTTAATCATAGAGAGCTCACTAGAGCATGATTCGAACAATATAACAAGAGATTCACCTATTAGCATTACTTCACAGGGTCATTCAGTAAAAACTGGAGATTTTTGTGACTGGCTCCCCTTTCATGGAGCGTGTAACCACTACTACCCTGCGATCGTAGAGGGCTTACTAGAGCACAGTTGAAAACATTGACAGGAGTGGCACCCATTAGCATTGATGTTTTCAATGATTCCTTCACTGCGCCATCCGGTCATCCCAGGACTATTGTGGCTGGCTCCCCTCCATGAAGTGTGTAACCACGACTAACCCCATGAGCCCTACAGGTTCCCTGGAGTGTCCCCCATTACCATTGTTTTCCATGATTCCTTCATTGCGCCATCTATTACCCTATCGACTGTTGTGGCTGCTCCCCCTCCACTCCATGGAGCATGTAACCACGTCTACCCTGTGACCCGGGGGGGTTCACCTGGAGTGGCACCCATTAGCATTGATGTTCTTGTAATGATTCCTCCACAGGGCCATCCAGTTAATCCCAGAGACTATTGTGGCTGGCTCCCTCTCCATGAAGCGTGTAACCACGACTAACCCCGTGATCCTAGGAGGTTCACCTGGAGTGGCACCCATTACCATTGATGTTCTTCTAGGATTCCTTCACATGGCCACCCAGTTAATCCCAGAGACTATTGTGGCTCGCTCCACCTCCATGAAGCGTGTAACCACGACTACACCGTAATCCTACAGGGTTCACCTGGAGTGGCACCCATTACCATTGATGTTCTTCTAGGATTCCTTCACATGGCCACCCAGTTAATCCCAGAGACTATTGTGGCTCGCTCCACCTCCATGAAGCGTGTAACCACGACTACACCGTAATCCTACAGGGTTCACCTGGAGTGGCACCCATTACCATTGATGTTCTTGTAATGATTCCTCCACAGGGCCATCCAGTTAATCCCAGAGACTATTGTGGCTGGCTCCCTCTCCATGAAGCATGTAACCACGACTACCCTTCGTCGTAAGAAGTCTTACTTGAGTACGGTGCAGCCATTAATGACAGAGGTGGCGCCCAGTGTGGTGGCATTACCCCCCTCCATGACGCTGTTGCCTGCGGCAACTTGGAAGTAGCAGAGCTCCTTGTAAGGAAAGGAGCGTCAGTGATCGCCAAGATGATCAGGTAGTGTTGTTTTAATATGCTATTCGTGTTCCAGCCTTTACAATTTCTGCATGTCATAAAAAACAAACCTCACCTCAAGATACATCAAGTTACTTGGTCAACAGATAATACAACAATTTGTGGTAATTGGCCTAAATTTTAACACTTTCAACCGAGAGTAAGTACCAGTAGATTTAGTTTTATTTTGGTTCCTTACAGGTCCCAAATTAGCATCTGTCTAAGAGGTGCATAAAGATGAAGTACACTTTGGATTTGAAAACTTGATACTTTTCTTCTACAGTCTGGAGCTTATGACCCCCTCACAAGAGACAAAAATGGGTGGCAAATTGTTCAAGAAAACATGCATCAACAGAGCACATTGGATTTAAAACTCCCCTTGTTTTATTCTAAAGTCTGGAACTTGTGACACCCTTACAAGAATTATGAATGGGTGACAATTTGTTCGAGAAAACTTGCATGAAGAGCACATTAGATTTGATTTTGCCTTCTTTCATTCTACAGTCTGAAACTTATAACCCCTTACAAGAAAAAAAGAAAGAAGAAAGAAAAGAATTTAAATAGCCATCTGTTCCAAAAACAGCAATAAACACATGCGAAAACCTGTGACATTTGCACACATTTTGGACGCAGAAATTGTCTCCCATGTTGCTACCGTTTGACTGTAAAACACCTTTAAACACGTGGGCAGCAACTTGTTTCTGTTACAGATCTTACTACACACCCCCAGACAGCTGGTGTAAAATCCTTTTGTCATTGGCATGTATTTGCATAGGCAACCATAGTGCATAATTTATTCACAATTTGAATCCATTGAGAGTCACATGGGTGTCATTATGGCGATCTGTGAGCCAGGTCTCAGTGAACAACATGAAACCAACATGATGAAGTCCAATTAGGCAGCTCTCATTGGTGCATACCTTGTCGATCTTACTCAGAGATTCAACATTGCCCATAATTATAGTTGGTCAAAAGGGCTTAACATTTTTGTCTTTGTATCCGTCTCCTTATACCTCCCGGGTTGCCCTTCTTCATTTTCCTGATTTCTTTCAGAATGTTTGCATAGTTGGACAGCTACGAGTCAATGTGTGCCTACAGCTTCCCATTACGTAGGGCAAGTAAGCTTAGCTGAAGAATAAGAGTCCTTGACGCTGACATACATACATTTTCCTTCCAGGCTGGAACACGTCAATAGAAATAACAATCCAATCATCAAGGCCTCAATTTCATGTCGAAAAATGTTCTGTGAACTTCTGGTGTAGCGACAATGTCAATAACACAAACAAGGCACGAAAAGGATGAGACAAAGGGCACAATGTGCTGGTTTCATCACTACTATAGCCGCCACCCTATGAAATGTACTTTTTGACCTGTTCATTCGATTCTTCGGGTCTTTCACTCTTGACCCTTGGAGACAATTGGGAAAGAGAGCAACAGAGGTGGTTTGGATGCAGAAACAATCGAGAGGAGTCACCAGCTGAGGCAATTGATGATTGATGCTGCTAAAGGTGAAATATGAACAATTGAATAGGAAGATAATTATTTGTGTTGGCCCCCTGACCACGGATCAAAAGTTAGTTTGCTTGGAATAAAAAAAAGACAGACAGAATGGGCAGTGTGTAAGCAAGCAGCAATATTGACCCTACATCAACTTCAAATCTTCCAGGAGGTACTGGTCATCACAGGGCTGGCTCTCGCTATACTGCACAGACGAGGGAAGCCCTCACTTTTTCCACGCCCATGGAATTTGTGTTGCCCTGAACTGGGACTGGGTCCCCACAAAGGGGGCTTCTCCTCACTTACTCAAGAGAATGCAGTGCTGGACTCTGCAAATATTTTTGGATACTAAGGTAGTCTTGAATCAGGTGGTAAGTTCGCCATTAAGCTTTTTGCTCACATGGTGCGCCAAGACAAATTTTAATGCTTGGCACACCAGTAGAAAATCACCGGCACAAAAATCTCTTCCATGGCGAAAATGAATCATTATTGCTTTTTGATTGACCAAGAGCAATATCTTCATTTTCAATGAATCGTGGAAGTGATTGATTGGAATTAACTCTCACTTGTTTTCAAGAAAGCTATAAGCCCCCTCATAGTTTTTTTTGCTGAATTTCCAAAGAGAAAGCTTCACCACTATTGATTTGCAGCCTCCAGAACACTCCGACGAAAAATTGGTAAGTGAAATTTCATGACATGGACCTTGTTCTGTTCTTTCATGCCCCCAGAATGTTGTTCTCCAGCAGTGTCGGCTATGTCCAGAAGATCCACTGTGTGAACTCTACATCTGTGATGCTTGAGGAGACCCCCCCGAGTCCAAGGTGGATACTGGCCCCTCGCCAGTATACGGGACTATAACGCTACAGCCAGTCATAGAAGACACCACCATACAGATTAAATAGCTGCCCTCCGCCCCCTGGACATAGGAGAACTCTCTCATGATCAGAGAGGATGTTTCCTCAGGCTCTGAGAGTGATTGGATCCGAGGATCAGTCGTCATCGCTTTATGCCTTCCTCTGATGAGGTCTTCCCAGATGAAACCTTCAGTGGGCCACTCCAACAAAACGTCTGATATTGCAAGATCAAGTCTGGTAGCGATGATGGCAATCAAGATAGTAGGCCTGATAAGTAGTTCAATCATCCTAGTCCTTGGTTGGTATTCACTGACCTTCCTTCATAATCAATGGTAAACCTATGCTCATCAAAGAGCCACAAAGGAGGATGCCACTGCAGCCTATCGCAGTGCTATGAACAGCATCGGCAGCAGCGCTGCAAGCCGAGCATCCTCCAAGAAACATCCTGTACCGCCTTAAATGACAGACTGGCAGCAGTAGGCCTTGGCCAGGGCAGTTCTGGGAATGCTCTGATAGCAGAGAGGACCACTATGTTGATGAATTGGTTTGTAGAGGCATGGGTACCCGTAAGAGGGGCGGCTGGATGGTGACTTCTTCAGGGGTGTCGGTTCTGCGGCCGACAGCCTTCTGCAGACAATGTGTTCACAATACAAGCTCAGGCCCTGCTCAGGTATGCATCCAGAGAGTTGATGTGTACCATACTCTGACTGCGACAAGAGGTGTCTGGCCTGATGGTGGATCAATGGGAGATGATTTGACGATTGGTGATGTAGGTATGTATGAATAATAGTCAATCACTTCAAAGAGAGATAGGAACCCCAGAGACAGCAGTCTCCCTCATGCTTCTACTTCCGCTCAAGGACCAGTAAAGCTTCAACTCTTCCAGTAAGAAAAAAAAACAACCCACTAAAATTGACGGCATTGTCTCACAGAGGCCCTAGGTCCCCCATCGAGAGGATTACTGATGGACAACCCCTGGAAGTAGACCCGGCTCACCGCCAGCGACGAATCCTGGGCGCACCCAAGATTTGTTACCCGCTGTGATCCAATCACCTCCGTCAGCTACCCCCTCCACTATGAGGGTCAAGGTCAGGGTCCAGGGCAAGGTCTTCCTCATCTCTGTGCCTCTCAGGTATGTATTCTTCTCTTCGTCACCTGGTCCACAAAATGGCAGCCAGAGAAGAGAGATGGATGTTAATGTCTCTTCATGATTGCAGTTAATTAATGAGATAAAATTATATTGTGTCAGAGGTCATAGGGGTTTGACGTTGCACAAACAGTGTACAGAACGATCTTTTCGATACAAAAATTACATATTCTACCCAAAAACAAAATAAATTATCCGAAAAGATGGAATAATTGGTTGCGGTCTTGAAGAGTGGTTACAGTTTAGAAATATGCTGTAAATGATATAGCTATAGGACAATCGTGTCTATGTCCCTGAGCTGTTGTAGTGGTGAGCATGCGCACTTAATTACACCAAGGAGAGGATTACTATTATTAACTTCCTGGACAGTCATCTCCGATAGCTTTCATTGCCTCGGTCTGACCGTTAGACACAATATCACATTGTGGACAGCCAATCACAGCCCCCGTAACTAACTGGGTTTGGCTGATAGAATATGCACTATCATGTTTTTAAATAGTGCTGTGACCGGACTCCCACGTCCTTCATTACACTCATAGGTCTAGGTTGACATATGGCTATCAAAGTTTGTTATTAGGGTTCAATCCTAAGGCTGGCTATGAAATGTTATTTGTCCATTATATTTCTGTTAATATGGATTGCAACATCAAGCTGACCCAAGACAACACAAAGCTTTTTGGGATGTCTACTAATGCATATTCCACAGTCCCTGGGCTACACTGCCAGTACCTGTGCTCACTTTGAGTTAATAATATTTTTCAAATATTATACCTTTTGTGATGCTGTTTCTGTTCCTGGTCGGGGAACGCTGATTGCTGCAGTTTTCCAACAGCCTTAATACGAAGCAATGTCGGTGTGCGCCATGCAGAATTGTTTGTAACACCCAGCTCGGAAATAGTCACTTTTGGGGAATGCAACAACAGCTCCATGGTTTTACCCAAGCCTGACCAACAACTTTGCTTCCCTCATAATTTTGGGGCTTCATTTCCTATTCAGCTCTCCAATAACAATCAGGTGTATCAAGTAGGCTAATAAGAGGTACTACTCCTTCTCGGGGCTCCGCCCACAGCTGTCACTCACGACGGTGGATAACGCTCTCTTCTCTCTCGAGGATATCATTTCTGAAACTCTCAATAATAACGAAGAGGTGAGAGTACTTATAAAGAAAGTCATGGATGCTTTGGGGACCTTGTTCAAACCCAATTTGGTGTTTCTCTGTTTGCATCCAGATTAAAATAATATCGAAGGAAAGCGAGCGGAAGCGATCTAGGGGCTACCTCTAGGAATGGACTCGTCAGGTGAAGGAACGAGCAGACATGGCGATCTCCGTGACATTTAGTTGGCTCAATAACGAGATCAGCCCTAGACAAAACAGCCACGGACAACAACAGCCTGGCAACAGCTCCAGACTGATCAGAAGATTCTATCAAAAATTGTGTTCTACTCCAAATACCACTCCAAATACCTCTGTCCTGGCTATACATCACTATATACTAATTTCTTATACAACTATAAATACACATTCAGAATCTGTCATATTTACGTCATTGCAAACTACTATCGCAGTCATTCTTATATCAAAATCTAATATAGTAATGTTCATGGGTTTTTAGAACTAAAGTTCAAACCTGCTGAATTGTTCAGGGTTCTAATCATTGGTCCGGGAACTAATTTGGTGTAAGTTAGATTCCCACATACATGGATGCTATTGTGTTTGCATGCCCAATCATGCAACTCCCCCAAATAGGTTCCTTTATACTCCAATCTCCCATTGAGGGACTGTGAATATCAATTATAATAATATGTGTGTTGGGATTATTTGAGGAATTGGCTAATCTGTGAGCTGGTCCAGCATGCCCTGAAGCACATTCCTGCTTGATAACTCGATAGCCAACAGCTGGTTCTGAAATCTTTGTGAGTGATGAAGAAAAGGTGTGGGTGTGTAATCCCTGCCAGGAGGTCAGAGAAACAAAGAGACCATCTCAGAAGCATGTCTTCATGTAGGTTGCCATGTCGTTCAATTGTAGTGTGGGACCAATGCCACATCACTTCAAACTGCACGCAGCTTCTGTTGGAAAACATTGACCCAATCTTTTTCATGGTTCTCCCCTTGGTGATGGAACAAATTAAACCACAAAGTAGATATAGGGTCAAAGGTTTGTGTGTGCTATGGATCTGTTTTAACATACATCCCATTATTAACTTCTTTTTCATTTTTTTGCAGATTTTGGTCCACAGTTGATTCTGGGAGCTCCCACCCACGTGCATGAAAATAACCAGACCCAGTGTGGAGAAAGATCAGCGAGTAACGAAAATCAATACTCAATATTTCAGTGGACACCTGGTAGGGGTGGGCACTTTCCACAGTGCTGTTGGACAAGGCATGCTCTTGAATGTCCCCCACGCACACCCACGTGTAAGAGTGGGTCCGGTTGGGAGGTTACTTGTAAGATTAGGCTTGCCTTTATGTGTCTGCCCTATTGAGAAGTCCCCCGGGGGAACACGGTGAATGAACTCTACTGAATGGGCGTCCGGAGTGAACAAAGCCACGAAATGCGTGGCTAATAGTACGGAATGTAGACAAGTCAACTAATGATCTGGTTACTATCTGTGAAGCCTTTAGCCCTGTGGAAAACGCGCTATATAAGCACGTATATTTATTAGCTCAACCAGCTATGCTGGTTGAGCTATTGGAATCTGCATGCACTTCTATCTATCTATCATCTATCTATCTATCTATCTATCATCTATCTATTGTCGAAAGCTTTTTAAAAATCCAGTTGGTCAACAATTGCCTTTTTAACCCCCAAACATCATTCTGTGATGGATGTCGACCAACTTGGACACAATGTTTATTGACACTGGGACATGTTTGAATGTGAAGTTCAAGGTCAAAAGTAATTAAAAGGGTCAGTAGAGGGCCATATGTGTAACATTCAAATATGGTCTCCTCCAAATGTGGGTGCACAGTGCTGGGGTTTAGTCATATGATGTCTATAACAGCGTACCTTCGGGGTGTTTCAGGATTGTCGGGTCCCCAAGGTCCCACTTGGGCCCGAGGCCCATTTTATGAATTTCACACAATAGGTACTTGAAATCCCTCCTCCTCCCCCAAGATTCATTATGTTCTTCAAGTTTACCATTTACGTGGTCCTTGCATGGAGGGCCATAGGGGGTGTTCGGAGGAAAAAAAAAAAAAAAAACAAAAAAAAATTTTTAGGCTCAAGCCCAGTTTGGGCCCTAGTGGCCATATAAATATGAAATACTGTAAAATCTTGTACCTCCTACAAAGTCTGTTGCACACTGCTGATGTGTTCAAGTCATAATGGTGGTTTATTAGCTGTACCTTCAGGGTGCCCGGGATTTTGGTCCCACTGGCCCATTGTGCAGGCCCTGGGCCCGTCCTGTTGGAATCACGCAAAATGCTTCTACTCTTACGAATTTCAGTGCATAGTGGCTGACATTCGTTCATATGATGGTCTAACAGCCGTACCTCTGGGGAGTTCAGGATTTTTGGTCTAAGGTCCCACTTGGCCCGTGGGCCCTTTTATGAAATTACACAACATTGTACTTGAAATTCATCTGCTCCTACAGATTGAATTGATGATCTTCAGAGTACGTATGTCCGTGGGTAGAGGCCATTGTGGGTGTTCGATTTTGGGCTCACAAGCCCATGGGCCCATAGGGCCCCTGTTATAAATACTGCAAAATCTTGTATCTCCCACAAACTTTTATTTGCACAGTGCTGATGTTCAGTCATAAACGGTGGGTCCTAATAAGCTTGTACCTTCAGGGTGCCCAGGGATTTGGGTCCCAAGGCCCATTGTGGGCCCTGGGCCCGTCATATGGAATCACGCAAAAGGTTCTCCTCTTTTTTCTTCTTCTACAAATTTCTGTGCATAGTGCTGACATTCTGTCATAATTTGGTCTAACAGCCGTACCTCTGGGTTTTCAGGATTTTTTGGTCAAGGGCCCAAATTGGCCCTGGGCCCATTTTATGAAATTTCCACTATGGTACTTGAAATGCATCTCTCCGGCAAGTTGAAATTGAATGAATCTTCAGAGTTACGTAATGGTCCTTGGGTAGAGGCCATTGGGGTTTCTGGATTTTGGGCTCAAAGCCCAGTTTGGGCCCTGGGCCCATTATATGAAATACTTCAAAATCTTGTATCGCCTACAATTTTGTTGCACAGTGATCATGTTCAGGTCATAATGGTGGTCCAATTGCCATCTTCATGTGCCCAGGAATTTTAGGTCCCAAGGCCCCCAGTTGAGCCCTAGGGCCCACCATGTGGAAATATGCAAAATCTTCTCCTCTTACAAATTTCGTTGCACAAGTGCGGCATTCCGGATCATATTGAGGTCTAACAAGGCCCTACCTTGGGGGTGTTTAGGAATTTTGGTTCCAATGCCTACTTGGGCCCACTGGGCCCATTATGGAATTCAACACCAATGGTACTTGGAATGAATCTCCTTCCACAAGCTTTAATTGATCTTCTTCAAACAAAGATACATGTAATGGTCCTTGGGTAGAGGGCCATTAGGTGTTCGGGTTATTTTGAGCCATAAGGCCCATTATGAGAAATAATGCAAAATCTTGTATATCCTACCAATTCTGTTGCACAGTGCTGATGTTCAGGTTATAATGATGTCTAATAGCTGTACCTCAGGGTGCCCAGGGATTTAGGACCAAAGCCCAGTGTGCACGGTTGGGCCATGTGTCCATTATGTGGAACATTTAGCTACTAAGACATTTTGGGCCATATGAAGAAAAATGTTCAAAAGTCATTGAAGGGGCACAATAGGCCAAATTGTTTGAAACAAAAAAGTCTTGCAATTTACACATTATGACATTCATCTTGGACATTTGTGCAGTTTCTGACCTACAGCACAATGGTGCTCTTAGTTATCTATCTAATTAAAAATTCTAACATTGAATTAATTACATTTTAGCAAGTTGGCGCCAGTCTAGCCATATCAAAGATTGAAAGACAATTATTCCACAGCTGGTACATTAGCATTACCATTAAAGATAGCCGTCCACAGTCACAGGCAGGGGGCGAAGGCATTGCCACTTGTCCGCCAGAAATTGAAAACATAGGGATGATAAAAAAGGTGCCATCCACGGGGTCCGCACAGGGGCAGCGCAGTGGCAGATCACTGCGCAGGGAATCGATAGTGCGCGATTTCGCGAAGACCACAGGCCCTGCGGATTGTTCCGTGGAGAGCCGAATGAGCAATTAATACCATCTGGGCTATGTTAGTGGTAGGAATGGCGCCATGATTCTCTCAACAGGGGGAGAGGAGTTCCAGATGGGTGACAGGCAGAAAGTGGCGTGGCCAGTGGGGGGAAGAAATCCCTATGGACTGGGAAAGCTGGCTACAAGTGCCTGGCCTCGCACTATCCTCTACAAAAAAACCCCAAAAAACCGTTCCCCCGTAGTTTAATAAATTTCCAATTTTCATGTTGTCTTTTCAAATTCCTTTGTTTTCTACCTGTCTTTCATTCTTTTACATCCCTGGAGATCTTCAATTTGCTCCATGATGGGGATCTGCTGTTTCCTATTGGGGGTGTCCTAAGGAGAGGGTGGGTGGCTGTGCCATCTAGCCCCCCACTCGCACCGTCCTGCTTACTAAGGATGACAGAATATTTGCGGGAATTGGAGCTGCAGTATATGCTTAAATATTGTCAATATGCCTATGCCCAGCTTCGGAAGAAGGGTGCGGAGTGCGATTCCGCACCCGAAAGGTCCAAAACCAGCACCCGAAGGTCCAAAACAGAACCCGAAATCGAATAGAGGGTTGCGAAAATTCGGTGACATATTGAGCAGTGAAATCACACCCGTAAATATCGCGCACCAACACCATAACATGAACTACCCAAGAGCCCAAATATTCGTGGAATAAATCATTCTGCCGCTGTTTGTGTCTCAGATTGGCTTGTTTGTACTCAATTCTTCCGATATCGAATTCCATTTTCACTCGAAAACCATATGCGACACAATGTACGTGATCAAGCCGAGTGAGCTGCCGCGCGTGGGGGGACGTAAATTCCATGATTTTGACGCTGTATTCGTGACGACGTCAGCGCTGTTTCAGGCCTTGAATAAAAGTTGAAAGGGGCAATGGCAATTTCTGAGGGCAAGTTATAAAAAGGCCCTTCGTTACATTCAAAATGGCAGGGCACCAAGGCAATTTAGAACATTTTTAAGGGCAGCAAGGCAACTGAAAAAAAAGACAGGGCAAGAAGGCAAATTTGAAACATTACCGCAAAATGTCACTTGGACTGTGTAACTATCTCATTAACTACGTAACATGATAAGCGAGCTCCAGTGTATTCTTGTCGGCCGGTCAACCGCTCGATTTGACCATTACAACTCGTAATTAATTTACTCCAGATGCTCAAATGAGATCGTTTTTTCATATTTCCATGACAAACAAATATAGCTTTCTTGGCAATCTAATTCCTTCATGCCTATCAGGTAGGACGACTGTATATTGCAATTTATTAAATGTGATGTGAAAAGTTCGTCCCTGCGAAGGAAATCGCGAGCAACTACAATCTTAACAGTATCGCCTCAAATCACACACACACACATACGACCGTACAGCAGACTTCTTGTAGCGCTAGCTGAACCGCTGACCATCGCTAGCGGCTAGCGCAGCTTGCCTGCATGCTGCCAGAAACCGGTTCAAACCAGTTCAACAACATGTGCGCAGCACATGCAATGCATAGCAGTTAATTGGAATCAGAAGTGAATGTACAATTAGCGACTAAGTAGGCTGTCGCGGTGCATTCATTACTGCCGTTTGATTATTATGTAAAGGTGTGAGCACGTACGTGGGGCCGGCCAGGCCTGGCGTTAACGTTAATGTTAATTATGATTTATTTATTGATTCCATACCAATTCCTACAACAGAAATGTAGTACATGATGGTTGAAGGATAATCCGATATGTGCGCATGCGGAGCGAGATTCGATAGGGCCTACTCGAGGAATTGTCCAGTACAGTTGCGGTTAACTATAATAGCTCCATGGGTTGCGTTCGTCAGTAAAGTTTTCACTTTCAATACCAGTAGACGGTTACCATTGGACATACAACGGCTATACGGATGTAGGTGCCACAAAACCCATACAATAAAATGAATGAAAGGACTAATCCAATGCACAATTGAGTAGAATGAAATGCGGAAAATCATGACACTTCTACATGTAATGGGCCTGATGATTCAATGGAAACTTCAGAAGTTGCTGTAGGGTATTATCGCTAGTTTTGAGAGGGGGAGGGCACCGACGCAATGAGCAAATTAGGGCATTAGTGTTGGGTTTAAATATATGTGGAGAGAAAAGATTGTTTTTGCAATGCAGTGTTGAACACAAACAGGGTGCCGTTATTGATACGTAACCCAATCGCTGGCTGTAGCAATGCATTTGGGGACCGCTTGTAAATGGTTAGGCAATAGCACCCGAGAATCCCAGAGTAGCACCCGAAACGGGATTGAGGGGTGCAATTTAAAAAAAAAAAATAGCACCCGAAATGGAAAAAATGTTTCCTACCCTGCCTATGCCCATTATTACTGTAAACTATCGTTTAAAATCCACTGCGGTACATAGTTCTGCTCTGCTGTGACTGCTTCCATCGAACTGTGAGAGATTGAAGACAATGGGTATGATAAAAGTAATGTATCATGGGAAATTGGCAACACTATCAAACTTCACAAAATTATGAGCTGGTGAAACACGCCATGCTGATGGGGTCTTTGAAGAATGGCGTGGACCCACACTTTATGCTTACTTGGCGTCTCATTGGAAGTCCCGCCAAGAGGAGAGAGTGCTCATCTCTGAAATGATGGCTCGCGTGGATTGGCTGCGCAGGGGGATGCAGGTGATTGGTAGCAACATTCTGCGGACGGTTCTGCGCTGCGACTGGCTGCGGACTAGTGGATGGCTAGCTTAACTTATACAGATCTCGGTATACTACATTGCAGCATTTTAAGCTTTCCTCCCAAGTGTGAGCTGGACAGGAACTTTCTCAGGCAATTTGACTAGTATCATGACTGGAATAACCTTCCCAACATCTCTCTTCAGAGGATCATTCACCTCAATCATTATATCTCCTCAACAGGTGAACACCCCAAGATTAGGACTTGTATGGAGTACTTAGACAGCCACAATCTGGATCTGTCACGGTTAACCCTGAAGGACCGCCCGTGCAGGCCCTTGCTGTCAGCCCTGCAGTGCCAGTACAGTACTCTCGACGTAAGCTGATCTTGTCCCGCAACAGGCTCACTGATGCCCCGTCGGCCTGCCTGGGCGACTCCATCACCTCACTGCCAAATCTCTGTCATCTTGACCTCTCGAGCAAGGAGGTCAGTCACGAGGGGTTACGACGGATCAGCGATGCCCTTCTCAAGGAGATACCGCCGTCTGATGACCCTGGGTCGGGTGCCCCTGGGTATACAGCACAGAAACCTTTGCAGGTTTGTGGTAGAATACGTACTACCCTTGATGGTCAGAGTAAATAAAAGATGGAATGTATGGGGTATCTTGTCAGGTAATCGTCTCTCTCAACACATTGTCTGCCATTAAATGGATATTGGACTCACGGACAAGAGGTTCTGGGCATATATACAATACTAGGGCCACATCAAAGAATTTAGGAATGAATCTTATCGCATATTATTCAGGATAAAAGAACCTTCTAGTTCAGCGCAGAAGGTAGAGCTGTGAGCGCTGTTTAGTAGTGATATTAATACCGAGTGCCTGTGTAGCGATTTCCAATGTCAGACATTCTCAAAGCGCTTCACAGATAATACCCGATAGTTTGGCGTTATAACTGGTACGCTCTAGGACAGAGGATCCCAACCTTTTCCACCTGGCATACCATTTAACATTTTCGTGGTGCCACTAAGTACCACTGTACAGCATGACTAGTTTTTCAAGATTCTGGAAAAAAGGTGGGGGCTGGCCTCCAATGATCGCCGTCCTGGAGGAGGGGAACCCTGCTCTAGGACAATCCTAGAGAGTTAAGTTGTTATTCCTCCTCGAACGTCCCCAAATTTTGCCTGGGCAGGGCATCCGAAATGGTCTTGCCCAAGGACACACCAGAAGTAGATGATTGGTCTGTGGAATTCAAACTTACAACCTTCCATGCGGAGCCTTGCGGACAGCTAATCTGATCTCCACATAGTAGTTCAACAAGGGTAAAATTGAGATTATAGAATGAGGCATGTCGAATGGCAGAGACTGGTCTGTCTCTGGGATATCGTCAGAGAGTATATCGGTGACACGAAACTAATGTCAGGATAGTTTCCCTTTGGTGACATCACATCATGCAAACAGATTTATCCATTTATTTGGACAGGTTGGTGTTGGAGGCAGGCCGGACTCTTTGAATCCAAATAATAGGATTATAAAAGTTGACTGGTGTAACTCAATTGATTACTGAAGCCAATGTTGCATTAGCAGCAGAGAGCAGCAATGAGCAACAATAAGTCAGTTCGGAGATAGCTCTTGCGCATGCGTCATGTCCCCCGGTGCTGGCATTTGTGACAATTCTGTACTGCTCGGACAAACCGCCACAGTATTTCAATGGAGTAACTGAGATCTTTGATAAACTTCACGTTATTACTCTCTGGGGGGTTTTCAAGCCATATAATTTCAAATCGGGCGGTGCTACATAGGAAACAGGGGGGTATATTATTTTAGCCTTCACTGTATGCTAATTAAATAAGAAAACGAGAAATTCCGCGAAATGTGATAACTGATCCATGTGTCATATGTCTACGCACACGTTCGAGATATACTAATATTTTGGTAACCTGGCGTAGCATAGAATGGAATAATCCTCTTTAACTACTAACGTACGGCGCGCACGAGCGGTGTTGATTGGCTGGCATCTCCGAATTTGGCAGCCTGGGGTAGTGATACATTCACTGTTTATTCTGAGGTTCTCATAGTTTGTTAGTGACCCTAATAGGTCCCTGGAATAATTTGATAGATTTCTGTATTTATTGCTGGAATCAGTGAGTCTCTAACAAAGTTATGCATTTTTCGTACTGAATAACTTGGCGAGCTCAGGAGCCACACAGTAAACCCCATGGACGGGGACGGCACGTTGAGAAAGTTGTCACAAATGGACAATTTGCGCAATGCCCATGCTGTAACTCCGAACTGGCTTATGGAGTTGTCCTCCTCTATTCGAATATAAAATTACTGCAGTTGCTACTGTATTATATCAGAGAAAGTAGCAATTTGAATCTTATGTAGAACATAGATGACTTGTTCATAGCAGAATGTATCATGGCCAATAATCTGTAGGATTCACAGGACCTATTAGTTGCTTTATAGTAGGCTAACCCAGAGAGTGACAGGATTGTCACTATGCTGGTTCTGTCACTATGCTGGTTCGAAATCATGTATCAAATATTGTAGGTCCTGAAAACAATTATGATCCATGAGAATTGTAGGAAAGTAAACATTACCACTGAATTCTTTTCTTCTTCTAAATCCAACATTCTGGCTTTGGCTTCCTTTCTAGGTTTGATTCCTACCATATTCCCAAAATTCTATTTGTTGGATATTTTTGGTTATATGTGAACCTATGACCACATTGACCAGTGTGTGGAATAACATCCACACAGAATTTGACTGAGAACCTCATGTCTAACAGATTGGTTCATCTCTTCTTTTCAGCATCTTGAGGAGTTGATCCTGGATTACAATGCACTCTCAGACTCCTCTGCCCTCTACATGCAAACATTCTGAAACACTGCCCTCTATTGAGCAAGCTCAGCCTGTCGTCCACGGATCTGACTTGTCGGTTTTTTCCAGCTGCATCGTACTGCACTAGTGGAAGCATTCCAAGGTAGTTTCCATAAGCTTATTGTGAAACTAGACATCGCCTGGCATGTGAACTGCCAATGTGTACATCCCTACATTGGAGCAATCAGTCAACAATTGATATCTATCACATTTGACATCAATGCCATCCATCTCTTTTGATATCATGTCCCTCCCCTCCCCCCAAAATAAAAATACAAATCAGCTACAGGATAGTGTCCCATTAACATTGAAAGGTAGTTTGTTGAAAAATGTTTGTGAGAAGAATTCAAAATGCCACGGTGGGATCCAATTGACTTAGCAAAAATGGAGGTTGGTCTCAAACTGATCGCAATGTTAAAAAATCAGGCTAAGAAACTTTGTCGAAAGTTAAAGATGGACGCTACACAATTAGACGGGCGATGCCCACTACTGAACCCATCCAACATTCCTACAGGACAATGAAGTGTGCGAAGTTTCAAAACAATCGGGAGCAGTATTGTAAAATTATTGCACGAACACAAAAATCTCCCTGTGGTGGCGAGACAAGCGCAGCCAAACCATTACATTCCTGAGTGGGAATAAAATGGGGTTCAAACCAAGTGCTGACAACCATCCCTGGCCTGAGGGCTGAAATCTTCTGCTACTCTGAATACAATGAAGTTTGGGGCTAGCTGGAAGTCTGGACAGCAACGAGTTTCCGTATTCAATGTTAGTAGTGACGAAAGCATGAACATTTTGCTCAATTTACTTGGCAGTGAGATAAGGACAAATTTTCCCAATGTTATGCAAGTGGTACCAAGCAGCTTAACTCTTCTGGTTGAGAAATCATTCATCAAGAGATTGCTGTCAAGAATGACGCAAAGATTTTTGGTAGGGCCAGAGAGAGGAATAACTTGAGTATCATTCAGTTTGATTTTTGGAAAATTGGGATGCTGTTCAGTATGTCTCAAATGCATCAACATGACCACTGTTTTCTCCTCATTTAATTTAGGTTGTCAACAAGCATCCACTCTCTGATTTCATGAGGGCATTTGTGTGGGACACGACTTGGGGGCATGATATGAAACTTGAGTATTTGAAGCTATACATCAATTGCGTATCATCTGCATATCGATGCACTTCATTACCATGCATTCTTCCCCCCCCCCCCCCTCATTATTTAATTCCATAAATGTACATGTTAAAGAGTGCTTGGTCCTAGGACTTGAACCCTAAGAACACCCCAAATTAATGGATAAGAGGACAACTGGTCAGACTTGATTTGAACATTTTGGGTACGATCAGTATGTAGTTCAAGAACCAAGTCGCGTGACTCCAGAAATGTCTCCTGGAAGTGGAGCAGCTTATGACGTAACAAACAATCACTCAAATTTTTGCTCTGGTTCATCCATGGTAGGTGCTAACTACCTGGAGTCTTTAAACATGTCCCATAATGCACTTGGTTCCGCGGGTGTGAGGCTCTTGCTGAAGTGCTTGAAGGAGGACAAGGTCACCAGTCTTAACATTGCCTCAGTGATAGACAAACCTGGTGATCAAAACCTAGCAAAGCACCTAGCAGACTTCTACGCAAAGTAAGTATGTGGGATTTCATCCCCTGGTAGTTTTCAGGGTGGGGGGGGGGATTTATTCTATGATAAGCCCCCACTGCACTCGCAAGTGTGTGCCTTAACTAGGAAACAGAATGGGGCAATAGCAGTGTAAAGGAGGCAGTGAATAATTTACTTAGAGGGGAAATTTAGTGCCCTGAAACCTCGGGCCCTAAAATGAAGGTTACTCTTTCCGAGCAAGGAGTTTTTCACACTGGAGTGTCCAACTGTCCATGGTGGTCACCATTCTTGACTGAGATGACCCCAAAGTAAACATGGCCGATATGAGTAATCCAACAACCAATAGGTTTTTCTATTAGCTATTGCGAAATTCTCCTTGGTGACACAAAGAAGGGGGGGGGGGAATACTCTGTAATACTAAGTTAGTGTACAACTCCGTAACAAACAAACTTTTCAAGCAAACATTTTGGGTTCGAATTTCAGCTGTCACCGGATGTTCTCGGAGGTGGCCAGTTGGACTTTGGGCAGTACTGGCAGTGCGAGGGACATGGAATGGTCATCAATCATGGTTTGCTGTAATGCAGTGGATTTGTGCAGGGTTCCTGGTGTTGCTCAGATATTGAATAGGTTCCCGGGCAGTCGGCTGACGGCAGTCACTTGGACGTCCGGGAACGTCCTCTGAGTTCCACTGATCATTGTTTCAGAGAGACTCAAAATGGCAGTTCTCTGGAGTTGGTTGGGATTAGGGATTAGTACACTCCTATATCGAACATACTGAGCACTAGTAGAGAAGGGGAGATAAAAAATAGGCCATCGTTCCTAGATGAGCCTTACTTGGTTCCCGAACCCGTAGGTGGGTCAAACGGAAATCCAATTCTCGGAATGCACAAAACTTTTTGGTCAAATTAGGACTAGTGAGCAAAAGCTTCTAGTTTTACAACTGGAAAGTAGTAGACCCGCACTATCAGATGAAGTGTACACTGATGCAACTTTTTTTTAGCGCGACGGCACACAGGTCGTATGTTAGCGTTGTGGGCCAGTTCTTGCTATTAGATATTTTTTTAACTCCTGTTTATATTCAGCAAACTGATCCCTACAGAAGCTGTGCTTGGAGGACTGCAGCTAACAAAAGAGCACAATCTCTTAACCAAGAAGTATTTTTTTTCTTTTGTTGTCGCATCAGTTCAATGTATGTGATTCACGGTTTCTCAAGACATCAGAAAAAGTCCCTGATTGGTGGATAGCTGAGGGAAGATAGCTTGTTAAAACATTGCAGATTGAGCATGGGAGATCTCGCCAAGGAGAAAGTTATGACCTTTATCAATATTTTGGTTTGCCACCACTGTGGTTGCCACTTCACCCAAAAAGTTGCACGTCTGGTACTATAACTTACATTCCCCTTCTCTTCATACAACGATACAGGTGTATTCCTGGTGCCATCGAAGAGTGGTCCAATCTCAAACTCTAACTAACCCACACATCACTCAGGGGGGAGTCGTGACCTGCTGACAAGCTTCAGAAGCAAGGATGTGGATCTGGGGCTCTCTCAATCTCTACATGTGTGGCTCTGTGCTCACCCCTGGATGGAGGTTCTTGATCTACTGGGGGGTTTCATGGAAGCTGATCACCCATCGGGAGAGGCTTTGACCAGCTGGTGTCTCTCAGAATAAACGAGTCGGAAAGACTTGGAAGGTCATTAATCAGTGTATGGAGGCGTTACATGGTGAGAGGGCCCACCACTCATTGTATTGACGCTGTGAGATGTACACTCTCATGCATCATAATTGTAGAGCAAACCCCTCTGAGTCCGGTCCAACCTTCCCCTGGATTGGATTCTTTGGACTTAGCCGGCTGGCCGCCATCGAAGCGGACCAATCTGAGGAGAGGCTCAACTGGACAGCTGTAGTACAAGAAGAAACTGTAGCATGAGTGATCCAGAGGGCGTGTGCGTCAGTGTGTGGGACCGGCAGTACATAGTGAGAGGGGCCACTCATTGTATCGACTATGAGAGGTACACACTCAGCAACACTAATGTAGATCCACGCCCCACCCTCCTCCCCGGGGGGACAGTAATTCCCTGGATTGCAGGTACTTTGGCATATGGGTGGTTTCATCAAAGTGACCAACGCTCCGCTGTTTGGGACATTTAACACGCAGAAAGAATATTGACCAAATAGAATCAGTGCAAAACCATGTGCTGCACACTGGTTCATCTTGAATGGTAACAAAACTAATACTCCTGATAGTGCTACCCCGAGGGTGCAGTCCTTAGTGCTACTACCATTTACAGTTGTACACAATCCTCAAGGCAGCAGCAGGCAGACGACCAGGGAGCCCACGCCGGTAGCGCTCAGTAGGTGTTCCCCATGTATCGTAACATGCAAGCCATGTGAGAGCTTATCCAAATTAGAACATGAAAGACACTTATCCATACATCAGTGGCATAACCATGGGGGTTTTCCCCCTTTTCTTGAGGATCGGAAACCCACCCTGACCCAAGGGTCAATAAATTTAACACCAAAAGCTGATTTTGCATTCAGTGAGTTTACAGCTGTTATTAGCAAAAATTGCAGTGCATGTGTCTAGGGTCCCATAAATTGTGCCAATTGCCAATAGGGAGGGTGAGGCCATGAGGGCACTTTCATTGAGGTTCCGTCCTCAAAACACCCCCCCCCACAGGACAAATCTCTGGTACGGAGGCCGGACATACATGTAGACCCCCTATGTCATGTAATCGATCACACGATCCACAATGCAAGAGTCCCCTGTGACATTACCGCTCTTCTTCACCCGCCCATACTGCCGAGTATGACTTTATCTCGAGTGGAACGTTTTGGCTTCCCAGGGATGGCTCTTGGTTAATGATTGCTATGTCAGTCGAGTCATCTACTAGCTTCAGGCTCGCACGAAACATGGCACGAATGCACTCCCACGGTAGACGCGACTTGCTGACCTCTCGTCTCACCCTAAAACCTGACCGGTTCAACGGCACTGTCATAATACCACTAAAGGACACTGCATCTTGGTCGTTACCGTAAGTACATGAAACGTGGTGAGCCCCAGTAGATTCGCCTGTAGGACTAGTTGAGACCGGAACACAGAGCTAAAAAGAGGATGACAGTCGGAAATCGTCTGTGTAAACAATGCTTCCTGACCCATAAAAGCTGAATCCTTTAAAGTGACAACAGCTGCATAGGAACCTTGTCTGTTTAAGTGAAATACAGTTTGTAGCTCAGTTCAAACAGGGCAGGGGGTCATTAGTAGTTGAAAATATAGGAAATTGTGTTTTTTTGTAAAATTCTTCCACTTCTCAGGAGCTTATACTAGGTATGTGTGTTTGCGACTAATAAATGTATGACTCATGTTTCGAGCAGCACACTCAGAGAGGTCATCTGAAGTCAACAACTCCATTACAGTCAAGGTATCAGTGAGCCTTTCGACCTTAAAGGACTGCCCGAGGATGAATCATAAAGAATCTTATTTAAAATAATTAGCTCCCCGAGAAAAACTGAAGAGTCAAGTCCAAACCCGAAGTTATACAACTTTCCGTTACGGAGTTACATGTGTGGTGTGAGTGTTTTGCAGTGTATTGTGCGAGATGATAAGCCCATCCCATCATTCAATGCGAAAGGACCTGTCATAATTGCCACCAACCCTGACGAGCATTGTTTGTTTTCTATCGAAAGTCACACATATTTTTATTCCAAAAAGCCAGCTATTCTATGGGGAGAGATTAATGTAGTGGCGTTGGTAGTGTTAGATGGGTACTTAGGTGAGAGAAAGAACACAGAACTTCTATGCCTAATGTTGACTTATTCAACAAATGAAACAATGAAATACAATGACAAACTTCCCAGGTTGTCCAAGTGAGACGTCATGCATTATTGTGCAATTGGGATTCTACCAATTTCCCGCTTACTGGACTGAACTTCGAAGGCCAATACCTCCACATAGGAACTTGAATTGAAAAGGGGTTTGGACCTATTTAGATACAGTTCCATTCTCTACGCTATCACCTCGTTGTATCCAAGCCTGCAGTTGTCCTCAAGGTTCAGAGGGGGGCTTCCACACTTCCCCAACTCGAACACGACACTGGTTAGGCTGCGGCTCCATGGAGATCAGCTTGCTATATTGGCTATGATTTGGTTTATATACCTATTGTTCGTGAAAATTCAATCGAAGATATTCAATATCATGCTATCTAATGTATCATATATGTTACAGTAATCCGTTGGACGAAAATACATTGTGGAGTTGTGGTGAAGTTACGGGATATTCTTCAATCTAAAAAGCTCCTTCGTGCATTGCTGCATCTTTGCTGCATGTGTAATAGCGTACATCCGGGGGGGGGGGGGGGGGAACATCCCACAACCAATTTGATGTTGGGGGATGGGCGCCTATTTGATCACCCCCCCCCCCCCCCAAATGGTCCAGGCGTACATCTCCCAAAATAAATGAAATGGTGGGTAGCAGAGGTAGAGTAGCGAGCCATATTAACACAAAGACCTGCATATTTCTAATAAGATGCTCATAGATTATGTTGAGAGGCCGAGATTACAGAAAATTTCGCGCTGCGCGCGCGCTGTTTTTTTTGTTTTTTTGTTACATATATAATACATAGGCCCATAACACAAATACTTGTCAGATTTTTGGCAAATATTGCCTTTCTCCATACTCTGCCATACCTGTCATCTACAAGTCCGTGAACAGATTGGAATGGCCACAAGGAGAATTGGGGTTGGGACACAGTCATGTTTTTCCCCTACAACACTGGATTCCAACTGGCATTTCCTAACACTGCACTTAACCACTGGCTTCAGTCCAGTCTACTCATGTTGTTTATAACAGTCCCTGAAGTGCTGGTTCTCGATGAAGCTACATGCAACGACACAATAGGCAAGGGTGGGTGCACATCAGTATGTGGTTTCCGTGATTGATTCGTGCACTAAATTCGGGGGATTTGGTAGTTCGATCCTCTGCTCGCAAGTATAAAAAAAAAAAAAAAAAAAAAAAAGGCGCGGAGGCGTGACAAAAAACATTCAATAGGACATGTCAATTTGTACAACAATTTGAGCGGACCCCAATCTGAAAATGCCAAAATTTCTACTGACTGGATCAATTTTTTGTATCAAAGCCTTAAAAATTCACACTTTTTTTACCGACAAATCGATGTCGAAGCAAATTCCTCGAGAATGCGGGCAATTCCAACCCAATTGGTCGAGCTAATGGGCACGGAATACCTCTAAAATAGAGGGATGGACGGAATGAAGGACACGATGAAGATTGTAAGGAATAACGCATTGATCAGAAATTTTATTGTCCAATTTCGTGATGGTGCTCATTGGCCATAAGGCCGGTAGTGCATTTCCTTTCCTGCAATCTGGGGGGTCTGTAAAACCCCTTTTTCTCTTGAATTCTACGGCGTCTAACCGTAGTGGTGCTCGACCTTCGATTAGACTAATCCCGTATGTCTAACCTTCCATATTTAACGATTCACACCCCAGATATTGAACGTGTCACACTTTAGTTTGGGACAATGGTGGACCTATTTATGGATGGGCTGATGACAAATTTAACTTGCTATATGGAATGGCTAGTATGGAACTTGGCAGATGGAAGGAATGTAAGAGGATGCATCGTAGATATGATTCCTTGTATCATCTCGACTCCAATCGGATATAATTGCTATTTCTACAAAAAAAAATTTCTCATCAAATTGGAAATTCAAACAAGCCGATGCAGTTGTCAAGGCTGGTTGAATGCAGCCCAGAACACTCGACTGACAAGTGCCTTTTCCGTCATCTGAAGGGTCTTGAAATCCAAAACTTTCTTGGTGCCCTCCGCGCAAATTACGCCACATGCAAGTGTAACAGTGTTGGAGGACTCGAGGCCGTTTTTGGCGTCCTCGGAGCTTCCGGCCTCAGCTTTTGGGCCGATGCCGGACAATATTTTTTTGCTATTGTAAATACGAAAAAAACAAATGAAAATTTTATGTCACAAATCATGCTTCTTGATTTTGTTTGAATTTCGCGACCAACTTGAAACAACGTACCATACTCGGTATCACCCAAAATACTGCCGGAAAAAAAAATAAATGTACTGGCGCTGCGCTCGGCCCGCCGTGCAATTCCCAAAGTGCAGTGCTAGAGTTGCCACCGGCTGCCTAGCGAGCCTCGCTGGCCATAGACACTTCCAGTGCTGAAGGCACTTGCACACATAGGCACATGTATAGCTTTGTTTACAAAGCCGTACCCTGCCCTGGCGCGGCCACGAGTGAACTCTCACTCACTGATCGCCCCGCTTATGTCGTAGTAGGAGTTTGCGAGTTGAAATTCTAGTCTCCAGTGCATGAAACTGTGCAATAAGCCTGGACCCATCAAATACGAAAATGTGGTCTGTGCTGCAGATCGTGGAATGTAATTTTATTATTTAATATAAATTTATATTTTGCGGGGACCCTGGTACAGTCCTAGGCCTAAAAGGTACTACGTCTGCAGTGATTGATGCAAAAAGATTATCTACTATCCACTATTTATATTAATCTGTCAATAGCCCACTGACACTTGTAGTTTTTGTAGTGGTGTACATGAAAAATCACACCCAAATTATTTTTGATTCCTTTATTATATCTCCCCCTGGATATTAATGGTTTTGTCTCGCCGCGCCACCGCCGCCGACCGAGAATTTTCATGTTAGCGCGCATTGTCGTTTGACTTTAACTTTGCACACCATGTTCATCGAATAAAAATCTCGGATGAGTTCAAAAGTGGCGTCGCCTACACCCCACGATGGGCGCATCTTGGATTTTTTACTAACTTTTTATGCGCTGATTTGCGTGCTTTTTGGAAGCATGGCGGAACTTTCTGTTAGCCTCATGGGACCCATACCCCCCCACCCGATCTCAGTCTTATCAATGGATTCTTCTCAATTTTTTGGTATATATGTAAACACTTGTGTTGTAACCCACCAGGCGATGTCTAGTTTACTGATTGACTTAGCAAAGGATTTCTAGGCGTCATGGCAGTGTTGTAATGTTGTGTGACGCCTGAATTGTTAACACGATAACTCGACCCCACCTTGTGGATCAAGTTCATACTTGGTAATGTGGGTTCCCCATATGTGTACAGATCACCATTGCGTTTTTTCGGTCAAGCCAAAGGTCATCTGAGGTCAACAACTTTGAGGCAGTCAATATTCACTAAGCCTCTTGGCTTTCTGGTTTGGTTTGGTCGTTAGGTTTTGAGTCACTGTTATATGTTTTGGATGATTGAGTGAATGTATGCTCACTGCCTAGCCAAGATGGATTTTGGAAAAATGTCATTTTTATAGATTAAAAAAAAAAGTATTTGTCGTATCACACATTGATTGGATGGCAGCATCTCCTATTAAATTCCTCAAGCCTTTTGGAAGCAGATGGTGTAGCCAGAATCAAGTAGTCTGCTCTATTGGCCCTGGCTCAAGGGTACTGTGCTATCTGTCCCAGCTAGTGCTACCCAGTGGAAAGAGTGTTTACTATGAGGGGGGGGGGGGTAAGCTGCACCCAACCGGTCCAAGCTTTCCTCTCCCCAGATGATGGAATACTTGAAGTTTTCAAAATGCAGTGCAGTTTCCTTAGCTTCTAAGGCTAGTACCTGTATCCTGTGAACTTATGAAGAGCCATATTGAAGAGTATCTTTTAAAGGTGATGATAAATTTGATGAGAGTATAGACCTTTATAGCAAATCTCACAAGCATTAACATTTTAACAACCTGCTCATAAATAATGTTTTCAATTCTGAGTACGGACTTCAATAACAAATTTGTTGCATATCAACTTGTGCTTGTTCAATCCTCATTTTCGGGACTTCCAAAAATTTTGGTCTCCATATATGATCATAATGACTATCTGTAGAAATGGGGGAAGACAAAACAAAATTATTTTATGTATTTAAACACTGGTAATTAAAAATGTTATGCTGTTATATTATTGCCCGGCTCCCGGCATCGGAAAGGTGGGCCTCGTCCTCGAGGGTGCGCCTCGGCCTCGAGGGTGCGGCCTCGCCTTGACCTCGGATGGCTGCATCGGCCTCGATACAACATGATGTGTAAGATTGACAATGTATCTCCGCGTCATTCAATCAAGGAGAGATATGATGATAGAATGATTCCAGCTGTGTAGAGTTTATATCCAAGTTATCAACCTCGGTACCTAAGTGGAAACGTCTCCTTATTGTAGCACAATGGTTTATGTTCATAACGTCCGTATCTCACTGGAAAACCGTACAGTATCAATTGGTCCTGTCTTTGATTTCCCAATTATGCGGTCACACCGTCTTAGGTGATATTATGTATGTGAGGCCATGGCTTGTAAACCAAGTGGAAGACGGATGGAGTAATCTCTGGCAAACTGCTCCCATATTTGAGTGGTGGATGCCCCGTGACATGCGCGGACCCAGGTTATTTTTCATTGAAAAGAAATTTGAAAAAATCTACAATGCTGAAACTTCTGGGGCTCTTGCATGAGCTGATTCGATCGAATAATCGAAGAAGCTCCATTGTTCCTGTTACACGAATATTAGTGGCCAAGGAATACTACATTTTCCGTCAACCGATACACCTACCGAAAGGAATCTAACGAATACTTAGAATCATTCGGTCAGAGTCATGCGGAATTAACAAAGCGGGTCTATCTGACCTGATTCAAGTAATCTTGGTGATGAACAAAATAATTCAGATACAAAATTACATATGTTAGATGCATCCTTGTTCCTGCCTCCATCAGTGGAAGGGGGGGTTCCAGAAAGCATCGTCTTGGATACTTCTGTGCAACTTGTCGATGGTTTTTGGCACAGTCCAATGGAATGTGTTCTGTGGACAGAAGCACAAAGCGAGTGAATGTTTATCACAGCAATGGTGTGAACGGTCCCCTACTCAGACTACGATCGCAGCCAGAGCAGAATGGTGCACTCGGCACTCTGTATAGGGAGAGAAATCGTTCAGCACAATCTGGAGTGTGGTTGTCACATTCTAGTAGAACGTTCATCCCTTTATCCGCGATCATCTCCTCAGAGTTCTGAGATCGAGGAAGAGGATAGTGGCCTCGATGGCATCGTGAAACTTGCCTTGGAAACGGTCTGGCTGGGTGCCGAATGGTCAATAGTTCAAAAAGGTGGTGGCGCTGTTCGGTGTCCTGTTGAGAATCTAAAACGAGCAAAGATGTGAGATTAGAACGAAGGGATTGGAGCTATAATCGTTGCATCAAGAATACTTCGATACCCACCAGCAGGACGACTCTTAGGAGGCGAAAAAAAAAATGTTAGCCAACCGGACACAACCAAGGGGGGCGGCGCGTGCACCCGTCCGTGCCTACATAAGAGGTAGAAGTCTATATATCAATAACACTAGCGCGTGGGTGTGGCTGAAAGACAAACCTCAAAGTGTTTCACGTCACGACGGGAAGAATTCTGCCTCGGTTGACATTTCGGTTTATCGGTACGATAGATCTCCACTCTGATTATAGGATAAGTCGGTTTGCAAAGTTCCAATATACCGTCGGAGATGTTTCCCTACTGTGTTCACTCAAACGCGGCCCCTTGCCTGGTGGTTATTCGGCAAATGTTGCAACACGCAATTGGATGTTAAAACACAAAACGAGATCAGTTTAATACTGCGATTTAGAGTTCTGGAATAGGCGCCGTACCTTGTTCTAACACTGGAAACCATTCAGTCTTTCCAATTATGATTGCATATA
The DNA here is from genome assembly GCA_026419785.1 of Sclerodactyla briareus. Taxonomy (NCBI): domain Eukaryota; kingdom Metazoa; phylum Echinodermata; class Holothuroidea; order Dendrochirotida; family Sclerodactylidae; genus Sclerodactyla; species Sclerodactyla briareus. Next base: position 297,765 of record JAODTK010002965.1, on the reverse strand, counting down.
TAGAAAAAAAAAAAAACACAAGTTAGAACAAATCAAATTTTTCCCAAATCAACATTTTTACGGGTCAGCAGTATCAGTCAATTGTAGGTTTTTTTTTCTCAGCTCACCTCGGTCACGTGACTGGGTGAGCTATCGTGATCGTGCATGCCTATCTATCTATCTATCTATCTATCTATCTATCTATCTATCTATCTATCTATCTGTCTGTCTGTCTGTCTGTCTGTCTGTCTGTCTGTCCTGCTGTCTGGTCCTGTCCTGTCTGTCCGGTCTGCCTGTCTGTTAATTCATATTGCCACTGATGTTGACACTTGATCATATCGATGACCAAGTTGAAGGTTACTTGGTGTGTTTAACGAATTGGAGTCAAGGTCAAATATAGGGACCAGTTTCAGCTTAAAGTTTGAATCGGGTGATCATGAAAGCTGGTCATTATTATCGTGATCCAATGATACAATGTTTAGGGATTTGAGGTCGAAGGGAATCTATGGGGGTATTTGGACCAAAACGGTAATTTGAGAGTCAATATGAAGTCTTTCTTTCACAGATTAGTTTAGTGAAGGTGTCAGGAGGGACGATATCCTCATGAAAGAACCTGAAGCAACAAATCCAAAGAGAAGAATAAACACAGATATCCTGAAGAATTTGCTCACAATTCCTGAAAAATGAATCAAGACTGTTCTTGAACGCATTCAAGCTCTTAGACAGAACAATATCTTCAGGATGTTCCACTCATTATTAACCCTCTGTGAGAAGAAATGTCTAATCTACAGCGTTTGCCACGAAGTCTTGAGGCAATGACACATATCTGTAGCAACCTTGGAAAAGTGACAGGGAAGGCCCTCGAATCCATGAACATTAAAAAAAAACCTGAATCGAATCACCTCGAATTCGTCTCAGCTCAGTCGAAGTTAGGCGATACGCCTCGTAAGGTAAATCTCTAAGACAGTGAAGGAATCTATGGGCCCACCGCTGAACGTTTCAATTACCTGCTCATCTTCGAGAAGTAAGGATTTCATACCTGGACAGAATACTCCGGTTGAGGTCTCACCAGTTGCTCAAAACAGCCTCATGGCAACAATTCTTTAACGAGGAAAGGAAGTCGACGTTAATCAAGACGAGAATCCAATAACCTTTTCGGCAGCTTCACACACTGATGGAGGGTTCCGAAGAAGACTCAAAATGAACTCCGAGAGCCTTTTCTGAATTCCCTGATTAACATTATGCGCTTCACCCGAAGAAAGAACACGAAGAAAAGCATGTGCGGGATGGGACTGGGGAAGCTGACATGCATAACTTCAATTATCGGCATTGAAAAAAAATTTGCCAATCGAAAGACCCATTTGGAGATATATCAAAATCCCGTTAGACAATTGCCAACGACACTTCGTTCGAAACAACCTCCCGATACACTTGGTATGTCCGCAAATTTTCAAACTCTGGGAATGCTCCGAATCTTCAAGATCGTCAATCCGATGCCAGAAAAAAAAATTAGCCGAGAACGATCCTTGGGGAACACACTATAGTGACTTGACGAGTGGCGAACGTAGGGATAGACATGGTAGTGATCAATATAACTATGACTATCAGTATAAACATGAGGCTAATGATTCGGAGGTCACGTTCCAAGATGTTACCTTTGGACATTTTGAGAATGGAACGAGGCACGTGGCTTTATTACAGAAATGAGAATAGATAGAAATGAAAAGCGGAATGTCCTCAACCAAGGGTGGATGGGGTGCGCACGAAATTGAGGGCAAAAGATAATCTAAGAGTTGATGTTAAATATTTCGTCAAGCAGGGTCAACTCCCACGGAATAGTTCAGATGGCCCAAATGTTGGTTTCATCATTGAAAAATGGTAAACGGGATGGATGGAAATGAATTCGACGTCAAAGGTACTATGGGACAACTTTGGCACTATTGTTTTTAACAGTCAAGCGGTTCTTCTCTACAAAATGAGGGGATGGTATAGAAGTGGGCAGATATATCACGGACCAGTGGTACATATGGGGAGGCTCATGAAATGACGGTGTCGCGTGCACTGCCATAGCTGACAGGCTAGTGGCTTTCAAGGCCAAACCAGAAGAAGTACCCCTAATAGATATTGTTGATTTTAATACTCGAAATTCCTTTCTACAAAGTTGCCCACTCGGAAACTCAAATATTATCCATGCCCGTCATTTATTGTGGTTCACATTACCATGCTGAGAGGAATATATCGGGGCCTGAGGCAAAAGTATGCGAAATTTTTTTATCCTGACACAAGATCGCAAATTTTCTGGAGGGGCAGGTGGCCCCCCAAACTATTTCAAACGACATAAAGGCTCCAGGCATAACGAAAACACATGCAGTTCGTCTCTAGACGAGAAAAAACTTTCCATTACAACATTACAAAAATATTTTTATTGCACCAAGGAGTTCCAATGTCAAACAGTCAAGTTTAACAAATTCCAGTGTTTGGGTAGGCTCTCTTGACTTTTCCCACAGGTGCATTCCTTGAGATAGCACGTGATAGGAGTGTTGTATAACAATTGTTTAATTCACATTATGGTTTTGTCTCAAAAAGACGAATCTTGGTAATTACAAAAAATAGCACTCAATGTCACAAGGTAGAAGTCAAGCGCGGTTCAAAAGGTCAAATGAGGCCAAAAGAAGGTCACCTGATTTGTAGTTAGCCCAGACGAACAAAACTTTCCTTACCGGTATCCCTCTAAAATGTTTCGTTGCCAAGAAATATAGGTTGGTTTGTCCTAAGTGACCTAAAGACATTGGCTAACACCAAAAATAATCGGGTTCATCCTCAACCATACGTGCAACCCAAATACAAAATTGAACTTGAACATGCTTGAGTTCGTTAGATATCGTTGGTGACCAGCTTTTTCAACTTTGCCCTCTCGTGGACCTTGAATGACTGGAACGGCACCAAAACAATATGGGTCATCCTACTTCTTATGTCAACCCACAAATCTTAATTTGAACTTCGTACATGCTGCGTTCTTTTAGATATCGTGCTGACAAGGGGTGACACACACACACACACACACCACTCAGCCAAGGCTGCGTGACTATAGATTCCTTTTGCCTCGCAAGGAATCAAAAAGTGAAATGTAAAAATTCGTGCTTTATGTTCGCGAGTGTACTAGTGGTAGCTAGATTTCGCCCGTTGACTCTTCCCGTTCATCTCCGCAAACTCTATGTAAAAACAATAACTACCTATTGGTCCCATAGCTATACATATCGTGAAGTGAAATATACACAACATTCCCTGCTCCCTCGGGCATATGCATGACGTCATATCATGACTGGGACAGTAGAGCTGGAGCACTAATATCCCTTGTGTGGTGAGATCCCCCGGGAAAACTCGCGCACCTGTAACATAATATGAGCACAATTTGTTAAAATTCGGCCAAGAATTAGAGTCGGGGCGCGATGAGACCGAGGTCTGACAAACTGTACAAATTTTCCACCGAGCCCGCGATTACAAAATTTATATCATAAAATCCCCGGGTTGAGGCTGGTACTCCTCCTACAGACAAGCCTGGAGCCTCATTCCGGCCATCTGGGGGGCTCCGCTCAACACCAAACCCCGTGTACGGGAGCGCGTGCAACCTATGGTGGCGCTCAGCTCAGATAGTATTTTTCGTGTCCCTCCTAAAATTTTCTGTGCCATTTGCCCCCCAGTATGAAACTCTGGCCGACGCACTGTTCATTCAGGGCCCGAAATTATTGGTGCCCCTAAGAATCGTCTAGGTATCTCGCAATAGTACCCGAAATTTAGGCTCCCCACCCTGTTTTTTTTTTTTCTTCTTTTCAAAATTCACCTCACTTATGATGTATAGTCGGAAGTCCAATTGACCCGGTATTACCCCGAAGAATCGTCTAGGTATCCGAAAGAAGTACCGAATTTAGGCTACCCGGTTTTTTTTTTTCTTTCTTTTCAAAAGTCACCTCCTGAAATGGATGTATACAATCATTGACCGGTTTAAACCCCGAAGAATCGTCTAGGTATTCTCCGAAAGCAGTACCGAAATTTAGGCTAGTACCCGATTTTTTTTCTTTCTTTCAAAAGGCACCCACCTACCCACCTCGCTTATGGATGTATATCGGAATCATTGACCGTATTACCCCAGTTAATTCATTCATGCAGCGCAGTAGACCATATAGAATGATTTTCTTCATATTTTCATAACTCGACAGCGTTGGTCCGGTTATTCGTCACCACCACAACTTCTATATGGTAACCAAAATCAGACGGCCCAATTAAGTCTATTAATTGTTCCAAACAGCACTACCTCCTAGGTCGTGCATGGTCGCATGTTTTGAAATTGTGTTATATATGGGTGAGTAGTCGTGTTATTGTTAACATATACCATTCATGCATCTGAGGTAGGTCACCAAGCAAAGTCATAAGAGGTCAAAACCTTTTTTGTGACAACAAGTGGTTCTGAATCGCTAATCTCGACTGTTTATACGGCCCGCGGGTCGGTGTTTTCTGTGAATTATTGGGTTTCTTTCAATTAACCTGATAGGAGAGGGTCGAAAGAGAAGGAATTGCTTGTTCCTGAGCAGATAACACAAATCATCACAAGGTAGCTTGTAATTTGCCAACCCAAAATTGTCCATATCAATGACACTAAGAACCATACAATAACCTGGTCCAGTGACTACAAGTGTTCCACCTTCAATTCCATTAGGACTGCATGTTTGATACCATGTAGTTTCTCCAAATTTCCGAGAAAAATGTGACTTAATCAACAAAGGGGATAAATTAGTCAACTTAGATGATATTTTGACCTCTAGTGACACATTTCTGATTTATTACCCTGGCACTAATGTGTCCCGATAGGGGTATAGTTGGGGTAGTAACTTAGCCATCCCGGTAATTCCGTTGGTTTTGAATAAATTTCATCCCTTATTCACAATCACACGTGTAACTTGCTATGATGCAATATCTCATCGGCACAATGTTGAATGCCGTAGCCATGTTATACTACAGGCACCTGCATGTGTCAGTCCTTATTGAATATTACTGTGAGATTGACCTTGTGTAGTCAGGCTGGGTGACTTTTGATCGCCCCCAAGATTCGTATACGTGATACTATCTATCCTGACTATTCGGAGGAGGTTAACAAGACGTTTTTTGATCGACACAATCACAATGTGTTAATTACCAATCTGGGTGAAGCACAGTGGGGAGTGGAATCAATTGAGCTAATTAAAGAGGCGCAGACAAACAAAACATCGGAATCGTCTTGAACAAGACTAACTAGGGTTTTCGATTTCAATTCCTTCCACGGCCAATGGTGTATATAATTAGCTATACAGTTTTTTATTTCGATATTGTTGTGTTAATGCCCGTCAAATATTGAAATGCCTTCGAGTCGAAGGTTTTTCCAACACTTAAAATCCGCACTACACTTTTAAGCCTACAGATCAGGGCCGGTGCAACCTGGGTGTTCAGAGTTCCTTACCACCATCTACCAGAAATTGGAACATCAGCGAGGGGGGCGAAAAGAATAGCAAGAACAGGGGCCGGCGAGTATTATAGGGCCTAATCATTGGAAGGGGGGGGGGGGGTCTACTGTTGGAACGTTTTCGCATTTTGCATGGGACATATGAGACCGCGCAAGTACCAATCGGGTTCATGAAAGCCGAGCCATTTATAGTGTGCTTTCTGAGAAGCGCCATATCAGACATATTTTCACTACCAGATGCCCGATTTTTGATTTCTTGACGGAGTCAGAGGAATTAGCAGTCATGGACAGTGCTGTGGTATGTGTGTGTGGGTGTGTGTGTGGTGTGTTGTAAGTGTCGTGGAGTGTGCGTGTGGGTTTGTGTGCGCGCGCGCGCGTGCGTGTGTACGTGTGTGTGGGTGACGCCTGGCTTGTTAACGCGATCACTCGGACCCCACTTGGATGGATTGAAGCTCTACATACGTGATGTGTGTTCCCCATGATGAGTATATGAATCCTATGTTTTGGGGTCAGGTCAAAGGTCACTGAGATCAAAAGGAGCGGTCGAGAATGTGTGAACACGATTAAAGTCCAGAATGCATGGTCCGGATTAAGGTTTTTTAAAATTTGGTAGGCAGCTTATTGATAACGGGGAGTAATGAACCTTAATGTTTTTGGTGTGAATTGGGAGTCAGATTTGGGAAAAGATTGGAAAGTGTGAATAACTGATAACTTGGCCAATTTGAGCGTAATACGATTATCGGACCCCACCTAGATGGATGGCAGCTTGATATGTGGGTTCCCCATGATGAGTCATGATCCCTATTGTGTTGGGGTAAAGTCAAAGGGCATCTGAGGTGTCGAAGAGAAGTTAACCACGATAAGCCAATAATCAGAATGCCTGGTCCGGTCAGGTTGAAATTGGTTAAAAGCTCTCCTATGGGAGTGACGGAGGCCTATTGTGTTTGGTGTGGACCGGGGGTCAGTTTTTGGGGAGAACGGAAAATTATGAAAAAATGATTAATTGGCCGATTTTAGATTGTTAAAACGGGCAAACCAATTCAACCTGGGACGGATGAGCTTATGCTTGGTTCCCCATAAGGAGTACACGATCCCTATTCGTTTGGGGTCAGGTCAAAGGTCATCCTGAGGTCACCCAGGAAGTCAAGTCTGGAAACAAATCTTGTGAACACGACTATAGTCGGAATGCTTGGTCCGATCAAGCTGAAAGTTGGTGTGTAGCGTTATATGAGGAGTACAAAAAACCCTTTGTTTCTGTATGATTGGGTGGGGCATTCTGTGGTTAAATATTGGAAAATTGTGAAAACATTTTTGCCAATGTTATTTTGGCTTTGCAAACAAGATAACTCACCCCTCTGGATGGAATCAAGACTATACATTGGTATTGTTGGGTTCCCATTATGGGTACATGATCCCATTACCTTTGAGTCAGGTCAAGGGTAATTGAGGTTACAAAAAACTTCAAGTGAGAAGTCAAGAAAGCAGGGGTTGAGGAATCACTGAAGCCTTTTGGCTTTATGATTCTTACTTCTACTAAATCTTCAATGAAAGTACAGCTAGTAGCTAGACTTCGGTACAAAAAATGGCGAAGGGAATAATAAAGTAGGCTACAGTAAACTCTGAGTCATTATATGGAAGAGGAAGAAGCGGTGGGTCAGTGAAGTATTGGACCGATCTGATAGTGATACATAATATGGAACCTGTACACAAATGCACCTAATTGAATTAAGGAAAGGGGTGTTATCGCGGAGTTCATCTGCTCTTGGCGAGCCTGACGGACAAGATTAATACCATCTAAGCGGAGCGCACCACGGGTTGGCGCGTAGCGTACAAGAAAATGTCTCATTTGACAGACCCCCTAGACTGCCGGAAACGGCACTTCCCGTACCTCATGGGACAGTAAGCAGTATTCCTAAAATTTATAAAAAATTTATGCTCAGAAAGGGTTTTCAAAAAACTTATCGCCTAGGGGATCAATTTCAAAGGTTTTTGTGTGGGGTGATGTGACATTCTAAAATAGAAGTGAGGATACGGTAATGAAAGGAGCGATGGAATGGGCAAATGGCACAACCACTAAGGTTCGCCGCGAAGCGCGAGATTTTACGGATCCAACTTGATTAACGATCGACATTGCACCGACCCCTCTCTGACCTATCACTTAAATAGGGGGGGGGGCATTGAGGATTTTTTACTCGAAGATTGTAAAGCCCCATTTTTATCCGCGTTCGCGACACAGGAGCATGGGAGGGACCACTTCTAATCAGGGCCAGACTTGTGGACCAAATGAGTATAACGACAGTAGTAAAAACCGCAACCGGCGCAAAACGCGCGCGAAAATTATTACACTTTTGGCATTCCATCGAAAAGTCAGGCAATCTTTGGATATAAACTTATCTTCACCTGAATTTTGAATCATGCCTTGAACGAAATTGTGGCGTTAACTGGCCGAATCTTCGATTGGTATTTAGGGGTTCCACCCGCTACCGTGTGTCTGCCCCCCCCCCCCCCCCCCCCCCATAGTATGTGCACCGGGGAACGCACCCAACTTTCAACAAGGAGACGCACCCATAAATTGATTGCGAAATATGCTAGTTTAAATTTACAAATAGACCATATATGCCTAAAAAAAATAAAGGGCCCACCAGGTGGAATACTTACCCCCGTCGCCTCTACCATCCCTCCTTTCTTGAAAAAAGTTTACACTTCTTGACATTCCATTGAAAATTCAGGGGATATTTGGACTTAGCGTTTCCTTCCGCTTGAATTTGAATCATGTCTTTTCGACGTGCAACGCAATTGGTGGCGTTCCTTGGCGCATTTTCGATACCGCACCGGTGCCCTATAGAGAATATGTGCACGCAACAAGTGGTCGCACTCATAAAAAAAAATATCCCGCCGGGGTGGACCTTCCCCCGTCGCCTTAACCCCCCCCCCAAGATAGCGATTGTTATGTATTTTGTGGGTTGGTTCATTTAACTGAAGGGTTCCAGATCGACAACAATCAAACGAAGGAGCAACACACAAAATGGTAATGCCAGTCTAATGCCAACAATAGGGATGAAGGAGAAACGTTCATGGATAAGTAAGAGAAAACCCAGAGTGAATTCAGGCATGATTTGTTAAGGAACATCACATATCTGCACAAGGAACATCATATGTATGAACACTACGGTACATAAAATACCCGAGCGCGTAGCGCGCAAAAATTTCGAAAGGGAGCAGCAGGATTCATTCAAATTGATCATTTAGTAATTATGATTTTGTTTAAACACGGGGGCTCTGCGAGAGGTCGGCTACAGTGTCAGGACAAATAGCGTCGGGATCAAATATTGGGGGGGGGGGGGGGACAAAATGCATTGCGTCCCCTCCAACCAAAATATATATATATATCACCCCCCCAAGATCCGCTGCTGAGTCGTACCCCGCCACGATATAATTTGCGCACTAGTCGAGAAGAAGAGGCGAGTTATCGCGGTGTTCATCCAAGATATACGGCCAGGGTTCCTTGATGAGCTACTTGGCTTACCGAACCCGTAGAATTCAAATCATATCAAATCGACGTATTGTGTCACTTGCAGCTAGACTGGTACAGGGGACCGCCGCCGTACCGGAGACGAATATACTTCCGTTGTCATAGCAACATGTTGCCATCCCACTCACACTTCTATGGGATTACTAATGCATCGTGAAGCTACAACACGAGTCTGCTAAGGTGGTCGCAATACTCAACACAGAAAAATTTATTCATAGGCGAAGCCTCGGGGCATGAATCATCCGCGTAGCCCAACATGATTTACTGTTTGATATTGATGGGATGTCTCATGGGGGAGGAGGGGGGGGGGGGTTCTTTATATATGTTGTTCTTTTTCTAGTATTCTAGTACTAGTAAGAAACAACCCCCCCCCTTTTTTCATGGTTTATTCACAGGAAGGGCATACTTGACAAGCCCCCGGGGGTTGCTTAGTCCACTTCCTTCCTTTCCACTCTTATATTTGACTATTCTCCTGTTCCTGTATACTTGTGAAGATATGAAGAAACAAAAAACACGAACTGTACTGAACTGAAATACCTTTGAGGTAGCCGGCTAAAGCAGACGACTATGGAGAAAGGCCGTTCCTGAAGTGGAGGGGGCTATCGCTCTTTAGTATATTACTGTTTGTTTAGGCAAAATCAATGGATTTGTAAAGGGCCACTCTGCACATATGGTGAATGAGGCTATACGAGGTGAACAAAGTCAACGCCTGTTTCAACAGGCTACCTGAGGCCGTCTCTCGGAATCGCCGCTAAGGGGTAGAACACAACTTCGCATGAACTCCGCACGGCAAAAGTAATGTCACCGGCCAATGAATCACAGTGAGCATACGCCTTGTAGCGGAACATCGGTATAGGATTAAGGTTGTCATGGAGAATATTAAAATAACGCAAAATACCGATACATGAACTTCAGTGGAGCTGCAGTGAGTCAGCAGGTTATATTGGGATCACACTCACTGGCGTAGCAGGATTCTCGATTGGGGGGGCAATGGGGAGGGTCTTAAGGGGAGGGGGGTCCCCCTCCCCCTGTTGGATGTTTGATTTTCAGGAAAACCCTCAGATGAAATCTGGTTCACAATTGCCATCATTGAAGTCATTTTCCTATCAAAAAATCTTGTTTTGGAAGTGTAATTTTCTAATTCAGGGCTTCAGATCAATAGGTACTGGAAAACTCCCTTCCATTTTTTTTGGGGGGGGGGGCAGAAAAATTCCCCCAAACTTGAAGCCGCATACAGGGAAAGTCTACCGCGCGCGGAACGCGCGGAAAAAAAAAATGCTTGGTTTGAATTGAAAATTCTCCTGGAATTCGCCGAATTTCGCCTTTGTCAAACGTATTGGGATGATTTGAGGGGTGTCTCGCTCCCTCCTTTAGGCCATGCCTCAGATGGCCAGGGATGTACCAGGATGCTAATAGCCCAGGTCAAACAATTGCAATAATCTAAAACAACAACTAATTGCCCGAACAAAAAGTTGTTCTCGGTTTGTATTAAAAGCAGACAACAAAAACTACGGCTACTACTGCGCAAGTAGCACGGAATTTTGTGGCGCATGCTGGATTCATCTATGATATCCCCACTATAGGCGTACAGGGGTCAAATTTCTGGAGGGGTTTTTCATCATTTGCCATGTTTTGCCGAAACTGGGAGGGCTAGCTAGTTCCCTCCCCGGCTTGACCACGTCTTGTTGGTTGGCTAGTGACCAACAATTGAACTACTCAATCTCATCTGACTGGGAATGAGGACAGCGGGGAACAACATATGTGACGAATGTTGTTGGAGAGGTATTTACGCACCCCACCCCCACCTCGTATGCCAATGTCTTTTTATTGTATCTAAGAAATTGCCGCAACTCCAAAAGGGAAAAAAATCGTGCATATATAAAGGGTCTACTGCGCGGGGGGGGGGCATGGCCCCCGTGGCCCCCCCCCCCCTCCTCTGGCTACGCCAATATCCACTAGCCAACACACTGAATGCTATATTACTTGAATACCACGAAGGTTATTATTCTTGCCAAATACGACGTTAAAAATAATGCGCAATCGAACGTTATTCTTTTGGAATTGCGGCCTTTAACCTCACGCCTGACAGAAAATCAATTTACTGATAGTTCTAAAGCTAATAATGAACGTCGAAGCCAAATATTAACTGAATTGGTGCCCTGAAGATTTGAATAAAAAAATATGGAAATTTTCAAGATCTTTTCCCATATTATTAGATCAATCAATAAAAAATAATCCATTAAATTATTGGCCAGTTTGAAATCTCACCTAGCAGTTGCTCAAATACAACTAAAATAATGTAAACAAAATCCGGCAGTAACAGACCAATGTTCATAAGGGGTTTTCAAAAGGTCGTGATTCATAATTACAACAGAAGGTCCGATATTCATAATAGTAAAACGAGTCCGTTATTCATAATAGTAAAAACGGATCGTTATTCATAATAGTGAAAAAGGGGCCGATATTTCAGAATGAAAAAAGGTCCGAATTCATACATGAAAAAAAAGAATTGTATCATAATAGGAAAAAGGTTCGATATTCATAACAAGAGAAAGGGTCCGATGTTCATAATAAGAAAAAAGGGTCCGGTATTCATAATGGTGAAACAACCATGCGTCGTGGATCTGAGCCTAGAGGACCCCATCCCAACAAGTTCAAACGCAAGGGTATTCAGGAAATGGTGGTGAGGGCGAGTGAAGCATAGGGGGACGAGAGAAACCAAAAAAAGTCACCCCCCCCACCCCCCCCCCCCCCCCCCCCCCCCCCCCCCCCCCCCCTATTATGAATAACCAGACATTTTCGCGATTATGAATAGCGGACCGCTTTTTCTATTATGAATAACGGACCCTTTTCGCTATTGGGGTCATGGGCCTTTATGCGAATTATGAATAACGGACCTTTTTGCTGTGTATGAATTATAACGGTCCCTCCTCAGCCCTAATAGGAATACGACCCTTTTAAACGCTTATGAATTATCGGGACCTTTTTACTATGATGAATCTGACCTTTGTGAGGTGTTAATAATATCATACCTTTTTGATTAATTATGGAAAAAGGACCTTTTTGTATTATGAATATCGGACCTATGAAGAAAGACCCCTTTACGGTATGAATATCGCGCCTTTTATTCATTATGAATAGCGGACCCCTTTTCGAAAATGTTTCATATGTAATGAATAAGGTCTTATGAACTAAAGGCATGATGAATGAAAACCATTATGAACATTGGGCGGTCACCAAATTTCGTGTATATGTTGAGCATATGACAGCAGGGAAATTAAGTACAGTAGCATTTCCCTGATGGCAGCCTTGAGTGATATAGTTAAATTGAAAGTATTCCCTTAGGTGATAGGATTGGATGAAAGTTCAGTTTCTGTAGTTTCTGTGTGTCTATTCGTGAATGACACCCTGCATATTTTGATTTTCCCTAGAACAGCGCATACGAATTTCTGGATGAATTGCCTTTCGTTAGTATGAAATGGCAGCTAGATGGTCTAATGAGAACCCTTTGAAAACAGCATCCTGAGAAATGGAGTATAACTAGAGGTGGTGGTAGTGTTTTGTTCGATAGCATTCTAGAAAGTCGAATACAGCCGAAAGAAGCTTTGTTTTACTGAGTCGACAGTTCATTTCGCGAAAACTGGTACATACGATTATTCATGTGCAGGATTAAGGCGCCCATAGGCCATAACATAACACGTTAACAATCAACGCCCAGTGCAAAGGTGAAAGGGCACTTCTCTGCCTCTTTTTTTTGTGATACATCCAATTAAGGACTATATATACATATATACATTCGCACTGATCTTCAGTGTGATCATGGCCATGAACACCGGAAGACCGCATTCTCGTATCGATATAGTGTCCAGACATTAACGGAGGAGTGAGAAAGTCCTGCTCCCGGGACCGCCTTGGACCACAAGGCAGGGGAGTTTGTAAGATGTCAATATTTCATCTTGGCAGTGAAATTCATATTTCTAAGAAAAAAGGGAACCAAAAATTCATATATTCGATAGCACATTTCACCGACACTAAAAGAAACAAATTGCTGTCAAAATCCATCCAGAATGAGGAAATTACAATTGGAAGTGCCTAAATAGAGGATTTTTTAGCCTCACACGCACGCGCACTGTGGGACTAGCTGTATCTGGAGTCTGGAGCATGAAACAATCAGACTCAGAGCATTCTTTTGAATTGGACTGTAAGAAATGTTCTATTTCAATAGGGGTCCGTGGAGACACGTGAAAAAAAACATTTGAAAATCATTGCTATTTGCAGAGATAAAATTATCACCCAGATGATGTGGACCCCATTAAATATATTACAATTTGAGTCCCAGAATCACACTCAAGTTTTCCGACAGACTCAAGTATAGTTCTTGAATTCCTCTCCACTCGGTTCAACCATTACCAGATAGGAAATTTTCTGACTCATTTAAACCGTGTACAAAATGACAAAATACGGCCTCATATGTATGCTTCCGCGATTTTGAAAAAACGAGGCTTGTCAATGCAAAAGTAACGAAGTGGTGAATTTTCTGTGCTAGTCACACACTAAGCTTGTCACTCCAGTGAGAATGATTGGTCAGAGAAATACCTGTGTATCCAGGCATTCACCTCATGTCGTCATCAATAATCTCACACATCAAACTCCTAGAAACGGTGAGCAATGATGTACAATGTCTATCGATAATGAAATTATTTTAGAAATATATCATTGGCGGTAAGAAATATTGACGTGACAAAACCTGTAGTCTACAGATGGCTATAATACTAAGGTGGATGCGCTCCATTTAGGTAAGTGTCTATATTTCGGCTGAAATTATTGGGGGTTTCGAGATCACTAAGTTATTGGAGCAGTTCCACTAGTGTCAAGAATTTCCGCATCGGGAAAATCCGCGGCGAAATCGCGGAAAAATCCGCGGAAATCCGGAATTCTGTGATTATTTGAGGTTTAAACGCGGAAAGCATGATTCTGCTTAAAAAAGAAAAAAAACCTAAATTTAGCCTAATTCTTGAAAAATGCACAAATCTCACAATGAAAATTCCAAAACAGCAATCACGCGAGCCACATCGATGCTGCTGTATCCTTACCATCCATTAATTCAATGTAAAATTCAATGAAAACATTGTTTTAATTCAAGCCACTAGCATCGGCATCGGGCCATGTACTGTAGTAGGCTAGTGAAACTCGTAACACCGGGGGCTTGCCATTAATACATACGAATTGCATATATCGCCGAAAACTGTGGACGAAAGTGTGCTGCGCACTGCCACAGATACCTGCTGCCATGAGATCAGGAACATTCTATTGTTACGTGTTACTTGTTATCAAGTTTGATTTATTACTGGTACTTTTCTAACTATACCGAATCACAGCATGTGGATTGCAAGGGCCCGAGTGGCATCACTGTAGATTCTTCCCGAAGGAACCAAACACGTGCGGGAAATGCACAGTCTACCGTATAGGCTACATCTGACTGTAGGGTCTTGAGGTCCACCTTGTCCTCTATTGCTGCTGGACTAGAGATCCTTATGACGGTACATGTATTTTCTCACGCTGCTCTGTGGTAGCCCTCAGCTGCTGGCAGGATTAGTGCTCAGGTATCTTACTATTACGGTATATTGTATTTGTTAATTGCTGTGAGGTGATTCTATTTTTATACTTACCTGGAGCTCAATAGAATGATTTAATAGTTTGCTGGGCCATTGATTACTTTGTTGAAGTTACAGCTGTGTGGATCTATTCCTGGTACTGGCGGGGGAGCTTGTAAAGTTAATGAAGTGCTAGTGTACTCAGTTGATTGGTTCCGGTTTAGTTGTATGAATTATTATGGCTGGTCTCTTAGTCGAGTGTCAGGCCTCCACTAAGTGAAGAGAAAAATATATTTCAGTGGTAGATGACAGCCATGTGTTCACTTCTGTTATGTCGACTTCTTAGTTGTTGATACTCGGTGCACTTTACAATGCATCAGGGATTTAGCTCAACGTCAGTGTGAGGCCATACGCTCAATAACCAAGACATTTGTAAAAAGCGGAATAAAGCGGGATTTGGTTCATATGCTCTGTAATAAGCTTCAGATACAAAGCAGAATTTGACTTTAAAAAGCAGATAGATATAAAATTCCTTGACACTACATTTCACCATTGCACCCACATGCTAAAGAAACTGACTACAATTTTATGTTGGTTCCCCAACTTTGATACGCACCCCAAGGTGGTCTCACCACACAGTCCACAAACAAAAAGAAATTGAAAGGTTCCAAAGCAGATCTGGCGACACTCAGTCTTTCAAAAAACATGGATCGGTCGTCGTGTCAATGCCGTGGGGGCTCCACCTGTATTTTCTGAGGGGATCCTGTGTAAATGCAACAACTTCCCCCCAACATTGCTGGTCGGGTAAGTGAAACTGTATTCAAGAGGGCGGTGGACCCCTGGTTGAGCCAATAGTATTGCGTATCCCTTGCACACCAACTATCTCATCAGATGCTTCTTTGGGGTGCTTCAGAGATTCTGATGTAGATGAGGATACAACTGTGTGTTCAACGATGGGGAAGGGGGGGGGGGGCTGCCTGAGGCAGATAAAAAACAAAAAACATAAAAAGGGGAGGGGGGAGGTCACGACTCCATGAACGTTCACTGGCTGAACCATGGCTTGAACCATTGAACATTGCATCCTAAGCTTTTAAGCTTACCAGCAGGTACATGTAAATGGGCGCGCATGAGCAAGCCCGAACAGTGTTACTTCTGGCCGAGGACCTCAATGAAGAAGGGATTCCATTCTTGTTCATTGAGTCACAACATTCGCTGGAGTAGGCAATACCTTTTTTGCCAATAGTCGACGGTGCTCTTCACAAGTTAAACATTTTTCCGACTAGTTCACTGATTTACTTCATGAAAAGAAAGTAACTAGCACTTTATGGTGTGATTAAATATTTAGGCTGTTTTGTTTGGCAAAAAACAGTCATTTGGCTTTAAGAATGACATAGGTATTCAAGTCTAATTCATTTTGTTCTAACTGTTCACACTAAAAAATCCTTGCCTCACACATGGATTGTGGGATATGCCATGTGTCCTGGTGAAGTTGCATGTAGGATACAAGTGTCCTAGTGTTGTACATGTTTTGTTCATGTAAATATAGAAATGTCTTTTCATTCTTCCTGTGATGCTTTCTATATTTGCCTGAAGTTCATGGCTAGACATTAGTTTCAGTTTGGCTTGTTATATCAATTGATTTACAAGTTGGAATTCATGTATGTGAGCTTGTCCTACCGTATGGGCCTTTCTTTAATAATTCTTCTTCTTCTTCTTCTAATTCTAAAGTACTGTTCACGCTACCAGAATTTCATATCTTGATCTTCCATCCAAATAGGTGATTATAGGTTTGTCGGCTTCTACTGGTTCGTATGAAATAACATCACAGGTTTCCTAACTGACTAGGTCTAGGCTTCTGCTAGTTACTGGCTTAACGACTGTGTATTCCGGTAAGTTTTGCACGATCGACATAACCCAGGTCCCTGTCGGTCCACACCATGACACCATGATTTTCGGCCTGAAGCTATGTCTACCACATGGTCATCCCAAATTTATTGTTGTGATTTTTCATTAACAAAATGTTCCTTAACGCTAAGTTTTGAGAACAGATCTCCAGGCAGTTGAACAGGGATATCTATAGACCTACTGTCGATTTTGAGAGGAATTTGTCACTTGTCCCGGGAAGCTCGATATTTGATATGTTGATAATTTACAACGACCAAGTATAGCAGGGGAAATATTAGCATGACTGGCCTTTCGTATATTTCTAAGCCCAGGCCACCTGGGGGAAGGGATTGGTAAACAAATAGGAAAATAAATTAACATTTTCGGGCAATGAAATTAAATGCACCCTATTATTGAAATGGGTAAGGGAACCTGGGGCTGTTTAATCACATGCCCCACACACAGTTTACAATTAGTTCATTGTGTGGCAGACACTCGCTTTCGGTTATGGACTTTTTGCACTATGGATGTAGGATTTATTGGACCAGGAATTTGGGTGAATCGGAATAATTGCATGGTTCACACATCAATACCAGCTTATGAAGATGCCTGAAACCATTGTTTAAACAGACTGTTAGGCGGGTAAAAACCGCCCCACGTGTATATCCCCACTTTTGAGCATTGATGCCTTTGAGCACATTGGAAAGAGTATCTAACACCCCATAAAGACCCCCATTTTGGTCAGAAACCAAGACAAACTTCATCCACCAAGTTTTTGTTGTATCCATGGGTGTTATGCACATGAAATTTTGCAAATTTGACCCATGGGGCTTTGAAATGACTTCTAACTTTGGTGAGGAACAAAGGGTACCCCCCATCCACCAAGTTTCGTGGTCGCGTCGTCGTGTCGTCGCGTCTTCGGCGTTCGTCGTTCGTCGTCGTCGTTCAAATCTTATCGCTTGAATCTGTGGGGTCTGGCTCCACAACAGTTTGGAAAATTCGCAAAATTTCGCAATTACTTTGATGACCCTGGAAATTACTCCACATTTTTTCGGGATCAACTATACACTTACACTACTCCTACCCACCAGTTTTTTCGCGGTGTTCCGTCGTCGTCGCGGGGTCAAATCCGACTAACTTGAAAAGTTAGCGAAAATATCAATTAAGCGGCCCCCAGCATGCAGTGAAGCCCACTTCCGAACTCTTCTGAGATTTCATTACTAGGGCGGACCAGTGTACCAAGTTTTAGATCAATCGGATAAAGCATTAAGAGTTATTGCACTAACAGGAAATCTTTCAATCGTGGAAATTAATGCAAATTAGTGGACCCGTTCATGTGGCGACGCCCACTTTCGAACTCATCCAGTACTTTCACTAAGACGGACATGTGTGCCAATTTTGTTTTTTCAGCTCAAACGACAAAGTGTTGGAGAGTTTATGCGCTAACAAGAAACGCGCGTGCGGACGCGGCGGAGATCGGTGAAGCCCAACCATAATATCCCCGAAGTGGGGATAAATCAGACTTGCCCTAACTCCCTTGCATAGCCCTACTTGGCAGAGGTATGTTTTCAACAGTTATATATAATGCTTCTGAATGTTACAATCAACATATTAGTAATGATTATTATTTGTTCAATATGTAGCTGCAGGTTAATGAAACTTTCTTGGCATGCTGAGTGCTGGGGGACTTTCAATTTCTGGTCGATTTCCCTTTGTGTGATTCCGTGAGCATTTCTGGATCATGAAATTTGAGATGGCCATCCCCTACATAAGTATTTTTTCATTCAATTTTCCCATGGCAAGTGCTTTGGCTCTTGAGACTGCACCGGCAGTTAGCCCTGTTGGCTGGGTGAGGTAGTTGTGCCTTGCATTGCAACATTTTTTTTTCTCATTTCATTCGATCCCCATTTCCATCAGTGCAATCTTGTCACTGCCGCAACTACCCTGACACCCATATGCCCCAAACAACAATATTGAGCATCCTGCAATTTCAATTCATCAATTCACATGCGTAACTGGTCTGGCAACCCCCTCCTCCTTCCATTTGCCATACAAAGTATCTGCTGTCGAGCCTTTTGGCTTTAAAAAAACCCATCATCAGTGCAATCTACTGTAGGTAGGAACATGTGTCGTCAGTGGGTGATAGGGTGCCCTCCCAATGAAATGTTTGGTATGAAACAAAATGTGGGCTGTTACTAATGACAGTACTTAGGAACAAAAGAAGTATATTCCTGACACTAATTTTACTGGACAGATAGCCTGTGTAGCAACGAATTGTGTCTGTGATTTACATTCCTAAATTGCTCAAAGTGCCAATGTGTCGCCCCTTGCTCTGGAGCTCACCTCCCCATTTTCTGAATAAATTACCAATCTGGGTATTTAATCACAACCTTCTTTATCCCACTTACTAATTGACTACGAGGCAGTATTGAATACAGACGTACGGCTCTCCTTTTGTGAGCTGTTTCATATCACAATGACAACTGCCTACCTCAAGAAGACTTGTCTGGTCTGGAAACCTCCAGACAATCAAGGTGGGTAGTTGAGTAAATGACTCTTCTCAAATTGATTGACTTGCACATGTTACCTCGATCCCTGAATACCTGCAATGCATGCACTGAATGCTTGTTATTAGAACTAAAATGTATCAAAAAATTAGTTTTTGTTTGTTCGCTCCACCAGCTATGCTGGTTGAGCTATTTTGAACTGCTGTCCCTCGATCTATCTATCTATCTATCTATCTATCATCTATCTTATCATTTATCTATCCAGTGTGTCCGCAATTGCTTTTTTTGAGCCCCCAAACAGTCATTCTGGTGCTGGTTTTGACCCAACTTGGACCCAATTTTCCTTGAAGACCTTGACCCATGGACAAGTCGGACCTTGTGAAGGTCCAGGTCAAAGGTCTTAATATGGCAATATGGGCCATTATTTATAAAGTTTCAAATGTATCTCCTCCGAACAACATTGTGGTGCACAGTGCTGATGTTCGGTCATTATGGCTCTATCAGCCGTACCTTCGGGGTGTTCATTTCAGAACAGTAATTTTTTTGTCCCAAGGTCCCACGTGGCCTGAAGGGCCCCTTTATAAATTTCACAAAATGGTACTTGAATGCTTGTTTTTCCTCCCACAAGCTCAATTTATTTCCCTTCAAAGTTGCTGTACTGTTCTTGGGTAGAGGGACATTGGGGTGCTCAGGAATTTTGGGGCCAGGGCTCAGTAGGGGCCATAGGGCCCATTATGTGAAATACCGCAAAATCTAGTATCCCTGCAATGCATTGCACAAGTGCTGATGTTAGGTCAAATTGATGGTCTATCAGCCAGACCTAATCTAGATACGTAGCTGTGAAATATTGAGCATATTTTGCATTCCCAAATTAGGACACATCTTCGCCGGTAATTCTGTAACTCACTACTAATTCAACATGGATTTAGAAGCAAAAAAAATCACTCTTGGTGAACACAACTCATACTAACTACCCCTGACTTAGCTTACTCACTCAACCTAGGTCACAAACTGACTGATCATAATTGATTTCACTAAAGCCTTCATTCGGTGTCGCATAATGCTTAATGCTCAAACTTGATTACTATGGTGTTCGTGGTACAATTGAATAGATGATTACAATGGTCCTTAACACGTGTCCTAAGCAAAGGGTTGTTGTTGGGGGCGATTACTCCCCTTGGACATAAGTTAAATCTGGCGTTCCCCAGGCACTGGTTTTAGGACCCCTGCTGTTCCTCACCTTCATCAATGACCTCCCTTCAGAATTTACAATCCGATGTTCGCCTTTTTGCGGATTATTGTGTGGTGTATCGTCCAATCTATTTCACCTACTCTACTTACCCTTATCGACCATGCACCCCCTCAATATGCTACCGAGTTTCTGGCATTTTAACATAGTACCGGGTTGGCCACCCCATCGCCCTTCTCTTTTTGCCAACATTTCGTCTGCAACGAGTGTTTTTCGGCATGGTCAAAAAGTTCAAAAATTTTCGACCAAGGAAGTTGTACTGTGGTGAACGTTTTGGAGACGTATCTTACTCTTCCAGCTTCGTGGAGAAGCAATTTTGAAAGAGTTGTGTTCGTTTCGCGATGTTTGGTCGTTTTTGTTTTCTCTCTTTCTCCCCGTCGCGCTAAGTACGTTCCTAACACCTAGGCTGCGCCTACCGTAGGGAGTGTGTGTGTGTACCTCCCAGTTGCCTCAACGTCACTTGTGTGGTTAAAACATTTGGGCGTGTCTCCTCTCTCGACTCTGCGGAGGTTCGCCTGACATTTTTTTTTTTTGTTGTTTTGTTTTGTTGTTGTTTGGGCTTTGGCGTTGTTTTTGGGGTGTTTGTGTTCGGTAAGTTGGTCAGTACCGGATTCCCTCCTTTCCCCCCTACCTCACCCCTCCCTCGGGTCCCTACTCCCAGTCCACCTTCCCGGGGGGTCCTGTCCCCTCCCCGTCGCTTCCCGGGCCCGGGGGTGGTGGTTGGTTGCTGTCGCGTGTGCGCGTGGGAATTTTTCCCCGTGCGGCGCGACGAAGGGAGAGAGAAAGAAAGACGGGAGATAGGTAGTTGTTTTTTTCGTAGGAATTCGGCTGTTCACATCCTGGAGGAGCCTAAGAGCCACCCCCCACCCAGTGGAGTACCATCGGTATGCGGCAGACAACCGCTGGCCTCAGCAGCAGTGGGCTCCGTGCCGGAACTGGGAGCGCTTTTGCCGGCCGAACGGGAGCCGGGGCTCCTTTTTTGGTTGGTCGGACACCGATGTCCCCGGACCCCGAGGGGTCGACGGGCTCGGTTAGGGCGGCCGGCGGGGCGCCAAGTGCGAATAGACCACAGGGAGCCGGGGAGCTCCGGTGGTTTGGACTCCCGAGATCCGGGCCCCGAGGGGGGTCGACGGCTCGGTTAGGGCTCCGGCAGAGCGCCCGGTCGGCTTTGGCGGGCCGAACCGACCCTTCTGGAAAAGCCGGAGGCTCCGGGGGGTCAGACACTGAGATCCGGACTCCGAGAGGGTCAACGGCTCGGTGAGGGCCCGGGGGGCGCCACGTCAGGCTTTGCCCGGCCGAACAGACCATGTGAGCAGGAGGCTCCCGTGGGTTAGACCCGAGATCGGGACTCCGAGAGAGGGTCACCGGCTCGGTTAGGCCGTTCCAGCGGAGCGCCCGGTCGGCTCGCCCGGCCGAACAGAACCACGGGGAGCCTGGGGCTCCGGTGGGGTCGGACACCGCGGTCCGGATCCGAGGGTTGTCGACGGCTCGGTGAGGGCGCCTGCGGATCGTCCCGTTCGGCTACAGCTGACCAACCGCCGGGAGTCAGTGGCTCCGGTGACCAGACACAACCGAGATCCGTTACCTGAGACAGGGCGCCGTCGGGGCGCCAGATCGGCTTCGGCCGCCGAAACCGACCCCGGCGACGCCGGCGGTCTGACAAAACCGCGTCCGGTCTCGGAAGGGTCAGACCCGGTAGACTGGGCCAACCACCAAGGGCCAGGGACTCTGTTGGCCCGGTAGGAGTCGGTCAGCCGAGATAACGGACCACTCATGACGGCCGACGCCTGAGTGGGGAGCCCCGGCGAATGAGAAGCGCCAGGCTGTTTTCCAGCCTGCCGACCCGACCGTCGCTCCGGTTCCGGATCCAACCTTGGGCGCTTTGGTCTGGCTTCGGTTGGTCGCGAGGCGCCGATGGCCGCTGGGGGCCCGGCGCAGAGGAGCACCAGAGACCGTTTTTTCAAGCCGACCAGATCGATTAGATTCCTGGGGGGCGAACGCGCACCAATCGCCAGGGCTTCGACGGAGACCAACGGCGCGGTCGGGGCTGCTCAGCATCGGAAGCGGCAGGGGGCCGACCGCCATCTCGTGGCTGTGAAGGTCAGATTTCGATACACCCACGCGCTCGTTTGGCGCCGGCGGCCGAATCAACCACTAGAAGCCAGGGGCTCTTTTTTTTTTTTTTCCCGTGGTTTTTCGAACACCCGAGGTCAGGCCCTGAGAGTGGACCACGGCTCGTTTGGGGTTTGGCGCAGGATAGCCAGTCGGAGCTTCAACTGGCCGAACCGATCGGCAGCCCAGAGCAGAGTGTGCCCGATTGGCCCGTCCTCACGGTGCGGGGTTCCGCTTAGGCAGGCCCATCCGCCAGCTCGGGGAGGAGCCCGGTGGACTTCTTACACCAAAGCACTATCCCTCGAGGTGGAGGGGCGCATCCCAGTCTCTGTCTTTCTTCTCGCAGCACGTGCGCGAGAGGTTGGGGACCGGGCGAGAGTTTTTGTTGTGTGTCGTCTTCGACCAACCCGCCTTCCCCTCCCTCAGGACCTCGTTCTTGAAGTGCCCTGAAACCGGTTCTGGTGCAGTCTCGGGCCCCTTGGAAGTGCAGCCTCGCCACCCCACCGGCGTCAACCGGTCCCCGTAGAGGCCGCCTTTTGTTTCGGATCGTCACAGGTCGCCTCGGTATACCCAGGGTTTCTCTTGGGCTCCGATCGGGGCGTTGTTCCTTGCACGGACATTCGTGACGCTCCTGAATGAGCGGTCGCCACATTCCAACGGGACTGGGCTCCGAAGAGCCGTCCCGATCGGAACAGCCACCAGCGGCCGACCGTCCCGCCTATCCCTCATTTCCGGCCGGTAATACAACCACCCTGTGGGGCGTCGATGGACGAAAAGAGGGTTCACCGCGCTTCGATTCCATCGCCCGGGACCTTCCCAAAAAGAGGGATGTCTCGAAACCTCTGAGGGCGGCTAAAATGAACTCTGGGACCTCGACTCGTCGGTCCGCACATGTTACGCATGCGCTTACCGGCTCTTCGAGGAAATCGTGGTTACGGTGTTTTCCACGGCGTAGAGAGGCGCAGCTCTCAGCGGGACAAAACCGAAATGTATCCGTATGGGCCACGGTCGCGTGGCGGGACATCGTCCTGAGGCGGTGTCATAACCTACGGAGACCAAAAGCTGCTTCGTGCGGACTTGCCCTCCTGGGCGTATAACCCATTTTTGTGGACGGCTTCATGCCGCCAACGCATCGAGAACGTGGTTCGGCAGAGGTCCGGCCTCCCGGCCAGGCCGCCACCTCGACCTCTAAGCTGAAGTGGAGGCCACAGAGTAGGCGAAGCGAGGTCGTTACGCGTCATCGTTTCTCGGCGGAAGCACCACCAGCGAGGGTCTCGCCCGTCCGCCCAGGAAAATTCCGGGTGGGCCCTTTGCTACACCCCATCCCGATCCTATCCGCGAGAAGAGTGCGTTCGACGTCGAGAGACCTACGGGACCGTCATCGGCCCATGCAAACCCGCTCCACGCCGATTCCCTAGCGTTCCGCTACGTGGCATGAACTACCGCTTGGTGGTCCCTCCCATTCGGCTCCGACGGCCCAAGCTCTTCCACCTGGGTCTGCAGCCCCCTCTAACGCTTTCTTGCGGCAGGAGGGCATCACGGTCGGTCGCTCACACCGACGATTGGCCCCGGTGGCCCCGTCGAGCGGTCTCATTGCTCATAACCGCGCGGAGCTTCGCGCGTCTCGACGTTACCGCGGCTACAGCGTTCATCCTGCCCTCCGGTTCACAACCCCGCCAGGCCCGGGACTCGGCCCCTTGGTTTCCGGCGGCCACTATATCGATATTCTCGATCTCTGCCGTCAACGCGCGCGGCGCTCGGCGCAGTCTGTTTTTCGATCCTCCCAAGGCGATCCCTCTTTCGTGGGGATCGCGGGCGCTTCCTGTCCCGATTGTCCGGATCCACGATAGGTGCGGCGGTGGACATAGCCACATGGGTGGCTGCGGTATAGTCCGCTTTTTGCACCCCCCATTCCCAGGGCGACAGTGACCACAGACGTGTCGCCCTCGGGTGAGGGGCCAGCCTTAGGACCGAACGTCCCCCTTTGGGCGGATCAGCGGCAAGGGCAACGCATTGACGGTCCCCCTAATCGACGACCGTTGGTCTTCGACTCTCTTCCTCTTTCGGCGGCTACATGCGTGCGACGTCAGACCCCTCTGTTTCCGGATCCTTTCCGGCCCGGCAAAGAAAAAAATGGGGTTAGTCGTGGGTACCACGCACTTGCGCCGCGGTGTGGTCTCTTTGCGGGGAGACGAGCCAACAATGCTTCCGAACAAGCGGTGTTCCGGGACCCGGTTTGCGGCGTCGGCACATCCTCGGTTGTCCACCCCGTGGTTGCCTCGGTAGCGCGATGTCATTCGCGTCTGGCCCTCTTCTCCAGGGAAGCAGGGCTCAGACTCTCCCGGCCTTCCGTTCGCCCTTGCGGCGAAACCTCGCGGTTTTTTTCCCGGATGGATCCTCCAGGGCGGAGGAGGTCACTGAAGCCACTCTTAGAGGCGAACGTTAGCGAGCGTCCTCCTGCTGCTGCTCTTTTTGGCTCCGGCATGTTTCCTCGCCAACAAAATCCGCAAACGCCTTACTACGCTGGAGCTCCTCAACCCTCAACGCCGTTTGTTGGGGGTGGCATGGCCTCCGCGAGCCGCAGGAGCTGCCTTGATGCGCTTACTACTCAGCCCTACTAAACACGTCCTTCCCTGGCACGTCCCGACGGATTCCGTTCTCCTCTCGGGTCCGGCTTCTTGGCAAAGATTCGTCGGCTTCTGCGCCGGAGATTGACCCTCCCCGCGATCGGGCTCGCTCTCGGGGAAAACCCCGAGGAGCAAGCACTGTGCCCGTCCAGGCATGGGCTTGGTTATCCCATGACGGTACTCGTTTGATCCTTCAAGGCGATCATGTTGGCTCCGCTCCGCAGTCAGCATGGGGCTTCTCGAGCCGGCTAGACAAAGTCCGTGAGGAAGCGCGGTTGTGAAGACTCCGAAACCTTTGTTCGCGTGCTATGGGACGGACGCGGTTTAAGGAAGGACAATTGCCATAGCGGCTCTGCAACCCCCGACTACTCAGCATCGGCCTGCACGGCGCGACGGCACGGGCCCACACCAGTGCCGGTCCTAGACTGGTGCATGGTCGATTAAGGGGTAAAGTTGAGTAGGTGAAATAGATTCTACAACCAGTACGGGTTTGTGAATCTGTGAGACTACGCATACTTACCCTTATACGACAGTCCCTCCCATCCATCACTCTCCCGGGCCGGCGCAGGCGTCCCACACATTCACTTCCGGTGTAAACCCCTCGAGAATGCCAGGACCCTAGCCTGGAAAAAAAGCGAAGGGCGAGGGGGTGGCCCAACCCGGTACCATGTTAAAATGCCAGACACTCGATAGATATTGAGGGGGTGCATGGTCGATAAGGGGTAAGTATTCGTAGCTCCCAGTTCACACAAACCGTATGTTTTGTAGATTTCTCGGGCTCCGAGCGGGGCGGTTCCTTGGCACGGACATTCACCGTGATGCTCCGGAATGAGCGGTCGCCACATTCAAACGGGGACTGGGCTGAAGAGAAGCCGTCCGATAGGAACAGCCACCGCGCCCCGGACCAGCTTTCCCGCCTATCCCTCATTGCAAGGAGTTGTAGACAACCACCCTGTGGGGCCGAACGATGGCGAGGGGTTCCACCCACTTCGAGTCCATCGCCCGGGGGCCTCCACAAAGAGGGATGTTTCTGCGAAACCTCTGAGGCTGGCACTTTAAAATGAACTCTGGAACCTCGACTCGTCGGGCCGCATGTTATCCGCATTTTGTACTTACAGGGCGTCGTGGAAATCGTTCTGGGTTACGCGTTTTCACGGCGTTAGAGGGGCGCAGCTATCGCGGAGACCACCGGAAAGGTGATCCGTATGGGCCATGGGCGCTTGGCGGGACATCGTCCTCGAATCGGTATCATAACCTACGGGCCATGAAAGCGCTTCGGTGCGGGCTGGCCCTCCTGGGAGTCGACCCATTTTTGTGGGACGGCTTCAATGACGCACCGGCAGTCGGGGAACCGGCATGGAGGCCGGCCGCCGGCCAGCGCCGCCGACTTGACTCCTTAGCTGAAGGGGAGGACGAAAGACATAGGCGAAAGCGAGGCGTTAGCAGTCCATCGTTTCTCGGCGGGGAAGCCCCACCTCGCGGAGGGGTATCGGCCAGTACTGCCCACGAAATTCCGGGTGGGGTCCCTGCTACGCCATCTTGATCCTTCCTCAAGCCGATCCCTCTTCGGTGGGATCTCGGGTCTTCCTGTCCTGATGGGACGGAGCCACATAGCGTTGGCGGCGGGGACAGAGCCACATTTTTATTTTAACTTATAAATATTAGGTGGCTGCGGTATTGTCGATTCTTTTGCGACTCCTTCCCAGGGAGACAGTGACCCCACGAAGCTCGCTCCGGGGAGGGGCCAGCTTAGGGCCACGGCCCCCTTTTGGGCGGAACACGGCTAGGGCACGCAGTGACCGTCCCGATCGACGGACGTTGTCGATATCTCGTGGCGGCTAACAATGCATGACTCAGACCCTCTGCTTCCAGGCCCTTTCCGGCTCGGGCAGAGGGGTTAGCTGTGGTACCACAGGCACTTGCGCACATGTGTCTCTTCGTCGGGGAGACGAGACAACAGGGATTCCAAACAAGCGGCAGTTCCAGGACTCCCGCAGTTGGCGGACGTCGCAACACCCTGGCTTGTAACCCCGTGGTTGCCCCGGTAGGCCGGCGATGTCATTCGTCTTGGCCTCTTCTACCAGGGAAGCAGGGCTCGACGATTCGGGCCTTGCGCAGACCTTGCAGGCGACATACACGGTTTTTCCCGGATGGGTCCTCCAGGGTGGAGCAGGTCACTGACAGCAGATCTAGGCGAACGTTAGCGAGCGTCTCTGCGCTTCTTTTGGCTCCGGATGTGTTCCTCGCCCCATCCGCGAAAAACCGTAGAGCGCTGGCGCTCCTAACCTCAATACGTCAGTTTTTGGGGGTGCAGTGGCCTCCACGAGCCGCAGGAGCTGTCGTGAGGCGCTACTACTAAGCGTATGCCCGGGCACGGTCCAGACGCGGATCCGTTTCCTCTCGGATCCGGTTTATGGCAAATAGTCAGTCGGTGGCGTTAGCGCCGGAAGAGTGATCCCCCGCGTATGGGGTCGACTCGGGAAAACCCGAGGACAAGCCAATGGTGCCGTACAGGCCATGGGCGGGTTTGAGAGGATCATTGGATCCGTCAATCGGCGATCAATGTTTGGCTTACGCACCGCCGGCAGAATGGCTTCCTCGAGCCCTGCTAGACAGAAGTCGTGAGGGAAAGCGGCGGTGTGGAAGACTACGAACACACCTTTGTCGCGTGGATGGGACGGACGCGGTGTAATTATGGTGGAAGGGCAGTTGCCATAGCGGCTCTGCAAGCTCCGACTACTCAGCATCAGCCTGCACGGCACGACGCAAGGCGCCCACCACCAAGAGCCCTGTGCTAGAATGGTGCATGGTCGATAAAGGGGTAAGTAGAGTAGGTGAAATGATCTACAACACAGTACGGGTTTGGAATACTGTGAAGCCTATGATACTTACACCTTATACGACAGCCCCACCAATCCATCCCTTCACGCTCCCCGGTGTCGCAGGAGGCAAACATTCGCTTCCGGGGTAACCCCTCGAGAATGCAGGGACGCCTTAGCCTGGAAAAAAGAGAAGGGCGATGGAGTGGCCACCCGGTACTATGTTAAAATGCCAGACATCGGTAGCATATGAGTGGCAGTTGATGGTCGATAAGGGGTACGTATTCATAGGCTAACAGATTCACCAACCCGGACTGTTTTGTAGAATCCTTAAGAAGTATGATAATGCCCAACTCCAACAGGACCTTGATTACTTGACTAAGTGGCAAAGGAGTGGCAGTACACTTCAACCCAAATGTTTTGTGATGTGGCTTACCCATGCTCGTAGCCAAAAATTATTTAAAACTAGAAACTCGGAGGTAATCTGCTGGGTGAAAACCAAATGTCATTTAGCTTAGATGGGTGTTGATATAACTAACAACCTCCACATACTGGCTACCCACATCCAATCGAATCACGGGACGGCTAAAAAACAAATAGGTTCATTAAAAGAAGTTGTTTCCTTGTACTAAAGAAATTAACCAAACAGCTCTATGGCATTCGTTTCTTGTTTGTTTTTTTCTTGTTTTTTTTTTTTTTTGTGGTTATTTCTGTTTGTCCACCTTGGGGGCATGCCTCTCGTGGGATCCTATCTATAATGACCTTGTTAACAAAATTAGAGATGGCGTGCAACGCCGGGCGGGCGCTTGGTCACCAATGATACGAAAGATCCAGCAGTGTTGGTGCCAAGCTTGTTGACCTGGGTGGACTCTTTGAAAAGACAGAAGAAATGCAGTAGAATGATATTCTGAAGAAGGCACGGCTTGGTATTTTGCCTCTTCCGGTTGACGACCTCTTTTTGCCACCCTCCAGGTCCTTTCGGACACATCACTTAAACGACCTACAGGACAGCTAGCCGCAACAAGGATAGTTATAAATACGCCCCTGGCCAACAAACTATGTTGACTGAATAAAGTGCCACAGGCAGTACCCATCATCACAGATACAGTTATATTCAAGATCAGGTTATTGGAGCATCTCAAGAAGATGAAGCGGGACTGAGATCTTGCCCGGCACCCACCTGTTCCTGTCCGTTGGGCTCCACATGGAGCGTTGGACAGTATCCTTACAGATACAGATACAGATACTTGGGGTCTTCAGGATTTTTTGGTCCACTGTCTGAATGGGCCCAAGGCCACGTTATGATATTTCACACAATTGTGCTCTTTGAAATGGCATATCCTAAACAGGCTCCAATTGATTCTTCGAAGTTACATTTAATGGTCATTGGGTAGGGGGCCATTGGAGATGTTCAGGAATGTGTCCCCCCCCGGGCTAGGGTCCATCTTATGAAATACTGCAAACTCTTGTATCTCATACAAATTTTAGTTGCACCATGCTGATGTTCGGTAATAATGATGGTATAATAGCCATACCTTACCGGGTGGATCAGGAATGTAGGACCCAGGCCCAGTGTGGGCCGAGGGGCCATCAGGTGGAAATAATGCCAAAATGCCCTCCTCTTACAAGTTTTGGTGCACAGGTGCTGAATTTGGTCATAATGATGCGTACTAACAGTCGTACATCCGGGGTGTACAGGAATTCTTTTATTCAAGGTCCCACTTGGGCTCGATGGCCCATTTAAGTTGGAATTCCATGGAAGTTCACACAGTGGTACTTGAAAGCATCTCTTCACACAAGTTACAATTGATTTTCTTTAAAGTTAATGTAATACTCCTTAGTGAGTGGGTCCATCACGGGGTGTTTGCGATATTCTGGCTCAAGGCCAAATGTGGGCTCTAGGGCCCGTCATGTTAAATCCACAAATGCTTCCTCCAAACTTGCTGCACAAGTCAGTGTTGGTGTTCAGTCATAATGACGGTCTAATTCCGTACCTTCAAGGTTCTCAGGAACTTTGCACTTGAGACCCAGTGTGGCCCGAGGACCCATCATGTGCAATCACATAAATTGCTTCGCCTCCTACATATTTTGGTGCACAGTGCTAATTGTTCGATATAATGATGGAACTGGCATAAAACTCAGGCTTTTCAATAGTTTTTGGTCCGAGAATCCACTAATTGGGCTCTACAGCCTATCTACTCTATCCAGTGTGTCAACAATTGCCTTTTTGGCCCCTAAACATAATTCTCGTGACGGATGTCGACCAAACTTGGACACAATGTTAATTGACCAATGGGACATGTTTGACTTTGTGAAGGTCAGGGTCAAAGGTCATTAAAGGGGCAATATAGGTCATTATGTGTATAATTTCCAAATGTATCTCCTCCTACCAAGTACATTAGATTTTTGAAACTGCAGAAAGTGTTCCCCTTTTCAGCCGATTTTGGACGCAACATCCTATAGTGTCATTAGAATTAAAACATCTGATGTAACATCTGATGAAAAGAAGCAACATCATTCTTCATGGATGTTGATCAAACTTGGACCCATGTTCATCAACCTTGGGACATCTTTGACCTTCTGAAGGTCAAGGTCATCGGTTGCCATTAAAGGGACACAATAGGCCACTCAGTGAAATTCCCTTTTTCTCTCTCAATTGGTCATCTTTGTGAACGTTGACCAAACTGAGTAACAATGGTTTATTGACTGCTATTGACATCTGTGGCATATGAAGATCTATGTCAAAAGTTGTTACAGGGGCAACAAATCGGCCATTGATGAACTCTGCCTTCTTGGCTCATGATCTTGAACCTTTTACCCATTGTCTGGTATGTATGTGTGGTTGAGCTACAGCCCCATTGGTGGCTCTAGTTCTTTTCTGACCTTACAACTGCTCCATACGATTCTTTAGATTTTTTCTTCCTCTTCCCCTCCTGCAGGTGGCTGAGCTTTGATATCGTTAAGCTTGATTATCCACCTTACTGCTGCTTTATACGATTCTTGATTGTTCTCTCTCGTTCTCTCCTCGCAGGAGGCTGAGCTTTGATATTGTCATGCTTGATTATCCACCTTACCACTGCTCAATACAATACTTTGGATTGTTCTTCTTCTCCCCCCCCTCCCCTTCTTCTCCCCCCCCCTCCCCTTCTTCTCCCCCCCTCCCCTTCTTCTCCCCCCCCCTCCCCTTCTTCTCCCCCCCCCCCCCTCCCCTTCTTCTCCCCCCCTCCCCTTCTTCTCCCCCCCCCTCCCCTTCTTCTCCCCCCCCCCCCCCCCCCCCCTCCCCACAGGCGGCTAAGCTTGATATTGTCATGCTTGATTATCCACCTTACTGCTGCTCTGTACAATTCTTGGATTGTTCTTCCTCTTCCCTCCCGCAGACGGCTGAGCTTTGATATTGTCAAGCTTGATTATTTGCCGGCGGTGGTGAGCCATTCTGTGTTCCCAGGAAGAGTAAGGTGAGGCTAGATGTATCACGGCCGAGTGGAAATCCCCACAGATTCACATTCCAACTTGACTTTGCTATCGCTGTAGTGTATAATTATCATCAGCAATTAACTACTGTAATTGGGTCTTTGTACACGCTCTGATTATCTGCATATTATATCTGGGATGAATGAGGACTAGAACTTTGAACAAAGCTGTTGATGATTGTGCATTTTAGTCTATCACTCCACAAAATCAGGAACCATGAAGCTAACATCATATTATCGACAATTCCTGATTAGAATTCTTCTAGTTTCATTAGGCAGGAGTTGAGTGGTCTTGATGTGCTGTTTTTCCTGAAGGTGGATGTTGGCACACTTCATATTACAACTATATTTGTATGCTTTATGCTATTGGTGTGTGCTGTCTCCTATTGGTGATAACTATAGTGATGTCTATCTGCAAAAGTAACCAGACAGTCCAGGCTAACATACACCAATGTGCAGTTCTGGACTTTGTACCCTACCTATATGCTCAAATGATGCTAGTTTAGTTGTTGGATATGCTATTCCTTTCTTCTTAAGTGAACCATTGGAAGGCTGGTGAGCCCATTGTGTATGTCTCCGTATAATCGGTAATAGAAGCCCCCCCCTGTAATATGCCCCCCCCCTTTTTTTACCGAATATCACAGATAACATTAATCCTAGCTGCGACCTACATGAATTTTGAATCCGCAAACTCAATCTGCTCGAGTGATCACGATTGTCAAGCCAATTTGTGTACGTCTCAAAAAGAAAGCAAATAATACTTCTTGTAAGTGCCAATAAAAATACAAATGAAGAATTACCTTTCAACGTAGGCTAATTTCCATTCGGGCAAATCAACAAGTCCAATGAAACAATCGACATACATACAAGGTACTCGCATGCTGGAGAAGTTTTAATCAATGCCATGCCATGCATTTAGCACGGTCGTACAAGAACTTTCTAGAAACAACACGGGCCAATGGTACACAGCAAAACCTGTGCTAGCTGTGTACAGGGTTTTCCTTCCAGGCACTCGTGGATCGACTGCAGACCCTTTCATAAACCGGTACGTTTTAAAATATCAACCCTTTAATAGAAACGTCCCTCTTATCAAAATGCAATGCCCCCCCCCCCCCGGGGGCGTTTATTACAAATTATGCGGTATGTACCATTCTATCTGTTCAACAGTGAGTGAATTGCTACTCCTCCTACAGTGTAAGGTCAATCATATTGAAACACGGTCACAATGATCACTGAGTGGAGGGGCATCTGGGTGTTCATGAAGTTGAGGTCAAAGGTATATGGGTCATTTTTGGTCATTTTGTAAAAAATTGCCAATGCTTTTTTTTGCTCCCTACAGTTAAAAAATGGATTTCATGAAACTTCATCAGTAATTATCAATTGACCAATCGTACATACTGGTGTTTTCAGGTATTTGAGTTCATTGGTCTCTAGGGTTTTTCGCCAAAATGGTAATTTTGGGGTCGAACGAACAAAATGCTTCTTCTCTCAGAGATTGAATTAAAATGACCCTGATAGTGGGTCATATTATTATTGACCAGTGGTACATACTCAGTTAAAGAATGGATGTTTATGAAACTGGTCAGTATAATTGGTGACTAATTGTACATTTTAGGGCAACAGGTATCTACGGGTTGTGTCGGCCATTTTGTTCAAAAGGACAAGCAGCTTCTCCTCCTACAGTTCAAGTCAGATGTTCATCAACTTGGTCAGTATTAAATATCCCCCCCCGGTGACCAATGGACATCGGGGTGTTCATGAATTTGAGGTCGGAGGTCATCTAGGGGTATTTTTTTGCCAAAAAGGTGAATCTATTTCACTGCCTCAACTCAATCCTCATCGACCCCGCACCCCAGTTATGCCATATATTGAGCATTCTGGCAATTTCAACCATACCGGTCCTGGCACCCCCTCGTCCTTCTCATTTTGCCAGACAAAGTGTCTGCTTGTCTAGCATTTTGGCTATAAAAAAAACTCTCAGATTTCCATCTTTAACTTGCTCAAATTGAGCTAAACCAACTTCTTCAAGTTTTTTCAACTGGCCATACGCCTAGACCTTTCAAAAGAGGAGGCAGATGGAGGTTGCCAGACCGATGCTGCAATTTGTCAGATGCTCAATATATGGCATAATTGAGGGGCGGGGTCGATAAGGGGTAAGTATTTGATGTTCACAGATTCACAAACCACTTTAATTTTGTGCATTTCTCAGAATGAACGAACAAAATGCTTCATTAGCCAGAGATTGGATTGGCTGACCATGAAAGTTGGTCAGTGTTATTCATTTGACAGTAGTACTCTCGGGTGTTCAAGAATTTGATGTCAGAGATACATCTACTGTAGGGGTTGATTTCAGCCATCTTGTTCAAATGGCCAAGTTGCTGTCTTCTAGAGCTATGGAATAGAATGGATGATCAATGGAATTGTTCAGAGTAATCTTGGCCAGTAATACTTTTGGGTTGTTCAGAAATTTTAGGTCAAAGCTCATCTAGGGGTAGATTTTGACCATCTCCTCCAAAGGTGAAGTGGCTTCTTTTCATATGGAGACGATTGAACGATCATTGAAAGTTGGGCTATATAATCATTGACTATTAAATGGTACTTATGAGGTGTTGAGAATTCAAGGTCAAAGGTCATCTAAGGGTCAATTTTGCCCGTTTGGGCCAGTAAGTTCCAGCTTCTACAGCTATTATAGAATGAATCAGATTATCATGAATTTTGGTTACTGCATATACCGAGTGACCAAGGGTCAATATGGGTTGTTCAGAATTTGAGGTCGAAGCCAACTAGAGGGAAATTTTAAGCCATTTTGTTCAAATGGTCTAACAGCTCAACTCCTTTTTGGTTAGAACATTTGTGTTGGCTTCACTTTCTGCAGAATTAGTTTGGATAATGATGAAACTTGGTATTTTACCTATTAGGCCTATTTTTGACTGATGAAATGTATTATAATCAAAAGTTGCAGGTTCAAAACTTATTCACATATCATACACATCAACCTGGTCAAATTGATAGGTGAGCTACTGTGCCATTGGCACTCTTGTTTGTAACTGTATCAGTCTGTGTACTGTATAGTCTATTAGACACAAATATTGATTACCAACCAAATACAACCCCAGCTACATATGAGCATGTCTCATTTATGGCTGTAGTCTGAGCTATCTTTTAAAGAACAGTGCTGTACTCACCGGCTTGCACTCACAGTGTTGCACTCAGTGTTGCATTCACAGTGTTGCACTCACAGTGTTGCACTCAGTGTTGCACTAACAGTGTTGCACTCACAGTGTTGCATGCGCAGTGTTGGATTCAGTGTTCGCTTCGAGGTTGCACTCACGTACAGTGTCATACTCAGTGTTGCACTAACAGTGTTGCACTCACAGTGTTGCACTCAGTGTTGCACTCAGTGTTGCACTCAGTGTTGCACTCAGTGTTGCACTAACAGTGTTGCACTCACAGTGTTGCACTCAGTGTTGCACTCAGTGTTGCATTCACAGTGTTGCACTCACAGTGTTGCATGCACAGTGTTGCACTCAGTGTTGCACACAGTATTGCACTCAGTGTTGCACTCACAGTAATGCACTCAGTGTTGCACTAACAGTGTTGCACTCACAGCATCACACTCACAGTGTCGCACTAACAGAATTGTACTCAGTGTTGCACACAGTATTGCACTCAGTGTTGCACTCAGTGTCGAACTCAGTGTTGCATGCACAGTGTTGAACTAAAAGTGTTTGCATGCAGTGTTCCACTCAGTGTTACATGCACAATTTTCACACTCAGTGGTGTACACACAGGGTTGCACTAACAGTGTTGCACTCAGTGTTGCACTAACAGTGTTGCACTCAGTGTTGCACACAGTATTGCACTCAGTGTTGCATTCACAGTGTTGCACTCACTTTGCTGCACTGACAGTGTTGCACTCATAGTTTTGCACTCTTTGAGTTACACTCATTGATCTCCACACTTCAACACCGTCCTGTGTGCTGTCAATTTTCCTGATGCCCCAGGCATGTACTATGTTATGTTTGGTCCTACAGTATGCAAATGTTTAATGGGGTCTGCACACTGCACAGCATGGTAGGCACAGGTTTAAAGAGTAGATGTTGAAAAAGATTGGATAATACATTCACCCTTGCCAGGAGACTACATAGGCTACACGTCCCTGTGGAATGAATTACAGCACATCCAAAACCAACTGAGAAGGCAAGCAGGCAAATGCATGTAAAAATGAGGAAAAATGTCCCCTTGTCAACTACACCAGCCACAAGGCTTGAATTTGTATGTGTAACATTGTATCAGTAATACATAGTTTGTGCTAATCTAAAATTGTATGCGAGCTGCGGTGACAGATTCTAGGTCTAGCATTAGGTGGATACGAAAGGTACCAGTACTAATGTGTATGTAATAACTTCAACCCAAGTAGTGCAATCACGTTCCAGCATGGGTGTGGGTGGCTCATGCCAATAGTGGGTTGTACAGGCCTTGCAGGTAGACAAAGGCCCCCCCCCCTCCCAACAAAAATAGAATCCACAAACCAGCATCATTCATTAAGGAGCATCCATGAGGCAAACGTCGCCCCAGAGAGAATCTGCCCTTCCTTGCTATGACGTAAAGCTGTGTATGGCCGATCTATGCCACTGTTAACGACCGACAACATGCTGGGAGTAAAAGATAAAAGACAAGATTGTCCTGGTGGTTGAGACTCTTGGCGACTCTGTCCTCCGAAGATTTTATGACCCTCGTAGAAAGAATCTGCCGGTCACTAGCGGCAGTGGGTTTGGGATTTTATTGCAACCGCACTGTTCGAAAAAAGTGTAGTGGGCTTGGAGCAGTCGCTTTCGGAACCTATTCTGCGTAATCTCATTGTTGGATGGCTGGGGCTATTGTAGGATACAACTGGTCCACAGGTATAGCCTATCCTTTCCATTCATACAAGACGAAAAATGAACAAAGGGGAAAAATTGTACCCCAACTTGGAAGACACCATTAGAGCTCTGATTTGATAACAGACCGATCTGCGTCCCCCTCTTACAATACTGATTCTTTCTTCCAATGTAGTCTAATCAAGTTGCTGAGATCTACACATCCAGCTCTGATGAATGGACCCTCGACCTCACCCTAAAGGCACACACAAGGGTGATCAGGTTAGTCAATCATTGTGTCATATGCTCACAATGGAGCAGGGTTAGGAATCGTCATCATATTTATATTCTGTAATTACAACAATGACTGATCCTGCCCATCTATGTATGATACAGCAGGGTTCATGTCTACTTGCATTTTTTATATATATATTTTTATGGTATACTTGCCGAGCAGAGATCAACCCTATCAGCCCAACAAGGAGCAGACCTGGATACTGCACCTATTGATAGCTGCGAATCCCTCACCAGGTACATGGATAGGGCAATGCCTCTTTGGCGGTACCTTAATGTGGGGTGGGGGTATTCACACGCAGACAGCAACTTGCAAATTGCCTACCCCTTGTTTGTCCCTGCTCCAATCCCTTGTGCTGAGCGTCCGCGAGAGGCCAGCGGGTACCCATTTTGAAGTCTTTGGTATGACCCGACCAGGATATCAAACCCCGGTCTCCCCGGGTGGAAGGCCCCCTCTACAACTGTGCCAACCACTTGGTACAAATAGTCAAAGAGACTCAGTAGGCTTTTGGTTTCACGTGAGTTTTCTGCAATGCAGTAAACACAGTAACGCTCATGTTTCTGGGCCATTTCACATTGACACAGACAACGCTACCTATGTGTATAAAAGTTATGGGGGTTACCCAACTTTTTCCCTTCTGTTGGACACAAAAATCTGATAACTAACTTCACTCGTTCACTTCACCTCATGTTGGATCATGCACTACAACCTTGCAAAGTAACTTCCCAGATTTACTTGAAATGTAAGGCTTGACAAGAGAATTGTAATCATTATCAGTCAGACTGTAGCATAGTCTGGTGCCTGATTGCAAAGCTGCATAGATCAGCTCGGAGCCACTGATGCTAATGGATATTATAATCTCAGTGTGTCATTCACAGTGTTTAGCTGCCAAACCCCCTGCAGTAAAACTAAATTGCTTGTTTCTCTCCTTGTTTTAATACATTTACGAAGGTTGCTATCTGGGCTGAGTACTTTGTAAACAGTCAATTTAGAACCTCTGAAGTGTCATTGAATTGATTTACCAGAGCTACAAAATTCTCAGTATACAGCTGCTATTGTTCCGATTGGCACACTCTTTTTTAACCCTCCATTTTAGGGGATAAATACGAGGGTGCTGAGGTCGTTCGTGTATTTAAGACCGATGATGACGTCATCGTGGAGCTTAAAACCCTGAGCCGAAGGCGAGGGGTTTTGCCTCTACGATGACGTCTTCAGAGGTTTTAAATGCAAAAGACTGAGGCACCCTTGTTTTTATCGCCATTCATAAAAACAACTCGAGAAAGTATAAAAAGAACTCAGAAAAAATGAAGTTTTACGTCAATTTTTTGTTGTTCAATAAACATTCTCCTAAATCAGGTCAGTGACATCATAATGGCGAATCCTCCGATACTACATAGTCAGAGCAACGCAAAACGAAATAGTTTGAATCAGAGGCTGAGTGTCTACCGTGATTTTAAACAACATACAGCGTAACCCACTGTATGCAGTTTCTGCACTGTTTATGATTGAAGAGCTGAACTTTGTACTCAACTCCGAGTCCACGAAGAAATTTGAACCCGACGTGCGGCAAGATTGCAATCTAGAAAACACCTATCACTATCGAATTGCAGCTCGCAGATAGACAACCTCTAGGTTGATCAGTGATGTCATGGACTAGTGGTACCTTGTTCAGGGTGCACAGGGTTTTAGGGTGGAATGGCATATGGGGGCATAATCAGCTGATATGCAAAAAATCTTTTCAGGTATTTTGTGAATTCAGTTTTAGTTTTTTCTTTCCTCATATCACCCGCAGGTGTGAAAAATGTCACTGAAGAGTTAGGGGGTGCTATACATGTATATAGTTCTGTACTGATGTTCATATGACTTAGTTGTTACTGTACATGTTAAGAACAGTAATGTACAGCATTTGAAATAGTGTCAGACATTCGTGTAGCAATTTGGAATGGTAGAAAAGACATATGCTGTCTATAGTTTTATTGCAAACTGACTGCTTTATGCAATTGCGTGTCCAAAAGTGTATAACAATCCTGCACATTTGAGGAGCTTTCTGCTATTTATATATTCAGGGTTTCAGTGCTGGAGGGTGGGTGGAGGGCACATTTAATGGAAGTTGTGTGTTGCTACAGTAGTATTAACATCTACTAAGTGGAGTACAACTACCAATTTAGCGTACAAAGGAAATGTCTGCCTAAAGGGTTCTCCAGATCACAAGAAGTTACGCTCCCGGGCTTATTTTTAATTATAATGGCACCATATTCATACTCATTTTTATTCCTTGACGAAGTCAGAGGAATCTATGCAGTCATGACAGTGCGTGTAAGTATCCATGGTTTAATGCTGGGGCGGGAGGGGTGACTGGTATGTATGCATGTCTGCATGTATGTATTGTATGCTAACAAGAAAATGCCCTCTCTTCAAACCCTTGATATCAAGAGGAGTTGGAAGAAATATGTACTGTGCATACTGAACGAACCTGCCGATGATTGCAAGATGACACAAGACATGTGGAAGGAAGATTTTTCTAAAATAAGTTTGTATGTGTTTTGTAACAATTTGGCTTTTTTTTTTTTCATCCCTCTTTTAGGGTTACCTAACACTCACAATGACTTGAGGGCATATGTGGGGTTGTTCTTGAACTTTTTGTGATGGGCAGCTTGGATAACATGCCTCATTACCTTCATGTTCAAGGGCAGATTTCATAACAGCAGCTGTCATCTCTCGTTCATTCATGGCCATGGGTGTTTTGAGTATTCCCTGATGACGTGTGTCCCTTTGTGGTTGACCCGTGTCATGGCGGACACTCCTTGGCGCACGTAGAATAATCAAGGGGGCCCCCAATTATGTGCTCATGTTATAATGGCATTTTTAAAGCAGCGTGATGCCTTATGACCAGAACCCTTGAGGCAGTTTTGGTATCCCTTATCAAAGACCACATGGGTGATGGGAGTGACTGTACTGTATCTCTGTTTTAACAGTAAACAAACTAGTTAGTATTCATAAGTCACCCAATCATATGGAATCTGTATCTGATGATACTTTAAGTAAGCGTGTTTGATGAGAGCATGGGTTTGGGGGAGTAGGCGGACCATCAAATTGGTACCAATGCATATCCAACTGTGCATGGCCATGGTAAATGGCCCGATGCTCATGTTCTGTTCTCTATAAGGCCTATAATCAGTTAACCAGTGGTTGAATATAGGGCGATGGTCGAATTCACTAACTCGACGTCAAAGTCATGCCCAGCTGTGTTATTACCAGGTAAATGAGCAATTCCTTGTATCGATGGTTGTGCCGGGATGGGTCTGTGACAGCGT
Organism: Sclerodactyla briareus; assembly: GCA_026419785.1. Taxonomy (NCBI): domain Eukaryota; kingdom Metazoa; phylum Echinodermata; class Holothuroidea; order Dendrochirotida; family Sclerodactylidae; genus Sclerodactyla; species Sclerodactyla briareus. The sequence goes on along the minus strand of JAODTK010002965.1, from coordinate 258,030 downwards.
GGAGGCTGCTTTCCTAAAAGGACACGTATTATGCAATTTGAAGAAGCACTTACATGCCTTAGTATACGGTATGGTTCTATTATGCGTCTTGGCTCATTCGACCAAAGAGAAAACAGCTTATTGGCTTGATCATACTGGAGTTGAAGAGGCGATCTCTTCTAAAGGATGGATGGTTCAGCTTGTAGGATGGATTCACGATCTTGTGAGGGCTGATTTTCTAGGATCTATTTCTGTATTTCGTTGTTGGTTGTTTCGATGCATTTCAGGATGGATATGATGATGTTATTTGGCTGATTTTCTAGGATCAATTTCTATTCCTTCTAAATTCTTGGGATGTTTTCGAGCAGAGTATTTGGTATTAAATATGGACGAAGGACAATGGCTTTTCGTTATGGCCAGTTTCGACATTCCCACCAGTTTCCCACATTTTGTTACTTTCACATAGGAAATGGATCAAATCTTTGGATTGGTCATTTGTGGGGTCAAAGGCTAACTGTTTGGGGCAACTAAGGAAACTGGCACACACTGAGTGGAATTCTATCCTTGTCCAGAAGTTTAACCTTGGGATCAGGGAATCACCATGCACCTGTTACAGAGGGGGATATAGTCCGACCAGTGTCACTGTAAGGGCACCAATAAAGGAAGCTATGGTATGGATGATATCTCACACATTCTGGGCTATCTGTACTGCTGGGACTTTATATAATTGCTGAATTTTGGTGCATTCCCAATTCCCTGAGGAAATGGAGAACTCAGTGGTTGATTGCTATTGCCACTTGTTGAAATTTCACTTCACCTAATTTCAATAGTTCAACATGTCTCAGCGTATAAAAATTTTTGGGTCAGTTTATTGTGGGAACCTTGAACCTATATAGCACAGGCCTCACTGTGAGATCAATCCCAGCTGTCAGTATTAAGTTCTGGCTGCTTATTCATAACCACAGCATGTGAGTGGCTATAGAGGACGACCATTATTGAATTTCTGTCGTGTGCGATAATTTGTGAATTCTGACTGAGGAGTTCTGTTACTCGAATCTGTATTATTCGTGTGGAAATAATTTGGTTTACATGATGGAATTGATATGTTTGCAGACATCGAACAAATTTTTACCGTTGCCTTATCCTTGGGCAATTTCCTTTTGGAAAATACCTGTATTTTCGAGATTTTTGGGGTTGATAGCACTCGATCATACCTGATGGAAGCATGTTGGAAAGTAGTCCTCAGCCGTTTGCCATGTTTACGACTGGAACAATCCTACGCCTTCAGGATATGTGCTTACATAGATATTTCTCAGAGTATTTCCCTGCTTCATGTGTGTCATATTGTGGAACTATGTCATAACGTGAAGAATTTGCTTTTCAATGCATTGGTAATCCTCAAGATACGTCGACTGGAAAAACACACACGACTTTTACAAGTGGAATCAAGTTTGTTCATTTTCTAGGGGAGAGAGAAATCTGGCCATCAATAAAGCCCACCTACTCTTGAGTTAGTTGGTCCTTAATATTGGGTGGAATTTGAGTGTTTTATGCGGATAAGCTAATAGGAGGGAGACTGAACTTTTTTCAGACTTTACTGGTGAACATGCTTGGTTTAAAATACTATGGAAGCATGTAGAGAATTGAAGAAAATGTTTGGCAATGCACAGCTTCTGGATTGGAGGTATTTTGTGTCTCATAGTCGACTGCAAGGGGGGTACACATCAGCTTGATGTAGTTCTAGTGCAATTCATCGGGAGGCGATCATCTTGTGGAAAAGTTTGGCTGAAACTGAAACATGGTCATCAAATTGGGCAACTCAGATCGCTGTTACAGTGGCAGCTATAAGTTCAGCACTAACACAATTGAATTTAACATATTCTTCTCGGTTGGTGGAATATGCTACTTCATTTTTCGGGGATTCTTTGGTTAGTTGAACAATAGTAATTCTGTGAAAATAGCTTAAAACTTGCCTAAAATGAGATAGAGATAATCTACCAGAGAATATAGAGGAGAACATACAGTCGTAGACCCGTGATGATTCAAATGGATTAATGTTCAAGAGAATAATCTATTGTATAAAGAATGAAACAAAGCCATTCTATTGCTCGAATTTGTGTGGAACCTTGATGTCATTCTGTGAGGATATTCTGGACAAAATCAGAGAAAGGGATAATGGTGGTCATCTTCCCTGATGAAATCAATACTGTTGTGACACATCCGTATCATTGTAACACAAATTTCAAAGCCTGTAGCAGTGAAATGCTTGCCCTATCAGGGTGACTAGTTACACGGCCCATTGGCCTAGTTCTCGCCGATTCTGAAGAACTGAATGACTGAGGAGAAGCTGCTGGTTCGTAAGGTAGAGAACATCATCTTGTGCAAAGATCCGGTCGACGCAACTCCAAGCAGAGATACGGATGATGAGGCTGAAGGCATCCAAGCAGAAGTTTCATCAAGGATGGAAGATGTCCACAAGCTGGCTCTATGCCCACTAGTGACCCCCAGTCTGGAGAATACCACATCCAGAGCCTCCCTAAGCTTTGTGTGACGTGTGTCCTGCCGGATTGCAGGAAACCGCTGGCGACCGGTGGAACTGAGGAGGTCCGCCGACAGGACGGGAGGCACAGAACCGTTTGGCCTCTCGTATTATAGGCCCAAGTGCAATTCGGAACCGGCACGCCGGACTTTCCTGAAAAGTGTTTGCTCCGTAAGAGCAAGTCAGACCTGCCATCAGTGGATGGGCTCAGGCGTTGCCTCGGGGGACGGAGCCATCTTTCACAGCTGAGTTTGATCTTGTGACAGCAGATATACATGTCCAGTCTGTAGTACCACTTTAGAGTTCATCCATTGTTAGCTGCATTCTCATTCCTGGAAGGACAGATATGATCAGACTTACATAAGATATTTACTTGAAGTCATTCATCGTTAGTTGCATCTACAGTTTGGAAGGACATTATACCGATGACGGAACCTAAATAAAGGATATGAGTTTTTTTTTTTGAAAATTTATATGACTATCTGGCATCCTAATATAAAAATTCACACTGGAGTGAAAAAATTTGCTGACTATATAGTAAAAAGCCACACAAGTCTGAAATTCGCTGACTCAAGATCAGTAACAATTCTACAGTAAGGTAATAAGGACTACGCGTGCTGGGAGATTCGGTTACTTTTTCAATCAGTTCCACGCATGCGTAACTGCGAAGGGGGGGGGGGTGTCACACTATGGCTGGAGAATATTATGTTGATCTTTGACAATAATGAACTTCACTTTTTTTTCATCCATGGAATCATTCTCTCAATCAATTCTGCCGGCTTCTTATAACGCCCACACAGGCTGTTCCTGATTTGAAATATGTTTCAGAATAGGCCCCCCCCCCCCCCCCCCTGTTATTTAAAATTCTAAAGAATTTCACTGGAATTCATGCTTTCGATCAATCTGATTCTATTGTGGGGGGTGTGTGTGATATACTGGAGTCAACTTATTCATACATAAATAGAATCTATGACTCACAACTGTACTTTATTACTATGGATCAGTTTAATTTGTCCTCTGTCTTTCTGTGAGTTTTAAATTCTTTCTTTTAACTCAGCCTGATGTCAACCATTTCTTTCACCCCAGTAAAATTTGGGTGAAAGAATTGAATTGCAGGGTGAAAAAAATGTTGTTGGAACATGTCATTTCTGTGTGAATGTATTGGAATCATGTTACCATATATGACAAGCAATTTTACACCTGAACAGAAATCACAAATCTGTGAATGAGCCTATTCAAATATGACGTTTGTTCACGGGTTCATGTTCATGCAGCAATATCCACACCGTACAGTTTGACTGTATGCTACGCTCAATGTTGCGACATAGGGGCGATTTTAGTGAGGATGAAACAGGCTCCATTTTGTGAGAACATGAAATTCAGTGTACAATTTCCCAACAAGTATGAGAGTTTTTTAGCAGCTCAAGGTTGTCCAACGCTGCTCAGGGGTGCCAAACAGAGCCGGGCTTCCAGCTGAAAAAATCACCTTGGTGTCAATATATGGTAGAATTGTCACAAAAGTCATCACAGACCTGTGTTGGCCCCTTTCAAAATATTTTTGACAAGCATGATAATTATATATGCTCGCAGTCCAAATCTCTCAACTTTCAAATACAATGAACATTTGAGTAAAAAACATAGTATTTTTTGGAGCTGGAAACTGTTTTTATCTTGCCTAACAAGTTCAGAAATGATGTGCAATCACTCTTGGTGTGCATTGGTGCGTGTGTAACAAGTAACAGTGTCGAACGTTCGTATGAATAACACCATTCAGTATCAATTGTGGTCATGCAGTCCTTGGTGGGGCATGGGCCCGGTCATGCTGGTTTGTCATCCAACAGTTTGATGGTATTAGTGTTCGTCCTCCTCAGTTTGGCAATGTAAACCTTGGATTATAGTGGAAACACATATACTCTTCAATCGACAATGTTCCTCGGTTTGGGGGCTGTTAATACAATGTGGCCCTTACATGACACGGGTGTGTGCGTGTTCGTTGTGGGTGTATGACCCACATTTTTTCTTCGAGACGAAGTCAGAGGAATCTTGCAGTCATGATGTGTGTGTGTGTGTGCGGGTGTATGTGGTATGTAACGCTGGCTTGGACACAATCACCTACCCACCTGGATGGATGAAGCTCATTGACTTGGTATGTGTGTTCCCCGTGATGAGTAAACTGAACCCTATTGTTTTGGGTCAGGTCAAGAGGTCATCGGAGGTCCCAGAGGTCGAAGTCTGAAAACCTTGTGACAACAATAATCCAGAACGGGTTGTTCTGACAAATGTGGTGTGTAGCTTTTCTTATGGGGAGTAGAACAGGAACCATTGTTTCTGGTAAAGGTTCGGGGGTGAATTTGGTCCAAAAAAGGAAAAAAAATTTGTGGAAAGTTATAATTTGGTCATTTTGGCTTGTGAACCTGATATCTCGAACCCACCTGAATGTATGAAGCTAATACTTGGTATTGTGTCCCCATGAATGGTACAATGAACCTATTGTTTTGAGTCATGTCAGAGGTCATCTTAGTACAACAGAGGGCCGAAGTCTGAAAACCTTGTGAACAACCTGTAAGTCAGGAATGGATTGGTCTGGCATGTTCCAAATTTGGTGTGTGGCTTTCTTATGGGGATTCCGGGAACCCTATTGTTTTTTTGTATGGTCGGGAGGAAGTTTGGGTCGAAAATGGAAAATTTGTGAAAACCATATTGGCCATTTTTGGGCTTGTGAACAAACGATAACTTTCACCCACCTGGATGATGAGCTCATACTTGGTATGTGTGTTCCCCATGTGAGTACATGAACCCTATTGTTTTGGGGGTCAGGTCAGAGGTCATCTAGGTCCACCAGAGGTAAATCTGAAAACCTTGTGACCAACGATAATTCCAGAATTGGTCGGTCGTCGGGTTCAAATTTGGTGTGTGGCTTCTTATGGGGAGTACAGGAAACCCTATTGTTTTTGGTATAGGTTGGGGGTGAAGGTTGTCAAAAATAAAAATTGGTGAAAAGTCAATAATTTGGTTGGTGGCCAATTTTTCAGGCTTTTGTGAAACATGAATAACTCCACCCCACCTGGAATGGGTGAAGCTATACTTGGTATGTGTGTTTCCACAGATTAGTACATGAACCCTACTGCCTCTGGGTCGTTCTAGGTCATCTGAATCTGAGGTCAACACAAGGTCAAAGGGTCTTGAAAAAACCTTGTGAACACAATAAGAAAGTCCGGCATGGTTGGTCTGATCAGGTTCAAATTGGTGGTGTAGCTTTTTTCCTTATGGGGAGTACAGAACCCTATTGTTTCTGATATATGTCGGGTGAATTTTTGTTAAAAATATGAAATTTGATGAAAAGAGTCAATATTTTTTGTGGCCCTTTCTTCTATGTGAACACTCAACTTGCCTCCACCCTGGATGGAAGAACTCATACTTGGTATGTGTGTTCCCCCTGTTGAGTACATGAACCCTGTTTTTTTTTGGGTCATGGTCAAAGGTCATCGGATGTCACCAGAGTTCACAGTTTGAAACCTTGTGAACACGATAAGTCTAGAATATCTGGTCTGATCAGGTTCTATTTTGTTGTGGAGCTCTCTTACGGAAATACAGAAACCCCCCTAATTGTTTCTGGTATAGGTCGGGGTGAATTTTTGTGAAAAATTAGAAATTTGTGAAAAGTCAATAATTTTCGCCCATTTCGGCTTTGAACACTAAACGCTACCCGCACCATGGATGGGTGAAGCCATACATTGTAGTGTGTTCCCCATGCATGAGTTCCTGAACCCCATTCGTTTTGGGGGTCAGGTCAGAGAAGTCATCTGAGGACCCTATTGTTTTGGTTTGGGTCAAGGAGTAAATTTTGGCAAAATGGAAAAATTTTGTGAAAAGCCAATAATTTGGAACCAATTTTGGCTTGTGAACACCGATAACTTGACCCCACTGGGATGGATTAAGCTCATACTTGGTATGTGTGTTCCCCATGATGAGTACATGACACCTACTGTTTTGGGGGTCAGGTCAGAGTCTCTGAGGTCAACCGAGGTCAACGCAGTCGAAAAACCCCTTGGAACCACATAAGTCAGAATGGGTTTTGGTCTGATCGGGTTCAAAAGTTGTGTGTAGCTTTCCTTATGGGGATTAAAAAGACCCATTGTTTTTGGTAAAGGTCGGGGGTGCATTTTTGTCGAATAGAAAATTCGTGAAAAGTTCAATAATTTGGCCAATTTTGGTTGTGAACACGTAACCTCCGACCCACCTTGATGGATAAGCTCATGACTCGTTATGTGTAATTCCCATGATGAATACCGAACCCTATTGTTTTTGGGGTCAGGTGAGAGGCATCTGGGGTCCCCAGAGGTCAAATTCTGAAAAAACCCTGTGGGAACCATAGTCCAGAACGGTTGGTTTGATCTGTTCAAATTTGGTGTGTATCTTTCTTATGGGGGAGTATACAGGAACCCTATTGTTTCAGGTAATATAGGTCGGGGGGGTTGAATTTTGGTCCAAAAAGGAAATTTGTGAAAAGTTAATAATTTGGTCAATTTTGCTTGTGAACAGATAACTCGACCCCTACCTGGATGGATGAAGCTAATACTTGGTATGTGGTGTTCTCCATGATGAGTACATGAACCCTAATGTTTTTTTGGGGTCAGGTCAGAGGTCACTGAGTCAACCATAGGTCAAACTGGGGTCGAAACCGTGGTGGGTGTCAGAGGGGGCACGATAAGTCCAGAACGGTTGTCCTGATCAGGTTCAAATTTGGTGTGTAGCTTTCATTCTGGGGAGTAACAGAAACCCTATTGTTTCTGGTATAGTCTGGGGGATTTTTGGTGAAAAATAAGGAAATTTGATGAAAGTTCATATTTTTGGCCTCTTTCGGCTTGTAACACGATAACTGGACTCGCACCGGATGGGAGAATGCTCATACTCTGGTATTGTGTTCCCCATGATGAGTACATGAACCCTACTGCTTTGGGGTCAGGTCAGAGGTTCATCTGGTCACGCAATGTCAAAGTCTGAAAACCTTGTGAAACACATAAGTCCGAATGGTTGTCCGATCGGTTCAAATTGGTGTGTAGCTTTCTATGGGGAGTACAGACACTCTATTGTTTCTGATATAGGGTCGGGGGTGGAATTTTTTGTGGAAAACAGTTACATTTGGTGAAAAGAAGTTTCAATATTTTTGGTGGCCCATTTCGGCTTGTGAACCGATCACTTGACTCCCCTGGAGGAAAGAAGCTCATACTTGGTAATGTGTGTTCCCCATGTGAGTACATGAACCCTATTGTTTTGGGGGTCAGGTCAGAGGTCTTCTGAGGTTCACCAGAGGTCAAAGTTGAAACACCTGTGAACACGATAAAGGCTATAATGGTTGGTCTGATCAGGTTCTCCTTTTGGTGTGTAGCTCTCTTCCGGAAGTACGGGAACCCTATTGTTTCTGGTATAAGGTCGGGGGTGAATTTTTTGTGGAAAATAGGAATTTGTGGAAAGTCCATATTTACCAGCCCTTTCGGCTTGTGAACCTGATTACTCACCCCACCTGGATGGGTGAAGCTCTACTTGGTATGTGTGTTCCCCATGATGAGTAACCTTCACCATTCCGTTATTTGGGGGTCAGGAGGCCAGGTCAATCTATCTGAGGAACCCTATTGTTTTTTGGTATGATAGGTCGGGGTGAATGTGCTGTCAACAATGAAAATTGTTGTGGAAAGCCAATAATTTGGGCCAATTTTGCTTTGTGAAAATCGAAGCAACTTTGAAATTTGGAAAACCCCCCCCCCACTTGGATGGATTAATTTCATACTTGGTATGTTGTGTTCCCCATGATGATACATGAACCCTAAATTGGTTTGGGGTCAGGTGAGAGGTCATCTGAGGTCACCAGAGGTCAAAGTCTAAAACCTTTGTGACACAATAAGTCCAAAACGTTTGGTTTGATCAAGTTCAAATTGGTGTGTAGCTTTCTTATGGGGAGTAACACTAACCCTATGTTTTGGTTTAGGTCTGGTGAATTTTGGGCAAAAAAGAAATTTGTGAAAATTTAATAATTTGGTCATTTTTGGCTTTTGACCACGATAACATCTACGCCCACCTGGATGGATAAGCTAATACTGTATGTATGTTCCCCTCATTATGAGTACATGAACCCTATTTGTTTTGGGGGTCAGGTCGAGGTCATCCGAGTCACCAGATGTCAAAGTCTGAAAACCTGTGAACACGATAAGTCCGAATGGTTGGTGTCTGATCAGGTGAAATTTGGTGGTTGTATGCTCTGTTTACGGGAAATACGGGACCCTATTGTTTCAGTATAGTTCGGGGGGTGACTTTTTGTGGAAAATAGGAAATTTGTGAAAAGTCAATATTTAGCCCAATTTCGGCTTGTGAACACGATAACTTACCCCACCTGGATGGAAGCTCATACTTGGTATGTGTGTTCCCCATGATGAGTACTAACCCTTCGTTTTGGGGTCGGTCAGAGGTCACTGAGGAAACCCTATTGTTTTGGTTTGGGTCGGAGTGAATTTTCGTCAAAAATGGAAAATTTTGAAAATAAGCCCAATTAATTTGGCGGGCCCAATTTTGCTTGTGAACACGATAACTGACCCCAAACCTGGAGGCTGAAGCCGCATACTTGGTATGTGTGTTCCCCATGATGATTACTTAAACCTACTGTTTTGGGGGTCAGGTCAGATGGCTTCTGAGGTCAACAGAGGTCAAAGTCTGAAACCAACCTTGTGAACAATACATAAGTCCGCAGAATGGTTGGTCTGATCGGGTCAAATTTGTGTGTGTTTCTTATGGGGAGTAAAGAACCCATTGTTTTTTAGTATAGGGTCGGGGTGAATTTTGTCGAAAAATAGAAAATCCGTGAAAGACGTCAATATTATGGCCATTTTGGCTGTGAACCGATACTCGCCCCACCTGGATGGATGAAGCTCATACTTGGTAGTGTTTCCCCATTGATATAAGTTCAACAACCCTATTGTGTTTGGGGTCAGGTTGGAGATCTGAGGTCACCCAGAGGTCAAAGTCTGAAAACCTTGTGAACACAATCAGTCCAGAACAGTGGTTTGACGTGTTCAAATTTTGTGTGTAGCTTTCTTATTGGATTACAGGACCCTTTGTTTCAGGTATAGGTTGGGGGTGAATTTTGGTCCAAAAAAGGAAATTTGTGAAAAGTTAATAATTTGGTCATTTGGCTTGTGAACAATGATAACTCGACCCCACCATGTGCTGGAGAAGCTAATACTTGGGTAGGTTGTGTTCCCCAATGATGATACTGAACCCTTATTGTTTTTGGGGTCAGTCCGAGGTCCTCTGAGGTCACCAGAGGTCAAAGTCCTGGAAAACCTTGTGAACCCACTAATAATCCGGAATGGTTGGTCTGAATTCAGGTTAAAATTTGTTGTGTCGCCTTTTCTTATGGGGAGGTACAGAACTCTATTGTTCTGATATCGCGGGGAATTTTTGTAAAAATAGGACATTTGTAAAGTCAATATTTTGGCTCATTTCGGCTTGGGAACCACGATACTGACCCCACCTGGATGGAGAAGCTCAGTCTGTATGTGTGTTCACCATGCGGTACAGGAACATATTGTTTGGGGTCAGGTCAGAGGTCATCTGAGGTCACCAGAGGTCAAAGTCTGAAAACCTTGTGAACCAATAAGTCCAGAACGGTTGGTCTGACTAATGTTCAAATTGGTGGGTAGCTTTCTTATGTGAGTACACTAACCCTATTGTTTCGGGGTAGGTCGGGGGTGGAATTTTGGTCAAAAAAGGAAATTGTGAAAAGTTAATAATTTGAGCAAATTTTGGCTTGTGAACACGAAGACTCGGCCCCCCCTGGATGGATGGAAAGCTAATACTTGGTATGTATGTTCCTCATGATGAGTAAATGAATACCCTATTGTTTGGGGTCAGGTCAGAGGTCATCGACGGTCACCAGATGTACAAAGTCTGAAAACCTTGTGAAACACCCGCTAAATCCACGAAGGTTGGTTTGATCAGGTTCTAATTTGCTGTGTAGCTTTGTTACGGGAAATACCCGGGCAACCCTATTGTTTCTGGATAGGTCGGGGGTGAATTTTTGTGAAAAATAGGAAATGTTGTGAAAAATCAATATTTTTTAGCCCTTTCGGCTGTGAACACATAAAAAAAAAAAAAAAAAAAAAAAAAAAAAAAAAAAGAAAAAAAAAAAAAAAAAAAAACTCTAAACGCTAAATAACTCTCCCCACCTGATGGGTGAAGCTCATACTTGGTAATGTGGTGTTTCCGCCATGAGAGTACCTGAAAACCCTTCGTTTTGGGGTCAGGTCGAGGTCATCTAAGGAGAACCCTATTGTTTTTTTGGTTCGGTCAGGAGTGAATTTTGGTCAAATGGAAATTTCTGAAAGCAATAATTTGGCCAATTTTTGGGCTTGTGACCATCACTTGACCCACCGGTATGGAGAAGCTCATACTTGGTATGTGTATTTCCCCATGAAGGTACACGAACCTATGTTTTGTGTCAGGTAAGAGGTCATTGAGGTCACCAGATGGTCAAAGTATGAAAAAACCTTGTAGAACAGCAAAAAGTCCCAAGAAGCGTTGGTTTGATCGTGTTCAATTTGGTGGTGGAGCTTCTTATGGGGAGTACAGGACAGGGAAACCCTAGTGTTGTCAGTATAGGTCGGGGGTTGAATTTGGTTCCGTGGAGTTGTGATGGATGATGATTGGAATTTTGCGTCCTTCCCAAAAAAGGAAAATATTTGTGAAAAGTTAATAATTTGGCAATTGGCTTGTGAAACATGATAACCGACCCCACCTGGATGGATGAAGCTTTTTTTTTTTTTTTTATACTTGGATGGTATTCCCCATGATGGTACCACGAACCTATTGTTTTGTGGCGTCAGGTGCGAGGTCATATGAGGTCACCAGAGTCAAATTCTGAAAACTTGAACACAATAAGTAGAACGGTTGGTTTGATCGTGTTCAAATTGGGTGTGGGCTTTTTTATGGGGGTACAGGAAACCTATTGTTTCAGGTATAGGTCGGGGGTGATTTTGGTCCAAAAAAGGAAATTGTGAAAAGTTAATAATTGGTCAATTTGGCTGTGAAACCATGAGAACTCGGACCCACCTGGATGGATGAAGCTAATTACTTGGTAGTGTGTTCCCCATGATGAGTACATGAACCCTCGTGTTTTGGGGTCAGGTCAGAGGTCATTGAGGTCGCCCCAGGTTCAAGTGTGAAAACCTGTGAACACAATAAGTCCAGAATGGTTGGTTGTCAGGTTCTTCATTTAGTGTGTAGCTCTCTTATGGGAAATACGGGAACTCTATTGTGTCTGGTATAGGTCGGGGTTGAATTTTAGTGAAAAAGTAGGAAATTTGTGGAAAGTCATATTGTAGCCATTTCGGCTTGTGAACACGATAACTCTACCCCACCTGGATGGGGACGCTCAGAATTGGTATGTGGTGTTTCCCCATGATGAGTACATGAACCCATTTGTTTTGGGGGCAGGTCAGAGGTCATCTGAGGTCACCAGAGGTAAAAGTCTGGAAAACCTTGTGAAACGATAAGTCCAGAATGGTTAATCTGATTCGGTTGCATGGTGTGTAGCTTCCCTATGGTGAGTACCCTGACCTTTGGATAGGTTAGGGGTAATTTTAGTCGAAAAGGGAAATGTGTGAAAAGTCAATGTTTTGGCCAAATTAAGGCTTTGAACACAATTACTAGACCCCACCTGAATGGATGCAAGCTCATACATGGTAGGTGTGTTCCCCATGATGAGTAAACTTGAACCCTATCATTTGGGGTCAGGTCAGAGGTCATGTGAGTATGAACCTTATTGTTTCGAGGTCACCAGAAGGCCAAGTCTGAAATCCTTGAAATTAGTGTGTAGCTATCTTATCAAGAGTATAGGAACCCTATTGGTTGGTTGGGAAAAATGTGAAATTTGCAGATGAATATGGTTCCCATGATGAGCTCCTCTCCCATTTGTCATTGTGTCTGGCTATGGGTTGTCAGAAAGAGTCAAGGAATCACTAAGCCTTATGGCTTTCTTGTTTTACCAGGATTTCTCCAAAATGGTGAGACCAATTTCGATTAAATTTTGTATGTAGTACCTGGGTTGGCGGTGTAATACCCTGATAGATTTTGGTCTCGAACTAACTAAATAAGTAATTATGGAATTGATTGTTTAGGCTTGTTAACAAGATTACAAATGAATCTTAGTGCTATAGTGATATGGTCCGACACATGGACTGATTAGGTTTTCAGCATAAAATACTCCAAATATCGAGTTTATATTGGAATTTGTCAGTTTTCTTTACAAAACTCAGTGATTATGGTCTTCCCTCAGTCCCAATTGTTTAAACTAAGATTGTAGGTCACTGGAGGTCATTCAGTGTGTCTAATTTGCATAATTTATGCAACGTTCTAAGTTTGTTAGACTTCCATGAAACGTATCAAGGTGGTTCAGCATTGGTCCTAAGATATTGAAAATTAGAGAATGGGTCACTAGAAATCAAGCATAAACAGTACCTGTAATGTGTCAAATTCGCAATGTTACTCACATTTCCAAAAACTTTGTCCTCCTTCAATAGACATGTTTAACAATCAGTCCTAAATTGAATTTGAAATTGGTCACTGATTACTGTAGTCAGGGCCTTTAATAGGTAGCACACTCAGGGGCTGGCAAGATATATCAATCTCTATGCTTTTAGATTTTGCTATCTGGTGATTTGCTCTCTTTTACCTCTGAGATCAGGTTAGTTAAACCATACTAAAGCTGAAATGGAACAACCACTGATCACGCAAAAAGGCGAGACTAGCAGTGAACCCACTTGTCTGTTTCCTGTAAATTAAGTGATTTAATACAACACTTCCGTTGGTGGTTTCATGCTATATGAAACTCAGGTCAAAGTCTGAAAATCTCGAAATTCAGTGTGTATCTTTCTTATCAAGAGTATAGGAACCCTATTGGTTGGTTGGGAAAAATGTGAAATTGTCAGATGATATGTGTCCCATGATGAGCTCCTCTCCCATTTGTCATTGTGTCTGGCTATGGGTTGTCAGAAAGAGTCAAGGAATCACTAAGCCTTTTGCTTTCTGGTTGTCCTAGGTGGCTGTACTTGCAGTTTCGATGGCGAGGTCTTGGTCTTCACCTCACACAATATGTGTTATGCTCTAAGCAGTGGTATTTTGCAATAAATTTTCCATGTTCACCTGGTCAGGTGGCTGATGATGCAATTTGTTTCAGTTAGCGCCCTCGACCCACACACTGGATTGGAAATTATTTTGCGATTCCACCCGGTCTTGGTATCTTCATGTTGGGAAGTTATTAGCAACACAAATACCTGAAGTCCTTTGTGTATGGCAGAGGATAAGTTCCTCCCATATGGGAATTTATATGAACCTTAGGCAGATGAACCTAATTGTCAGGAATGCACATACCATAAATCTGCCTGCAAGCTTCAGAAGAATTTAGTCGAAAGTGTTTGAGTGACATGACCCCAAAAAGTTACTTTGTATCAACTTAGAAAGGCAATTGTTGATTTTCAAATATTGGGGTCATAACACCCCCCTCCCCCTCTACCAGGATTGTAATTAACACATGATGCAAGCTCTGTATGTAACATAAAGCCTCACCTAGTTAGGCTTACATTACACTGACCCTTTAATGGCAAAGAATTTGGTTATTTGACCCTAATTAAATGGGCACTTCAATATCACTTCCAATTTAGATCTCAATTCTGTAGTAGCAGGATCATTTGCTGTATTTGAGCAGGGAGCCTATTTTCATAATAAAACTTGACCTGTGGTTGAGCCCTGGGGGTAATAAAAATGGCTGGTAATCTTGACACTCTGACTTCTGCACATGCAGGGTGGTTTGAAGTATTTCCTATGAGGTTATTTTTAGTGTGTTACTCGCATAGCTGAAATAAATACCTGTACTGACTATGATTGTCTCCCTCTCGAGCCTGTATACTACAACAACTGTCAGTCCAATAGAAGAGTGTTCTTGGTTTCTTGTGAAGGGATTTGAAGGATGATGGCTGTTGGCTGCTTGTGTACTATTTACAAGTTTGGCAGTATTTCGGTAGTCATAATCTTCCAGTTGGATCATTTGATTTAAAGTAGGACAGATGGCTGTCATGGAATGGACCCACAGGGAGCATGGGGTATAACCTTTCAACAAACTCTACAGAACTATACATAAATAGACTGGTGTGCAGTCTAGTATGCTTGCCAGGGCTCACTACACAATTGTGCTCCATTATATACTGATGTTCTTCTATATGTTGCTCACACCTGTTCATCCTGAAGAATTTTGGGAACGGCTACATCAGAGCATTTGAGAAGAAGTGCCTTCTGGAAATTACAAATTTCCCCTGCAGGGGCTAAATTTTTACCTATTTTCCATAGAGAAAAATTCCATACATTGGATAATTGTGTGATCTGTTTTTAGCATCAGTTGAGTCAGACTTGATCTAGCATCATTTTTGGACAGCACAATAGCCAAATTTGTTAACAGCATGGCTTAGTCGGCAGAATCTGTACACTACTTGGAGGACCATTTGGCGTGGAATGCTGCAATTGCCGATATTTGAACTATGACGGCTAAACGAGTGTCCCAACACCGGGTGCTCGGCTACAATACGCCAAGCGAGCTGCAGGCACAGCGAATGAATCGAAATGAACAGAACCGACTTCTGGGACGGAGGAAGGTCTTCGACAGGGTGAGCCAGCGATCAGAGAGCTTGATTAATAACCAGATAAGACTCATTGAACAGACCCTGCCTGGCATACGGTCTTCATCGGGCATCCTCCAACGGATGGATATCACCCACCCGGAATCCATGATTTCCTTCATGTATGGGGAGAGGCTCCGCAGCCGCAACTACAGCAAGCGTGTGACCCTGATGAGATATCTGCAAGAAACAGCGCCGGAGAGAAGACTTGGTAGAACGCTTGAAGAGCTCACGTCAGCCTCCCCATAAGGACGATGCAGCATCACGATCAGACTTCTCTGTGGCTGAGTTCTTTGAGGATGTTCTTGCGAAGGTTGAAGAAGGTCATTTGTCTTCCAGAGGAGAGAATTTCCTCAGTGATTCTTTAGCCAATGGTGACTTGATCTCTACACGGGGAAGCTCCTGGTATACTGGAGTGGAATGAACCAAGTCTCATGATGAGAGAGGTCAGTCCTATCAGTGATATGGAAGTTATAATGAAGGTTGGGAGGAGCAACAATGTTCTAATAGACAAGACCCCACATCATGACTACTCTGTTGGAGATGATTCTAGCATACTCAGCTCAACGTTTGTCACTAGAAGCAGTATGATGCTAGATGGTGACTCCTCAGACAAGATCAGTGGATATAAACAACCTCTCACAGAATGGCAAGAATGTGAGATATAGCAGACATTCATTCGCACCATCCGATACAACATCATGGAATAGAGCAAAGAACACATCCCCTGTTGGTATATTGGATAGCTCTGTCACACCTTCATCTGACTTCAGAGGAACTTCATCTCGTTGCTCATGGAAGGCACCTTGGAGAGGATATTCTACCAGCAGTAAGAAATCACCTCGTGAGAGAGCAATGTACAGGAATCGCACGTTAGACTTTGCAATCATGTCGCGGGGAAGGTTACCGTGACAGTAGTGTGGATGATCTTGATCAGACCGTTGCCAAAGAAGCATTCCTATAACAGGATTCCCCCTCGATGTGTTCTTCTCTAGCAGCCAGACAGAGAAGGGCAGGCCGTCTATAGAGGCATCGATCTACTGCCACCAAATGTGAGCAGCAGAAAGAAAGCTTCAGCTCATCAAGTGGACCGAACAGCACTGATTGTCAAAAATGTTCTCACTTCACTCAGTATGTTATTTATGTATGTCCTCATTTTCTATGAGGGTTAGTCCTAATTCAGTGCCAAAGCACTGCTAAGGGGGCAGCACCATGCTAGGAAGCTAGATGCTGGCATTCTGTATGAACCATACCGTATCCGTATGTCCCATTAATGGCTTGCCCCCCTCCCCTCTTTCTGTCTATTGTAAGCGCAACGCAGAAGGGGAGATTCAGAAAAGCATACACCAATGTGACATATTAGCGATTTGTGTGACGGTATCTACCTACAGCGACTTCAGTACTGTTTATTGTTGTAGGCTGCATACAGTCTCCGATCTCATTAGCACATGGGCCAGCATCTAGTTGCAATTGTGCTGATTAATGCTGGGGAGTTTCATCCCCCGGCCCCCAATTGGTGTTATCTTGGTACAGTGGGGGTCAATACATGATAAACTGGCAAGTGGCCACAAAGTTAATTTCATAATATAACTCCCGGACTTACTAGACGGTGATTAGATTGATTTACGAGTGGCTGGACCAGTTGGGGGTAGAGCGTTAGCCTTCCACCCGGAGACTGGGTTGAATCCCGGGCGGGGTTATACCACAAAGATTCAAAAATGGTATCTGTCTTGCCTTCTGGCTGGACGCTCAGCACAAGGGATCAGAGCAGGGACCAACAAGCGGTAGGCAATTGCAATTGCCGTCTGCGTGTGATTGCCCCCAATTTAAGGGAAGCCAAAGAGGCATTGCCTTTTTCCGTGTACCTGGGCGGGATTGGCAGCTGTTGATAAGTGCAATATCCAGGTTGATGCATCCTCGCTGGGCCGTGAATGTTTTGATCTCTGTACGGCAAAGACTTTTATAAATGTGTGTTCCTGATTTGAGAGGGTCTGTTATTAATTTCCAGAAATGTTTGCTTGTTCCAGCACCAATGTTGTCATGACACCACTCCAAAAACAGAGGGAAAATATCTTGGATGTTGAAATAGTACAGCAACTCAAGTCCGGAATCAATACTCGAGAATATTTTAAAATGAGTCAGTCACTTGAGTCACACAAAATAAAAAAATTTTTTTTTTAACCCCCACTATTCCATCCCCACTCCCCTGCCATGAGTCCACTAAAAGCGAAGCGGTGTTCATTGTATGTCTTGAAAACATGGAGACACTTTACTCTTTGTCTTGTGAGCCCTAATAGGTAGTGTTCGTTGGGCGTCCCACCTTGTGCTCTTTTGCTGTTAGGAGCATGCAGAGTAAGTATCCCCTCAGTCATGAGGGTTGATAGTTGTAACATGCGAGTGTTATCTCAATTAGCATTCATGTGGCATGCCCTAGATTTCTCCATATATGATATGTTCTTTTTCAATCGAGACTGTGATTATTCAAATAGGAAGAGGCTGATATTTGCAATTACATCGGTCATGTAACTCTAAATGACATTACTTTTTGTTCCCTTGACGAAGTCAGAGGAGTTTGAAGTATGACAGGGTGTGTGTGTGACACCTGCTTGATAACACAATAATCAACCCACTTGAACGATCAACTTATCTGGTATATGGGTTCCCCATAATGAGTACATGTCCCGATTGTTTGGGGTTCAGGTCAAAGGGCAGACTAAGGTCAAGGAGACGGTCAAGAAGTCTGAAAAATGGTGGTGACCGGATCAGGAAAGAATGCCTGATCCGATCAGGGTGAAATTAGGTATGCAGCTTTTCCTATGCAGGGTACAAGAACCCCATCGTTTTCTAGTGTTAAATCAGGGGTCAGAATGGGACAGCGAAGAAATGGAAAATATGAAAAAGAATAATTGGCAAATTTAGCTATCAACACAATAACTCGCCCCCAATGTGGATCGATCAAGTTCATAACTTATTGTTTGGTGGTTCAGGGCAAAAGGAATCTGAGTGCTCAAGAGAGGTCAAAGTCTGGGAAATCTTGTTAACACGATACGTTTCTAGAGAATGCCTGATCGATCAAGTGGAAATTTGGTATGAGCGCGTATGAGGATTACAGAAAAGCCTATGTGTTTGGTGTTTTAAATCAGGGGTCAGATTTGGGAAGAAAATGGGAAATTGTGGAAAAAATGGATGATTTGGCCAATTTGTAGCTCGTTGACATTATAACTCCCCCCCCACTTTGAGGATCAAGTCCATACTTGGTATAGGGTTCCCCAGGATAGACATAATCCATATTGTTTGGGTCAGGTTAAAGGTCATTGAGGTCTAGAGATGGGTCATAGTATGATAAAATTTGTCAACAGGATAGTCAGAATGGCCTGGTCTGATCAGGTTGGAATCGGTATGCAGCTTTCTTGTGAGGAGTAGAGGAACCCTTTCGTTTTGGGGTAAATCAGGGGTCAGATTTTAAAAAATTCCACGTGATGGATCAAGTTCATACTTGGTATGGGTTCCCCCATAATGAATACATTCCCTAGTGCTTAAGCTGATAAGTCAAGATCAGTCGAGAAGTCCAGAATGGGCCGAAGGCTGGTTGATCAGGTTGCAAATTCGGTATGCAGCTTTCTTATGAGGAGTATAGGAACCCGATTGTTTAGTGTAAATCAGAGGTCAGATTTGGGGAAAAATTGTGAACTTGTGAAAAAAGTGATGATTAGGATAAGTTTAAGTCGTAACATGGGATAACTCGCCCCACTTTGATGGATCAGTTCATACTTGGTATACCGGGTTCTCCATAATGGTACATGTTCCCTGTTGCTTTGGGGTCAGGTCAAAGGTCATTCTGAGGTCAAGGAGGAGGGTCAAAGTCTAAAAATCGTGTTAAAGGATAGTCAGAATGCATGTCTGATCGGTTGGGTTCGGTATTGCAGCTTCTTATGAGGAGTACAGGAACCCTGTGTTTTGCGGTAAACGGGGGGGGGGTCAGATTGAAAATCCCTGGATGATCAAGTTCATACTGTATGGGTTCCCCATAAAAAGTAAATGATCTCTATTGCTTAGCTCGATCAATGCAAGAATCAGTCGAGGAAGCAATGGCCTTTGGCTTTTCTGGTTGTACTTTCCATTTACTACACCATGGGTGACAAACATCATCGCCAAGTTCAGTTGATCCTATTGCACCGAGTGGGCACAAATCCATGATAATTTGCACCGTGACGTCATCGGTGGACGTTATCCCCTGTAATACAGGGTCAGTTGTAAAATGTGTACTTTTGAAAAATCCTGGTGTAACAACTAACAAAATAAATATGTGTGGACAGCAAATCTCATTTATTTCTATGTTAATGTCCATGGCCGTCTTTCTTTCATGCCGTACCAGTAGCATTTATCAAGGACAGAGCATTCTCCCGATTAACCTTGCGTTGTTGCAGACCCCATAATGTGTTCATAAAACCTACGTTTAGGGGTCGCCAAAGGTCCTTAAGGTATCAGGGGTCATGTTCCAGAAATCCTTGTCCAAGAATGCCTTGGGCTGATCAAGTTGAAATTTTGTTGTATAGCATTTTATGGGGAAGTGCAAGAACCCTATTGTATTGGTGTAAGACTGGGGTCTTTAAGGATGGAAAATAGGAGAATGTGAAAATATATGGATCATTATAGTTTTGGAGTCAGGTCAGAGTTCTTCAAAGTATGCCCCCCCCCCCCCCAAGCCTGTAAGCTCAGAAAACCTTGGGAGTTTCATCAAGTAATCCCACATAGATGAATGGAGATAGAAACATACATGACAGCATAGCCTAGTACTGGTACCTGTAAGGTATTGCATGTGTGTCGACTTCCATTCACAGAGTGTGTGTATTTGCAACATATGTGATTGGATTCAATATGTCAATTTTTAAATTTTACAAATTTATAAAAAAATTGAAGTTATATTAATTCCACAAGATATTGGGGTGGGAGGCCAAATATCCGTTCAAAATTGCATATTTTATGCACATCTTAAGTTTATTCACATTTTCTCAACATTAGGTTCTTTGATAGGCATCCAGTCAATTCAATGAACTTGAAATGTGACTGGCAATGGTTATTGTTGGTATGGTGTAGAGGCACTTAGAGTTGGCAAACTATATACAAGCAGAGCCAATTCTATGGGTCTTGGAGATTCTGCAGACTGCTGCGCTCTCTTTGCAAACTCTGAATCCTGAGATCGAAACACAAACTAAATATTGTAGCCAAAAAATGATGTGAAGCAGGCAAGACCAGTGGTTCAATGACCCACTTGTTTTATCTTGGACAACGTAAAAGGAAATCTATGCAGTCATGACGTATGAAGGTGTGTGTGTTTATGCATGGGAGGCTGGCTGGTCAACACAATAACTCAACCACACCTAGATGGTAATCAAGCTCAGACCACTTTGCCAGGCATGGTGAAATAGAAGTGGCCATCACACAAGGGGTATAATGCAACTATAAGAGAGGGGGGGGGGGAAACTTTTAAAAAAAACCCCCCCCCCCCCATACGGTAAGTTTTGTCACATGCAAAGGGTTCGTTTGTTGCATTAGAACCCACCCCCCCTAACTCGCAGGCAGTGGTCCCACCCTTAACATCCCATCTTTCAAGGTTAGTTATGTTGTACATATGGAGGGCGTGTAGGCTGCTAACACTTGTTACAATAAGGATCCAAATTACGCTCGCATATGCAACCCAGTAGCCTGCTGAATGATACTGATAAAATGCAGACTGATCATTTATCTGTCTGATATCAGCTGGTAAACTTGAATGAGGATCCCATACGCATACTCATTACCCATAGTGAAACATGAACCTAATTAACACCATCTAGCAACCCTGGCAAATTTGAAGGGCCCCACCTGGCCACCCCATCCCATCTGGTAAACTTGAATGATGGAACGTGATCAATTAAGGAAGAATGTTGGATGTCACAGCATTCAGCTCCCGAGATGATGAATGACTATCTAAAGCAGAGTGCCACCAGTAGGTTGGTGCGTAGCATACATGAGAAATTTCCGCCTGACAGACCCACAGATTGCAGGAAAGGGCACTTCCATGTCATTTGTGTTGTTGTGAACAAAGAAAAGAAGAGACTAGCGATCACTTTGTGTGTGTGTGTGTGTATGTATGGGTGTGTGTATGTGTATATATATGTGTGTCCCACTTCCTCAGCAGGATTTCTCCAAAACGGTTTAGGCTGATTTTGATGAAATTTTTGCTACATTAGTATCGGGGTTGGGTGAAAATGATCTGATCAGATTTTGGTGTGCAAAAGTCACTAATTAAGTAGAGTAATTAGCCTATTGCACGTAATGATTGTTAGGCTTCATGAGCAAGATTACAGGAGAACAAGAGAAACCATAGGTGCTATGGTGGCTTGGTTTGGCTCATGGGTGCAGGATATATTAAAGGTAGATGGAAAGTTTAGAGTTTCAGGCCTGAAAATATTACGTTTAAATGTAATTTGCATAATGGAATGTGAAACTTGTGAAGCTGGGTGGGATTTCATTAACATGGTGGGTATGGTTACATTCAGGTCCGAATTGTTTATCATGGATCAGGGTCCATTGGAGTATTTCATCAAGTCTAATTGCATAATTTATGGCATATTTTGAAGTTGCCAGATTGTCAGGAAGCTTGGTGGGTATGGGATGGCTCACCTTTACTCTCCAATTTTTTCATCATAGACTAGAGTCAGTCAGTATGTGTTTGACACAGTATGCGAAAATGTTTTTTATGAGTCTTGGTTGATTGCTGAAAAGCTAGGAGGAGTGAGTCCAGAAATTCAAGATAGGAAGGATGGTTGTGGACCACAAGTGTCTCAAAGTCAATAGGCAGAATGTCCTAAAGTATGGTCAAGCTGTCCTGTTGGTATCAGCTGTCAGCTCTGGTAGCTGGCTCTGTTCTGTTTGCTGAAAGGATGTAGGGAGCGATTCTGTCGTTGTCATGTTGTAAAGGCACTGGGTGCGCAGAGGTGCAGTGGAGTAAGGGAAGTTTGAGTTCTGTTCTAGTTTAAGTTTAAAAATCGTACGATGAAGTGAGTGTTCATTTTAGTGACCATGTGACTTCAGTAAGGATCCCTTGAGTTGGTGTGGAGAAGTTTTGCTATTTAGGAGATATGGTCAGTGCAGAGCCAGACGCCGGTTGGTGGAGTGGCAGAAAGTTCAGTGGGGGGGCAGAATTAGGAGAGTGATCAGAAGAGTTTCAGACGAAAGTAATGCTTCTGATCCTTAGTTTTCTCCCTACGTATGGAGGGAAGATTTTCCATGCTGTGTCAGGAAAGCGTTGTAGGCCAAGTGAGATAATGGACGTTTGATGAAAGAAGACCTGGCTATACTACCGAAAAGGAAACGAACCCCCGTGAGAATGATTAGTTGGATGTGCAGAGTGAAACAAGATAATAGGAGTCATCTGGAGTTAAGGGATGTCTAGGTATAGCTAATATTTGAAGTTGTGTCCAGAAGGTATAATATGAGGTGGTTCGGCTAGGGTAGTGGTTAGGACGAGGATGACAGGACTGGGTCAAGAAGCTAGGGAGATTAAGGTGGCTGGCCAGCGAGTAGAGTGTATAGAGGTAGGCATGGGAAGACGTGGATGTGAAGCTGTGGGCAGCGACCCGTGCTGCCAAGGGGTATTGACCATCGCCTTGGCCCAGGATAGGGTTGAGTGGAAGGTGTGCAGTGGAGTTTCCGTCTCACCCATGATCGCATGTACTCCTGATGTAAAAGCGTTCATGGTGGTGATGATGAGATGAGTGCATCATCATGTAGATAAAACAGATCAAGCGTTGATTGTTATATATGTGTGGAAAAGGGTCAGGAAAGACAAAATCGTCATGAGAGACCCCGAAGCAGCCACAACATCCCAAAACATTAGAAGAGAAAAAGCCTAGAATATACCTAGAGAGATTGGGCCCTGAAATAATAATCCTTGAAAATGGCTCAAGATAGTTCTTGAACGCAATCACTCTCTTAGACAGAACAAAATCTTCAGAGGAAGGCTATTCCACTCATTAACTAGACACATGCTGGCGGCAGGGCTCAAAAAAATGTACCTGACCTCAATTAGCCCATCCGGCTCTGAGACAATGCTTATCAGTAGCCAGAACTAAGATTCTGATAGCCCGATGCAGATACTGCCAACACAATTTCATTGAGTTAACCACTGCCAAGGGCATTTTCCCATCCCCAACCAATTCTACTAAGCCGAATGCAGTCTCAAGTAGCACCGGGCTTACCGGGCCTATGTTATTTGTCGAGCCCTGGCTGGCGGGTAAACGCCAACGTGTATATCCCCCCTCGACAGTTGGTGGAGATGGTTGTATGAGTTGCCATGTGGATGGCCATTATTGAATATAAACGATAATGATAGCTTTTATAGTGCAATTTTCACCGCGAATGTTAGTCTCAAGCGCTCTACCTGTCCACCTACAAGTTCGTTGAATATGAAAAACGATGATAATCCCGTAATTTTACCTCTGGTGGCCTTGAAATAAACCTTCACTTCTTCAGGACCAATTATAGTCTCCACCTACCACAGTTTCGTGGAAATCAGTACCAAAACTTTCAGGAGAGTAAAATGCAAAAATACTTGTGCATAATTAGCTTTCTCGATGACCCCGAAAGTTCCTCAATCTTTTTGTTTTGGGACCATAAATCATCCACACTACATCAGATTCGTTGAAATCCAACAAACTTTCGATAATAGCCTAATTTTGATCCCCTTCTGGTGACCCAAATGACTTCACTCTTTCAGGACCAATATAGTCCCCACCTACCAAGTTTGGTGAAAATCAGACAACTTTCGAAAAAATGACGCAAATTATGCGAATTAGCAGGACTTCGAACCTCTGATGACCCCGAATGTTCTACACCTTTTTTCGGGACAAACATCGTCATACCTACTAAGGGTTTCATTGTGAAATGCGGGCCGAAATTTTGCTAACTCGCGTAAAATTTTACCTCTGGTGACCTTGAACTGACCTTCACTTTTTCAGGACAAAATAGTCCCAACTACCAAGTTTTGTGGGAAATCCAACCAAAACTTTTGAAAATTGTGCAATTATGCAATTAAATCATCTGAGAGTTCACTATGGCAGACCAGTGTGTCAAGTTTCGGCTGATGAATGCTTGTGAAACGGACTAACGTGTGGAAGGAGGTATTGCCAACGGAAAAATCTTCCAATCGTGACAATTATGCAAATTAGGGACCCCGTTCCATGGGACGAACTCACTTTCGAACTCATCAGAGATTTCACGAGGCGGACATGTGTGCAAGTGTCGGCTCCAAACGGACAAAGTGTTGGAGAGCTATTGCACGGATATAACGAGAAACGCGGCGGACGCGGACACGGACGCGGGCGGGCGCGGGGCCGGCGAAGCCAAAAAACACTAATTACCCGAGTGGAAGTGGGGATATAATAACTCCCTGAGAGAAGGAATATTTACGAAATGTCCGATCTGCAGCGTTTGCCATGAAGCTTAGGGGGCAAGGACCCCTATTCTGGTAAACATCGGAAGGAAAACTCAAAGAATGGTTGAAGCAAGGGGCCCTCTCTTTCAAGAACCATTTTGAAACCGGAGGCAAATCACTTCGGATTGTCTTCAGAGCTCCATGGAAGTTAGACCGAGGCGCCTTAATCGTTCCTCGTAAGGTAATAATCTCTAAGACAGTGGATTGATTTAGCAGCCCTCCACTGAATGTTTTCAATACTTGCTTACCTTTTGAAATGTAGTATAATCCTTACTTGGACAGAATATTCCAGGTAAGGTCTCACCAGTTGCTTGAACAGTCTGACAACTATATCTTTATCAAGGAAACTGAGTGACATACGTCTATCAAGCTAAGAACGCAATTACCTTCCCTCGCAGTTTCAGCACACTGCTTAGAAGGTTTCAAAGAAGATTAACCCTGTTCATTCATACAACTTGAAATTTGGTTTGAATATTGCAACGAAACGACCCACGTTTTACCACTTTATGATAAAATAGGAACCTCTGATGACATAGCAAAAAGAATAAGTTGACAACACATACGCACATATCTCTCAAATCTATTTGGAATAAAGGCATGCACAAAACATGTGACTAAATGTCTCGGCATATGCATAACAATAATTGCCTCAACCTACAGGTTTTACTGTCATGGGTATAATGATTATTGTTTTCCAGTGTGGTATCTGTTACTAACGGTCCATGTATCTTCTATTCACAGTGACCTCAATTGGTCAGGGTTTGACCCTTTCCTGCTGGCTACTTGCTCTGTGGATACATACACCTACCTCTGGGATACAAGGTAAACAGTGGGCATGCGGGGGATGGGGTCTTAGTCCTAAAGAGTGGGAGGAAGTCCATATCCTTTCATTTTGGGGAGTAGGTATGGGTAGAGCCATCAGGTTTTCTGCTCTGTACTTTTAAGAAGCGGAAAACAGCATTTTCCCTATGTACAAAATCGATGAGCAAATCCTGAAGGAAGCAGAATAGAGCAGAATTTGGAATTTGAAAGCAGAAAAAATGTTGGTTCTACTGTAGTACAGAGCCCAGTAGACAAGCCTATCGTCCCCAACTGGTAGTTACCAATAAACGTCATCTCTTACCCGTCGCCATGTGTATTGATTGATTGAATACTGTTCAATGGCGGCGCATCAACCACATGTATTCTACAGTCCTAGCAGGGTGGGAAACTTGTATGCTTTGGTGAGTGGGCAATTCTTGATGCTACATTTATGAAAAAAAAAAAACCCCAAAAACATTGTTCTTTCATCCCACCACTGCTGATATACCTGGTATGTGGCTGTAGTATATTTACATGGTCTAACTTTCTTAGTAACGATTGATGATGGATTTGATAGTGAAGTTTTCGACCGAATCTTAAGCCAAGATGCTCAACATGTAGACCTTCAGGCTGGCCAAAAAAGAAGAGCAATGGGGTGGCCAACCCAAACATTGTGTTATTGCCAGATGTTCACTGGCACCTGGGTGGGGTGCAGGGTCCAACATGGAGTTAGTAGTTCGAGATTAAAAAACCGTTCAGTTTTCTTGATTTCATGTTTTGTGATTTACATGGACTAGTATCTTGTGGTGGGCAGCAGCATTGAGGAAGCCTTGGGTATAGAACAAGACTCAGAATTTACGGGAAATTCATACCCCAACTTTTTTTTCTGTTCAGATGTCACTTATTATAACTCTCTCAGGAGAGACTAGATGATGGTGTCTGTA
This sequence comes from Sclerodactyla briareus, assembly GCA_026419785.1. Classification (NCBI taxonomy): domain Eukaryota; kingdom Metazoa; phylum Echinodermata; class Holothuroidea; order Dendrochirotida; family Sclerodactylidae; genus Sclerodactyla; species Sclerodactyla briareus. Next base: position 231,570 of record JAODTK010002965.1, on the reverse strand, counting down.
TTGTGTGATTTCTCAACTTGGGAATTGAGAGCCTTGAGTGTTAAGCACTTCATTGATGATCGAATGAATTGGAATTGTCTCATTGTAAGTAATCTGGGTGCAATTCCCACTTCAGGGATTGACTTGTCTAGAGCTGTTTAGGGGCTTTGATAGTTTCTTCTTGTTTGACATGTTTCAGAGGCAGTTGGGGTGTCTCATAGCTCAGATTAGGGAAGCGTCTACACCAAACTGACATGGTGACATGGAGTGATAATAGGGCTGCGCCTCGGGCTCACAATGAAAGCAACTGCACAGCTGGAAGTGAGGAGAAGCTAGTAGTATAAATTAATTTGGATGACATGGAATATACCCCTACAAGAAGCAATGAAAGCCCACACACTGAAGACAAAATAACAGATTGGTGGGATCTGCAAGGGTTATCAGGCCTACCCACAAGTATCTCAATGAGCCATGCATTCCTCTGGTCTTGACTGGGCCGAGCTGAGGCCTTGGAGTTCTGTTCCAGGTGATAAATTTGGGAAAGGAACATATTAAGGATGCAGCTATCATGATGCTGTCCGTATAGACCTAGCTCCCTGCCACCTTTTTACACACTTTTTACATTACACGATAGAGGCATACTATATTATTTCTCTAACTGAAACTGTGTACCACCTGAGAGGTTGTAGAACAGCAGGAAAGAGTGCTGCACACCTGGCGACCCCACTCAGCCTAGCCGGTCCTGTGTGGTCATTGCCATCGGTGACCCATGGTACATATATGTTCAGGAATTCAGAAGCAAGGGTCATCTGGGAGTCAGTTTCAACTGTAGCGAAAGATAGATAGATAAAAAAAACTATTGCCTCCTCAGAAAGGAAATTAAATGTCTGCAAAATAAAACATATGGGACAGAGTCATAGGAATAAGACGATAATAGAATCACATAAGACGGTACATAGAATCACATTTGGTTAGAACATAGAATGTGTAAAAGACTATAAAACATGCATAGGAATGATATATACATAGGGACTCATCAAAAAGCATAAGATATATGAAATGAAAAAGAAACACATCTAGTTCAAATTCTTGAATTAAAATTAATTAATTTGAAAGTGGAACTCTCACACGGATTCAGATTGTTTTCCTCACTATAGCGTGGGAGTCTTCAGGCCCAATTTAAATGGAGGCATACTTTTGCTTCACATTGTAATTCTAGTTGTATGTTTCCTTTGTTTCAATCAGGGAGCCTAAAAAGCCATGTATGGAATTCTCAGCTATTGGTGAGTATGAGGTTAATCAGGTACTGACTGTTCAGGCTCAAACTACCTAGTACCTTCGGGTTCGTTCCATGTTGTGTATATGCCTTATGAGTTCACCACTGCTGAAGTGCATTCTTTCGATGCCAACAGTTTCCAACACAGTGCAGGGCCCATTTTCAGCAACCATATTGAAACTCCTTTGTGCTGTTACAATGCATTGCATACTAGATACATGAAATGTGCTCATTTTCTGACTTTCAGGGCTGCGTAATTTGAACCCCTTGGTGCTCCCATCAATTATTAATAGGATACCAAGCTTGAACACTGAATGTGAAGTAACAGCCCAGAATGGTCATTGATATACTGTCAATCTTCTACAAATCTCAGAGTAATATGCTTCCCTAAAGATATCCATTCTAGCAGATTAATCAATATTTCGATGGTTTGTGATTTTTTTTCTAATTTTGTAATTAGACCAATTGTGTTAATAGGGTAATACTGTCTGGCAACACCTGGAGAATAATAGATAGGATAATGTTTACATGATGCAGGAAAGAATAGGTATTTCAGAGCTACATTCACATTGACATATCATAGTGATGATGTTAGTGTATCGACATCAAACTGGAACGGGACAATTTTTATTGTGATGTCTTACTATGGCGCGAGAAAAGGGAGATATTATCGAGAAAAAATATATTATCTATTGTTAAATATATATGCCGAATCAAGAAATATTTTCTGATTGTGGAAATATTTGTTCACAATGGAAAATATTGTTCCCCTCAAAAAATATTTCGGAAGCACAAAATATGTTTCGATGGAAAAATTGTTCGTAATAAAATAAGTTTCCCAATGGAAAAATATATGCAGATATATTTCATTTGCAACAAATAATTGTTTGCAACAAAATATAACTTAGCAATGAAAAAAATTTGCTAAAAATATATGTATCCTAGGAAAAAATTATTTTGGCAAGAGTTAATTATGTTTCCAGCGAAATATATATGTGCAAGGAAATAATTATATTGTTCTACAAAGTGTGTTTGTAACCAAAAATATATTTCCATTGCAGATATTGTCCATGACAAGAAACTTTCCCAGCACGAATATTGTAGATATCAGAAAAAAAAATGTTGAAAACCAAAAATATATATTTGGCTACAATTATTGTTGGCAACAGAAAAATACATTTGCTGTCGAAAATATGTTTGCAACGAAAAATATATATATTATCAACATCAAAGCCTCATGGACGCCGTTGCTTCTAATTGTCAGAGTACCGTGAGCCGTGAAATGCACGTAAATCTACTGTACGTACTGTACTCAGGGTACCTGGGTGGCATTCCATCAACCTGCAACCGCGGCTTTCCACTTCTCGTAACATACACTAGGCTATGGCAAAGAATGTTAGGCACACTCATCAATTGGGGATCAAGAAAACAGAGTTAGAGTAACACTCTCAGGATCCTATTAATTAGTGTGTCTAACATTCTGTGCCATCGCCAAGCTCTATATCGATACCGATTTCAAGGGCTGATATAGGAAGATACTGATTATGAGGAATAGCAATATACTCCCAGGGGAATATTTTTTTTATGTGGTTCATCATATGATGATGCATGCTTGTAGAAATCGAGGGGTCCAGAATAGACGAATGAAATGCATCGCAAGTGATTCCATTCCTTGGAGTTGTCGTCGGAAATTGTGGAATTTGGAACACCGATGACCGGAGGCATGCTCGCGTAATTTTTTTCTCAGGAAATGGGGCATAGAATGTCACTGTTTAGGCGATATCATTGAAACTTGATATTCCGACGTCATTTATTATTTCCACCATCACCATGCGTTTAATTCAACGGCAACTAGAACTGCGGCAACGGCGCAGGAACTTTAAGCCATATCACTCAATCCTAACCTTGATTTCGAGCACATGTGCAAATTCATGGCATCCAGTTTGCATTCAACCTTCCTCAGAAAAAATACCCGTGCTGGTCCCCCGCAGCGCATCACGGCGAGTTTTTCGGTACATTTTGCTCCGCAGAAGATCCCAGAGCCCGTCACGCATCACTTCAAGTTCAAGTTCAGGTTGAAGGTTTCTGTGGTAGTTTCACGTACGCGTGGTGCATGGCAGCATGGCGTGATGCTTTGCCAGTGGAAACGATGAAACACTGAAACGACTGAACTAAGACTACGTTGATAATATATATTTTTTCGTTGATAATATAATTATGGTAGAGCAAATAAATTTCTGTTGCCAAAAAAACATATTAGTGTTGCAAACAATTATTTGTTGCAAATGAAATATATACACATATATTTTATCATTGGGAAACTTATTTCTTTCATGAATAATTTCTCCATCGAAACATATTATGGGCTTCTGACAGTATTTTCCATTGTGCACAATATTTCAACAATCAGAAATATATCTTGCTTTGGGCCAAAGGATATTTCTTGAAATAGGGATGAAATATCTCCCATCGCATATCTTTTAACAATAGATAATTTATATTTCTTCCTGATAATATATTCCCTTTCTTGCCCATAACTTACAGATTTATTTGTCACTTCATAAGGTTGAGGTGCAAATACTTGGTATAGTGCAACATTACTGTTGAAAACACTCGATGGTGCTGAACAGCATCAACGGCAATACTAACACAACTTACACTAACAAACCATGTCCGAATCCTAACATATATGCCTGTTACGTCACAAGTCTCCTGACACTGTTTTCTCCTTTCAGCTGGTGCCGGCAAGTCAAATGGAACAAGAAGAATGGTGACATCATAGCTACGGTACATGAAGGAGGGATCAGACTCTGGGACAAGAGGGTATCATCATATCATCTGCAATTTCTTTTCTCCCCTGAACAAAGTTCAGGAAGTCTTAACGATACTCTGTTGTGTGTGTGCATGTGGTGTGGTGTGCCTTTGTGTGTGTGTGTGCGTGTGTGTCACGCTGTCCCATTAGCAGGATTCCTCCTCAACTGTTAGAATGAATTCAACGAAAGTTTGTATATGGTATCAGTGTTAAGTGCGGGGTGGAAGAATGGTAGAGGGGATCAGTGACACTTTACAACCACATTATTCTGGTTCAAATCCAGAGGTCACTGGACGATTTTCCCTAGGTGGCTGCACTTGCAGTTGTGATGGGTGAGGTCTTGGTCTTCACTTCATTGGTTCCGCGGTGATGCAGTGGATTTTCTGGGGGTTATGGATTTGTTATGGGTTATTCGCAATAAATCTCGTGGTCGGCCGTGAGCAGTCACTTGAACTGCACGTCCGCTCCTCCAGGTTCCAATAAGTGGTCGGGTCATGAAGTTCACTGATAGTCCTTTCAGATGGGGACTTGAAATGGCGGTCCCGGGAGCAGGTTGGGATTGGTTACACCCCTGGCTCGTTATCATCTGAGCACTAGTCGGGAAGAGAAGGCGAGTTATCGCCGGTGCTCAGCCACGATCAATACGGTCAGGGCTCCTAGATGAGCCTTACTTGGCTTCTGAACCCATAGAAATCAAATCAAATCGAATGATGAATATTGAAATTTGATCGATTCCATGCATGGATGTTACTTTATGTTCCGAGCTAGATTTTAGACAAATCATAGGAGTTATGATGATGTGATTTGGTAAGTAGGTGCAGGATTATGTATAAGCACCTGAACTGATTAGATTTTTAGTGTGAAATATGCAAATTAAGCCTAATATAGCCTACTTTGCATATTTTATGTTTTCACAGAGTTTAGTAGATATGATCCACCTGATCCACCTGAGAAATTTAAACATAGTCTGGGTCACTGGAGGAGGTCTTTTAATGTGTCTAATTTCCGTAATTTATAAACATTCTAGTTTTAGTAAGAATTTAAAAATTGTGAAAAACTGGTATTTGTACCATTTTTAGCTTGTGAACAAAATAACTCGATCCCATCTGGATGGATTGAGCTTATAGTTGGTATGTGGGTTCCCCATGATGAGTACATGTTCCCTATTGTCTTGGAGCCAGGTCAAAGATCATCTGAGGTCAAAGTTGAACTTGTGGACACGATAAGTCCAGAATGCTTGGGCTGATCGAACAGAAACTTGGCTTACTCTTTCTCATGGGGAGTACAAGACCCATATGTGTGACTGGCTCAAGGATCCAGGCGAGCAATCGCTCTCTCTCGCCTACACTCACCTGAAATTCATTTTAGGCGAGTGTAGGCGAGAGAGAGCAATTCAGTTTTTATCATCCCATCATCCTATTTGTTTCTTGTATCTGGCCATAGGCCATTAGAAATGATTCAAGTACTCACTAAGCCTTTTGGCTTTCTGGTTAATTCAGTCATATTTTCACAAATCTTGATAGACGTGGACAACTTTAAGTCAACATTAAGGTACAGTAGGGCTGGTTACAGGGTAGTGCTGCATATGACAAACTGTACCCACCTCTATGATGCTTTCAGATTCTGCTGTTATCAAACTGCAACAAGCAAATCCCCTTCTTTTGACCTCTTGAGATCAGGATGTTTGAAATAAACTGAAGAAATGAACAAGAGCAACCACTGAAGACAAAACTGATGAAGACAGCTCGCAGTTCAAGAACACACTTGTCATAGATTTTCATTGCCCTATATCAATTTCTCTTCTGAAATTCTTCAAGAAAGTAACATTGGCATATTGCAGCTATAGCACTTTATTCCATAATGGAAATAGCATTAAAACTGTATGCCACCTTGTTAGCGAACTCGCGTGACAATTATAGTACAGTTACTAATTTGTTCGGTATGTATGTTCACCCATAATGATCTCTACCGAATTGAATGGAAGTTTCTGTTGCAGACAAACACAAGGATAAATCACTAAAAGTAGCTGTATGCCAGTGAAGATTTATTTGTTTGTAGAAAAAACAAAAATTCCTTGAGAGCTCTACTAATGTGTGAGGGGTGTATATGGAAGCTACCTTTTCACAAAAGTAATCAAATCTGAATTTTTCAATGCACGCACTTCTGTTACAAGCTCATCCTTCATGATATATGTTACCCCAATGAATACATGCTCTTATAAGAGGTAGGAGGACCCTTTCATCAAGTAGAAATTCATCCCTGTGTTTCATTGCTTTGAACATATTAAAGGCTGTCAAGAGTCAATATCGAAGCGCTGTTGTTTCCAGATTTCCCACCATTTTACTGGAGGGTAAACCAACATATGCGGCCGGCCGTTTGCTTATATGTCTGTATCTAACTCAGCAAGTCTGGTAACTTCTTCACTGATCAAAAAACCTTACGATTGAAACTTTAGAGTAAAGAGAAGGATTATGTCAAGAGGAAAAAATTGCCCTGGAAAAAATATAAAAACGTCACATATAATATGTGAAAATTACTGGTTCAAGTAGAGTTGAAAATCTTTTCTTGGGTGGCCCGTGATGTGAGGACAGCAGAATAGGTTGAATGCCCAGGTAATGGTAATTTGGTATGTGAGAGAGAAAAAGAAACCAAAACCTGCATGGTTAATCAATGGACGTGGGACTATGGTGACACCAGTATAGGAAGTGAAGAGGCCCTCTAATGGAGTATATACCAAAGTTCCGTGATCGGTATTAACTTTACGTAGATATTGAGTTATGACAGCTTTGAACCTATTTTGTAGGGATCCAGGGCACCTTTAGGCAAACAAATTGACTGGGCATAAAATGCATAAAATCACCATAATTTTGCAGAAGGGGAACCGACTGTCCCAGTGTATTTATGCCCATTCCACATCCTAAAGATCCAATGGACTGGACTGGAGTCCTACAGAGGAGAACCACCTGGCTACTGCAGCCCAAGATGGCACCGCTAAGGTGAGCTTAAGAAAGTCTGCCAATCTCTCTGTCTATCATGGTAGAATCTAGTTGTGATGTAAAGAAGACCATGGCACAGGATCTAAGATGGGATGGCCTCTGTTAGCTTTACTATGTTATGACGACTGTTCTGCTATCCTAGCTTGGTAGGTATCCACGCGATTGGGTATGGATCACTCGATTGAGTAGATATCACTCGATTGGGTATGGATCACTCAATTGGTAGCTAGCATTGTTAGGGTAGGATCACTCGATTGGGTGTGGATCACTGATTGGGTAGATCTCACTCTATGGGTAGATAGCCTCTATGCGGTAGATAGCACTCTATTGGGTAGATAGCACTCTTTGGGGAGGATCACTCGATTGGATGGAACATCGATTGGTGATCATTCTCGATTTGGTATGGATATCCTCATTTGGTAGGTATCTCTGTTGTTTCCTCCTACCAGGGTTTTCTTTCAGTTTGGTCTTTTAAAGCAGGATTATCATTTGTGAAGGGAACAAACATGAACGACCCTTAGAACACTACAACATGAACAAGTAGTGCTCCCATCAAACATCCAAATACACATCTTGAGTTTCTCATCTGATTTCAATCTTCTTTCATTGAAGTATTTACTGCTGCTGTTTAGAATTCCAAATTTGGTATATGAACCTTTCAAAAGGAAATTGGTCGTTGGCTTTATTAGAACTTCAGGCTATGCATTCATTTTTGTCTCGCCTGAACTTTGTTGTGTAGGTAAACAATACCTACTTTCTCACATAAGCAGATTCAGTGAGCTACTGCATGATTTAATTTAAATTGGGTTCAAGAAGCTATGTCCAGGCTCATCAAGGACCCTGGCTGTATTGATCATTGATTAGCACCTGCAATAACTTGCCTTCTCGACTAGTGCTCCAATGATATTGAGGCAGGGGTCTAATCAATCCCAACCTGCTCACGGTACTGCCATTTCACGTCCCCATTTGAAAGGATGATGTGGACTCCAGGATCCGAAAACATTCTCGGAACTGGGAAGTTCAAGATTCAAGTACAACTTGACTGCTCACAGCCGACAGAGGGACGTTGCAAATACCCGCAACAAACGCCAGAAAGTCCACTGCATTACAAAGGACCATGATGAAGTATGATCAAGACCTCACCCATTGCAATTGAGGAGCACCAGCACAGGGAAAAAGCATCTAGTGACTGCTGGAATCTGAACCCGAAATGTTTGCTTGCAAAGCGTCACTGATCCCACTCTGTCATTCTCATACCATGTAGTGGAGGATGTCTCTTTGAATGTTAACTTACCATCAGCAGTGAAATTAGTTTATTCTTATGAGCGCTTTACAATCAATAAAACTTACCTCAATCTCTTTGACTAAAACAAGGAGTAATATACAGTAATGGAGATGAGACTTACGAAATGATGGAGAGACACTCCAAGTCCAGAACGAAGAAATGAAATGAAAATCTTAAATACAAAATGGACATCAATGTGGAATCTTAGAAGAATAAAAAGCAGCACCATTTGGAGGTTGGAAATGTTCTGAAACAGTGTGTCTTGGACATCAATTTAAAAACACTGGTGGCAGTTTGCATGCCATAAGGTAAGGCATAACCATACCTCAGGTGTAATGTAAGTGCAGGAACGGCACTAAGTCTTCTGATTAAAGCTTCCAGACTGCAACCTAATCTCCACAGACCACCTTTGTTTCTGTCCAGTAATGGATTAATTAAATATCATCTTCATAGCTTTCAACCTTCCATTTTTGTTGCAGATTGGGATATTGCAGACTCAGGAAAGTTGAAAGATGGCCTCAGAACTGAATCACCACTCTGGAGAATAAGATATGCTGTAAGCAGTGTTGCCACTTTGATTTTTCAGATTTCACTATGCAGAGGGTCAACTTTACTTTTGGGCACCAAAAGAGCACCTCACCCGATGCTGAAAGATCAGCTAATCTGCTTTAGAATGCTGGCATTTGGCAGATTCCACTCTCATCGATCTTACAGTGGAGAAGAATGTTAAGGTGCCTGAGTAAACAAACACTATACAATGAGTGCTGCCAATTACACCATGATAGCTGAAAGATAGAAAGTAGTATTCACAAAGAAATAGATGAAATTATCCTCCTAACTTGTAAATTGTGTAAGTTCTAATTTGGATCCACACTTTTGAGAGAATTGTGTTGTAGTCTTGCCTGAACTTTGTTCAAGGAGAGACATAGTGGTCACTTTGTTGTCTGTCTGTCTGTCCATCCGTCCGTCCGTCTGTCCGTATGTGCGGTTCGATATCTCCTGAACCGTGAAAGGCCATCATGCTGGGACCTTTTTGTGGAGGTGCGCGGTGAAGAGTTGCCGATGTGCATCCACTTTTTGTCCCGAAAGACCATACTCATTTGCACAAATTTGGATATATGATGAAAATTTGGCCCGGGAGCTTGTGTACAAGATATCTCTGATCGTAGATGCATTGGTGATGCCGTTCGGAGTATATAACAACTATGACGAGTACACGAATTGATTAGATTCCTGGCATGATATATGCTAATTAAGTAGTCTAATTTGCATAATTTCTGCGATATTTTAGAATATTTTGGATTTTGGATATCGATGAAACTCGGTGGAGATGTTTATCTATAGTCCCAATGAATTTTACAGTAGGGAGGAGGGCACCGAAGGTCATTTAATGTTACTAATCCGCATTTACCTAGTCCCATTTGCATAATTTATGCATATTTTAAAGTTGGTTGAATCCTCATGAATCTTGGTGGAGATGGTACAAACACCTTTGTCCTGATAAATTAACAACGTGTAAAGGTCACTTAAGGGTCTTTAATGTGAATAATTTGCATAAATTATGCAATTTTCGAATTTTGTTAAATGGCCAATTACAATTGGAATGAATGCAGTTGGGGTGCTCGTAGAGATTTGTCATGGTAATTTTTGGGTTAAGTAATCAAACAACATAAAGACAAAGTCAAAAGGTCAAAGGTCAGTTTTAAGAACATGTGCTTATTTTAGGAGTTACAGGCCAAGGAAATAAAAACTGTCGATTTTTGGATATGTGATAGTTCTCTGTCTGCTACATAGAAGAAACCAACTCCAGCTTCGATCTGACACCTGGTCTTCAAGTACAAGGGGCCAAGGTTGATTTTAATACCTTTTGGGCGATAGCATAGAGCATGTGTACCTATTAATAAGTCTTTTGTTGGGGCTTGGTGCACCACATTGAGGCAAGCATTTTTCATAAAAACCGTCATGTCATCAAAGGTTCATTCGAGGTCAAGAAACTGCCAAATAATAACATTTTCTGCAATCATTTCTAGTGAATGTGTGTGATATGGCTGAAATTTTGGGACATGCTGCATATGATCAAGGGTAACATTTTTCATAGAAACCGTTATGTCATCAATTGTCATTCAAGGTCACTTATGGACCAAAAACTGTCAAATAATAACATTTCCTGCAACAACCTCCAGAGACTGTATGCTACCTTTTTAAGAATGGTATAGTCTTGGGGCCCCCTAGCTGACCAGCATGATGCTGAAATCACTATTATTATAGCATGCTATCAATAACAAAATGCTGCAGAGTTTTACTCATTTCAACCCCTCAGGCATGTTATTTCCATTCATCTTAACTAGTATTCCTATCTGTGACAGACAGAGATTTCATTTATTGTCACAACCTGCCTTTTTACTTTTAGGTTTTGGGGGGAGGTTCAACTCCGGCCTTTTCATAATCTCTTCTGGGCCCCCTACACTGACCATATAACATTTTCACAAAACTTAATATGGTAGACATTGTCAATAATCAGTCCTTACGAATTTGAAATGAGTCACTGATTAGTAGGGCGTTTCTGTCAAATGCTAATACCAGAATCTTAAAGCGACTCATCAAATGCCTTGTAATTGTTCCCATGGTGACTAATAGATGAAAACACTGATCGCGTAACCAGGCAAGACACTGGGGCGGTCGCCTTGTGTAACTTTCTATTCGGATCCAAGCAAAGTTTTGTTTCTTTTTTTTTTCTCGAATATTCAGATTCTGTGTTAACTTTGCATTGCACAGGGGGTTTTGCATAATAGCAAATGTGCCTTATCATGACCATTCCACAATTTTAATTAAAAGTGTTTTCATTCCTCAAAACATGTGAAATAGCTACACCAATAGTTCACTAACTTGTTATTTCTTGACAGCCATTTGGTGATGGCATATTGACGCTGATGCTTCCTCAGATCTGTAAGGTTGATAAGATGCTCTTCCTGTGGAGTCAGTCCAACCTCTCCTCTCATGTCTTCTCATTCACTGGTCATGAGGACAATATCCTGGATTTTGCTTGGAGGAAGATGAATGAATGTAAGCTCAAACCTTCACTCCTTCAATGGTCAGACAATCTTTTAGGTACTGTGAACAATTTCAGTAGCTTATGAGAAGCTTCATTCTGCCTCTCTAGATCTCTAAGGGTCCAGCAGTCTTGAGTAACATACAATGTCCCCCCCCCCTAAAAAAAAAAAAATAGAAATGCTACTTGAACAGTCCTAGAGGACTGAATGAGATATTGTATTTAGTCAGCCGTATCACCTATATTAATTTTTGCTGGCGGCCATAACACGTGGTTGCTATGGTAACAGTTGTTGTTCAGTGGGTAATAAGTATCCTTGGAAAGATAACTTTCTGAGGGTTACCTCTAGTATCCAGCTATAAGGTAAACGTAAAGAGCTAGGTAATATAATGTGCAAAATGAAAGTTCACATGGAGGAGTGCTATATATAAAACAAATATTATTATCTCATTGGTCTCCAAAGACCAGACAAAATTTTGTAATTAGTTTGCCATTTCACCCATATTTACTCTTGCTGGCTACAATAGCAACAGTTGCTATGGTAACAATTGTTGTGGTCACTGAGTATCTACAGAAACTTAGTGCATCCACACTGAGCACTTGGTCACAACTGATTGAACAGCTGGCTTGTCGGGTCTCCTGTGCCATGCTTGACGGGTTCCAGTGTGTATAACGTGAGAGTAGTCCTCCAGTTGATTGAAGGGGAAGTACCCTGACCCTCTTTTGAACTTGAAAGGCGCATGGACATTTAGGACAATTTTTAGCCACCTTCCCTCTCTGTGCATCGACTGCATAGAGGGCTCTTTCGTCTGTCTCTTGGTGATATGAGGTTTACCTGCCAGAGATCCCTTCCATTTAGGTGGGTGGTTAACCATATCAGCCATATGGTCCGTTTTAGAGCACGCTCTCTTACTTATATCTACATGTCTGTTACTTATCATTCTCCCAGGTGCCTCTGACTATCAGCTGGTCACATGGTCTAGAGACAAGAAACTGTTTGTGTGGAGAGTGGAACCTCATATTCAGAGGGTAGGTAGCTAGTTTACAAAAGTGTTTCCATTGAGAATATTCACACGATGGTCTGACATGAGCTGAAAGAACTGTTTCCGAAAGGACAAAAAAAATCAGAATGATTCGTTTCGTGATCTGTGTGACCCTGGACTGGGTCAAGCTACTTACTGGTTGGTTCGACGAACAGCTGCTTGGTTTGAAATATGGCTGCTTAGTTGGACTTAGGGCTGCATGGTAGGACGTATGGCAACATGGTTGGACAAAAGGCTACATGGTTGGGCAAAAGCTACTTGGTTGGACAAAAGGCTACATGGTTGGACATAAGGCTACATGGTTGGACATACAGCTACATGGTTGGACATAAGGCTACATGGTTGGACAAAAGGCTACATGTTGGACAAACTGATACATGGTTGGACTTATGGCTACATGTTTGGACATACAGTTTGTGATACCTGTGTGATACCTGTGTGTTTAGCAGATTGAACTTCCACTGTGGTTTTTTTGGCCAAATGTTTCTAAATTATTCAATGTTTTCTATATTTTCAGCTTGGTGGAAGGAAACACTAGACATTCTGGACATGCATCAGACTACCAGTGATGATTCAGAAGTGCCCTAAGCCCCCCCTGAAGTCTATCACTCTCATCCGGTACTGGTACCCCCATCTGTAGATTGGTCCTATGCCTCTAATCTAATATTTTTCCCTTAATATTTTCAGCTTTGTGGAGTGGAAACACCAGACATTCTGGATATGCATCATTCTACCAGTGGTGATCTAGAGGGGCTCTCAGCCCCTCCTAGTCTATCACTCTCATCCGGTACTGGTACCCCCACCCACGGCTCCCTACAGAATGGCCATGGCTTCCTGGGAGATCACCCCCCTATGGATGGACCATCCTTGACCCCAGATGAACCAAGGGATTTTCTTTCCCTGGAGCAAGAGTTGGAGAGGCTGACAATTCCTGTGCCAGATGTCATGGTGGATAAGGTAGGTCGAGTTGAGAGTTTGAGTGACATGGCGTGAATGCCTTCCTGGCAAATATATTACCATAATCATTCTGATGAGCGCCCTTCTTCCGGGAGGGCCCACCCATTTTTTTGTCGGGAAGAGACTTAGCGATCACTTTGTCATGTGTGTGTGTGTGTGTGCGTCCTGCTTGCTCGTTAGCAGGATTCCTCCAAAATGGTAGGTCTGATTTTAGGGTAATTAGCTTATTTTATGTAATCTATTATTTAAGCTCGTCAGCAAGATTACAAACAAACGGTTTGTCACATAGGTACAGGATAAGAGGTAGATGAGGTGATTAGAATTTCAGCGTAAAATATGCACTTAAGTTGTCTAATTTGCATATTTCATGCGAATTTCTTCAGAATCTCACGAAACTTGTGATATGTTCCACCTTCAGTCCCAGAACTTGTCACCAAAGATCGGCATCACTGGAGGTCATTCACTTGTTTAATTTGCATAATCTATGCAAAATCCTAAAGTTGTTCGGATTTTCATGAAACCTGGTGGGTATGGTTTATCTTTAGAGTCTTAGAGTTTATTAGATTTTCATGATTCTTGATGAGTATGGTCTATCTCTATTCCCCCAAAACTAGATTCTAGTCACTGGGGATTATTGAAGGTGTATAAAATAGTTAAAATCTTTAAGTTTGTCTGTTTTCCATGAAACGTATCAAGTGTGGTCCACCATTGGTCCTGTGATATTTAAAATTAGAAAATTGGTGACTGGAAGTCAAGTATTGTGTCTAATTTGAATAAATGAGGCAATTTTAGTCGCATTTCCACAGAAATCTTTTGGTAGACATAGTCAACAATCAGTCATTTTGAATTTGAAATTGGTCTCTGCATGATCAGTAAGTATTGTCTTCTGTTGAATGCTAATACCAAAATTTGAGAGCAGCACATGGAATGCCTTGTAATTGTTTGCAACGTGACTGGAAGAAGAAACCCCTGATCGCACAACCAGATGAGACACGGGGGCAATCGCCTTGCTCTGCAATGCAGGGCTCAACCCATCGAGTCAGCTAGTTAGGCTTGGGATGGGCAACAATACAGTACAAGTCTAAGTTACGATACACCAGGAAATTTGAGGTAACTTGAGTTGATTCTTCTCCTTTCATCCTACCAAAATATATTCCAAAAGAATATACTCACATAAGCATGCTTCCTGTAACTTTGCAAGTGCCTTGGGTGCTCATCTCAATGAATTTGGTATATTGGGGCTGTTATTTATAAGGCTTTTTTGTTTGTTTGTTCGTTTGATAAGATCCTCCCTGTATGAGATATAAACGCCAAGCAGGCAGGGGCTAGTCTCATGCAAACTAATGCTCAACATAACACCCATGATTGAGGAATAGAAGAAGGGTCACTTCAACCAAGATACTGGACGTCAGTTTCACTGTCCGAGCCAGGTCCTGAACCCAGCTGGGACAGTAAAACTGTCATCGAGTTTCTCAGATGCAGTGAATTCTCTCTATTTCACATACAGGGCCTCATCAATAATCATTAGTGGCTTGTCAAACTTACTGTTATGACACTAGTCATGTCATTTCAGTTTGTAACTTCCCAGTGGGGAGGGGGGGGGGGTGGGAACAAATACTTCATCAGTACCTCACAAGGTACTGTTCCCACTTCTATAATGTGGGTGCCACGAATGTGGGTGCCATGAGACAGATAGGGAGGCATGCCTTGCCAACAGCAGCGTGGAAAGAAACAAAAAAACCTCCAGGCTCTGATGGGTTCAAACTCGTGGTCCATTAATGCAGACCTCTACTGACTGAGCTACAGTCCCCTGAAGGTACTACATTGTCTTGGTTGTATTTATCTGGCAAAAGTGACATAATGTTACCTGGTACAACATAAACATAAGGTGACAGGACATGGTGGTCCTAATCATGTGCAATAATTTTGCCTCTAGCAGCTCCTTCACACCCAAACCTGATGACTGTCCGAGGTGATTTACTGAAAATTTTGGTTCATGAAATTTTGTGTTCAGAAGGACCGCATTTATGATTCATTCTTTCATTTCCTTCCAGATTGATAAGGTCAACCGTACATGCCTGCTGATATGTACGAACAACCGGAGCCAGACTGAACTGATGCTGATCTTCCCTGATGTATACCCCCTGAAGGCCATACCACAGTTTGTAGTGGTGTCTAGTAACTGTATAAGAGACAGCATCACACAGGATACACTGATAAAGGTAATACAAGAATATCAACTAAATTTGACCAACTAACGATAGAAACTGGACTGATGATAATCTTTCCTGGGGTATACCCCCTGAAGGGAAAACCAGGCTAGATTGTAAGACTCTAAGTATCATACGAAAGAAATACAGATTCTGGAAGTGTAATGAACAATTAAATAAGGGATAGTGAAAGTGTATTGAATATTGCGAAGTGAGAAACCAGGTAAAGACTCTTACCCAGAATGTTGTAAAGAGAAAAGGAGAAATAAACAATTGATGAAATGAGAACGAATCCTACAGAATTTTGGTGATACACACAGTCTGAAACAAAGATGCAGACGAGTGTCCAAACTTATTCATAATTTCTAACAATGACTTGCCTGATAATACAACTTCAGATATGTTTGCAGAAGACATAGGTTATGCATAAGGTATGCAACGACGTCTCTGAGCTACAAGACTGGTCAGAAAAATGGCTACTGAATTTCCACCCTGAAGGTTCCTATTCTGATTACTGGCCATTAACAGGTGATATGAATAAAATCTATAAACTACTCACAGGAATATATGTTGCAGCACTACTTCTAGATGGAGCAACTGGAACCATACGTTGGAACTTCTCAACAACAAGTGGTACACATACTTGGAACAGCTTACCTTCAGTAATTCAAAAGAGGATTGAGCAACTACTGGAAGGACTGAAATATAATTCAAATGTGACAACTAGAACCACAATAACAAAGACAATAATGAGGAGCTGACAGCCAGTTCCTTAATTGGAAGAGGAACCATAAGAACCTTATATGGCTCACAGCTTCATGTGATACCTCTTCCTATACATAGATGTATGTCTATTTTGAGGCTGTAAATGAATATATTCACTCAATGAGCTCATATTTCTTTCTTTTCTATCCAGTCCTGCAAGATATCGTTTATTCCAGGTTGAGACTGGCCAACCATGTATAGAGGCCTGCATCAAACAGTTCTCAGCGCTCATGGGTGGGATTGTGGTAAGTTGGAAGTGTTTACCTCATCTCAAATTGTGGTCATTTTGTTCAGAATGTGTGGTATGCATCTAGTATCTAGGAGTAAGTTGAAGGTTGAGCATGGTCTGTTCATAGGAAAACACACGATCAGAGTTAATTCAAGCCATTCAATTATTTAGAGCATCGAGGGTTAAATCTTGCAACAGAAATAACTCCCAGGGAAGTGCATTGGCATTTGGAAAATCAAACAAACAACATTCAGCAACACAATTCCAGGATTTTACCACATTTTTGCTATAATAGGTACCCCTGTTGTAAATGTAAAATTTTGTGTAATGTTCGAAAGTATTGTAAAACAACAAGTACAAAACATGTGGTTGAAGTTTTCCCTCTGGTCTATGAAAATTAACAATGCATACCATGCATCGTCAAATATCTGTTAATAGGAATATGAGTAATGTAAAAAAAAAACATGCCCGCGCACTTGTAGTGATGCCCAATGGGACCTTCATAGTTAGATAGATGTTGTGAGGTCTGGTATATTTGTACAGCTCTATTCATTGTTAATAGATTGAACATATCTTGACATCTGTATTCAAACAGTGTTGGACCAGATGAAAACTGGCATGATTTCAGTTAGAGGCTTGTTAAACTGATAAAGATGTCCATTCAATACGTGTATCGAGGGTACCTCTCAAGAAAAAAAAAAATTGTGTGAAAATGGCAAAGTCAATGGTAGTGTTGTCGAAAAGTGGAGGCAGCATGCCTCCTCCCCCCCCCCCCCCCCTCAACCCCCATTTGTTGGTGCTCATGCTTCTGTTAATCGGCTGTTGGTTGTATTAGGTGTGATATGTCATGTAAGCAGTAGAAAGAAAAGCTGTATAGAAATTGCTATAGTCAATCATTCAACATGAGAAGGATGTACAGTGGGTATAATGTCAACATACCTTAGTCCACATCAGTGTCCCTTGGCTGACCGTCTGCGGCATGCTCACTTGTCGAGCAGATGGTGTATGGTATATTCTGAGAGGACCTCTAGTACATGACTGTCATTTTGGGAATTCAACCTTTCTATTAGGTATCATATTACACCATGTATAATAAGGCCTCTCTTCCATGATAGCCAAGAAGGATGGCTCCCAGTGGAGGCTATACTACTGACGCATGCTACTATGGTTATAGTGTAATAATTCAAGCTGTTTGGCTCAGTACAGTTATTGGTCCACTTACAAGCAAATGAGAATCTCCACCTATCTACCTGATGTCTCCAGCTTGGACATTTATCGAGCTCTTGCTCATGGAATGGTGGAACTGTAAGTGTTAAATTCATGCCAGTAGCTCTTCGTAGTATATACTTCATAGAATCACTTCTCAGAAGTGTTAAACTATGTAAATGGTAATTTGCCTGTTGGGTAGGTCACAACGTTTTTTTATTTGACTTCATTCAAAAGAAGGAAAGGTTTGGATTCTTAGTCTGGACAATTGTTTGCCTACCCTAGTCAGTGTGTACTGTTACGAGCACTATACTGGCCAGAGGGGTAGTTTTCATGTTAGGCTTGGGGTTTATATTAGAGTCCAAATTGCCAGTATATAACCCCCCCCCCCCCCCCCCCCCCGCTTGTTATTGTTATTGTAACTTAATGAAACACACATCAGGAGAGCAATAGTTGAATAATACCTCTCACAATGACAAGGTTTGTATTGGCTAATTTATGTGTTCACTGTCATTTGAAGTCTGATGTCTGTAAAATTTCATTGTTCACAGGCCCCATCTTTAATACATGTTTTTCATTTACCTAGAATTACAGGGAATCCCATGAACCCCCACCCCCACCCCCACCCCCCCAACCCCCACCCCATGCCCCCCCCCCCCCCACCCCATGGAAAGTATGTCGAAAATTGGTATTATCGCATTGCAACCAGTGTTCCATTGATTGATTAATTGACACATAATTTGTCAGTTCAATTTGTCAGTACACATGCTTGGTTCTGTCCCTATTTTAAGAGCCAATGTTTAATACTGAATATGATGGACTTTTACTAGAAATACAGATTATACCTGGAACCCAAAGCCAGGCAGAGAGTGGAATTGAGCCTGGATCTCTTGCATACACTACCACCCTATGATTGAACCAGTCAGAGGGTGGTATCTAACCTAGATCTCTTTGATGCAAGGCCCCACTCTGACCATTACACTACACTACCACCCTATGATGAAACCAGTCAGGGAATGGAATTGAGCCCTGACCTCTTTGATGCCAGACCCCCACTAGACCATTACACACACTACCACCCTATGATTGAACCAGTCAGAGAGTGGTATCAAACCTCGATCTCTTTGATGCAAGGCCCCACTCTGACCATTACACACACTACCACCCTATGATTGAACCAGTCAGAGAGTGGTATCTAACCTATATCTCTTGGATGCAAGGCCTCACTCTGACCATTACACTACACTACCACCCTATGATGAAACCAGTCAGGGAATGGAATTGAACCCTGATCTCTTTGATACCAGACCCCCACTCTGACCTTTACACTACTCTAAACCACCTTATGATGAAACCAGGCAGAGAGTGGAATTGAACCCTGATCTCTTGGATGCAAGGCCTCACTCTGACCATTACACTACACTACCACCTTATGATGAAACTAAGAAGAGAGTTGGATTGAACCTGGATTTCTTGCATACATGGCCACACTCTGACTATTAACCACATTACCACCCTTTGATTGAAATAGTCGGAGAATGGGATTGAACCTGGATTTCTTGCATACAAGGCCTCACTCTGACCATTATACCGGACTACCTATGACAAAAACTGGTAGGGAGCGGAATTGGTCACGGAGATTGTTTGCATGCAGCTAGACTTCATTTCAGCAATCATGCTCATGAATGTATTTTTGTCCTTATTGCATTGATCCATTAATGGCTGACCAGTGAGAGAGCTTTGTTGTATGCATATCACCTGATTAACATCATTGGTACTCTGGTTGTCTTCATTGCATTAATCCATTAATGGCTGACCAGTGAGAGAGCTTTATTGTATGCATATCTCCTGATTAACATCATTGGTGCTCTAGTTGTCTTCATTGCATTAATCCATTAATGGCTGACCAGTGGTTGAGCTTTATTGTATGAATATCTCCTGATTAACACCATTGGTGCTCTAGTTGTCTGCATTGCATTAATCCATTAACGGCTGATCAGTGAGAGAGCTTTATTATACGCATATCTCCTGATTAACATCATTGGTGGCTCTAGTTGTCTGCATTGCATTAATCCATTAATGGCTGACCAGTGAGAGAGCTTTATTGTATGCATATCTCCTGATTAACATCATTGGTGCTCTAGTGTCTGCATTGCATTAATCCATTAATGGCTGACCAGTGAGAGAGCTTTATTGTATGAATATCTCCTGATTAACATTGCTGATGGTTGCTTTCCAGATGAGTGATCGGAGTCAGAATGTCATCAAGACAAAGTCTGTCCAGCCCAGCCGTCATACCTATGGGAGCATGTACGATACCAATATACCGTTCCCCAAGACATGTGGCGCTAGATTCTGTGTGTCCGGTGTAGTAAGCAGGTATGTCAGTATCCATCATGAACTCTTGATGAACCATATAGGCTCTTTCATGGTTACAGTCAAAGAGATGATGATATTTTTGTGTCAAAGTTTATAGGGGTACACTGACTATCACTCGACGTTGCATGTAAAGCAGAAACTACACATCCTACCAGCACAAAAACTTCACAGATTCCGCCCCCCCCCCCCATACACATCAACATGACATCTGAAAAGATGGTATGAATTGGTTGTGTTCTCAGAGAGTAGTGACAGTTCAAAATAGGCCGTATTGATAGAGGTATGGGGTGAATCTGGTTCATATCACCGAGCTGTTTAGTGCTGAGCATGCGCACTTACAACAGTGGAAATGCTTATTGGTTCAGTACAACTAGCGTATTTATGATGTTTATAAACTGTCATTGAAAACATGGGAAAGGGTGGTCTCCTGGATTATGTATGAACGTATTTATAAATCCTCTGCAAAAATGTGGTTCCCATCACTTGATAACAGGTGGGCAATAATAGAATGCAAAGTTGCAATTCATATTCACCGAGTGGTTTGCACTATTGGTAGAGCATCAGGCCTTCCACCCTGGAGACCAGGGTTCGATTCCTGGTCGGGTCATACCAAAGACTTCAAAAATGAACCTGTGCCTTTATACGCTGGGTTCCCACCAGAGTGATGGGCATGACAAATGAGGTGTAGGCACTTGCAAGATGCCGACTGTGTGTGATTACCCTCCACCCCACAGTTATTGAAGGTACTGCCAAAGAGGCATTGCCTTATTCCTGTGTACCTGGTGAAGGAACTCGCTGCAATAAGGTTGCAGTATCCCGTCTGCACCCTTGCTGTCCTTGAATTGGATCGATCCTTTGCTCAGCAAGTTTACCATGCATGAAGGAAAAAAGAAAAATTTATTCAGGAGTGCTAATGTATTGTTTTCATTTCTCTGTAGATAAGTTGATTGTCTTCTCTAGGCCAAACATTGCCAAGAAGAATCTGGCTTTCAATGGTAACCCAAATAAGCATTTTGTTTGTTTTCTCTGTTTCCCTTTCTTCTGGACATCATGCTGTGATGTCAGTGCTGTCTGGCTGGTGACTTTAAGGAACACCAGATTCACAATAAGACATTTTCACTCAATCCTGTGCTCGAATTTGGTTAAAGCATGACAGCATCAGATAAGAACTGAAACCAATAATAAGATCATGCACTATGTGGGTAATGAATAATAAATCTACTATCAATGCAATGGTGCAACTGCTTGTTGAAAACTAAGTGGACCCACGTAAGGGGCCCCAAGCAGCAATGTTAAAATGTGATCTCTTAGAAGCATGATTTCATTGTAGCATTGGGGCTGGCATGAAATATGTGGTTTTCCACCCTTTTATGAATTAGATCAGTATAATGCAATAACACCCACAAAAGCAAGTAAAACAATTCCAGCTGTCGTGGTTAGATGTGCAGTTTACCTGTCCATAATCCGGTTAGGTCCCGGTGCTACCTGCCAGCTGCAACAAAGACTGTTCCTTTGGACAAGCTTAATCTTACATTCCTGTCCACCATGGATGGCACTTGTAGCTTAGATGGTGCAGCTTTGCTGGTTTTACCGCCACCTCCGAGGATTGAGGGGGAATGGTCAGCATCAGGTCTGATCGCTTGGGTGGATGATTGGTATCAGCAGTGGGATTGCCTCCTGGCAGTGCGATATCAGGAGCGGAGCCTACCTCACCTCACGCTATATGGAATTCAGGCTGCCATTCTGCAGTCAATGGCTTGCAGAGTTTTTGTGTTTGATTGCAACTCACCCATGAGCACATTCACAAGCAAGTGGCTTTTTGGGTTTTTGGGAGGGGGGTTTTTGGCTGATACTGGAGGAACTCACAGTATACAATGAAGGTTGATATTTCAAATTTTCAAAAGAAAAATATTGGCTACTCATAGCATGATTAGGTAACTTCTTTCCCACCAAGCCGAGCTATTCCCAGTTCCAACTGGGCATGCCTAATAATAATTTTGCTCTCCACAAAAATGTTGGGCCTCGCAGAATTCTTCAAAATTCTGAACTCATTCAAGAACCTCCGCAGTTCAATTTTGTGAGGCCTGCGGCCTGACTGTCGTTGCGTGGCTGTGGTCGCTAGATCATCGCATCGTCGCCTCATTACTGCAAGCTGGTGCGAGCCTTGCCATCAAGCAAATGTTTCCGTACAGTTTGAGGCACTGAATTATTGTCTGATCATCACCCAATAAGTGCTTGCCTCAGATAGGTATCCAAGAGTGTTCATCAAAACTTGTGTCTCATTTGTTATTAGTTACAAGTGTAAAATTAAGACATGGGAAACCTTCCAGGTGTTTGCAACGTGGAAAATATGTCAATGAGACTGAGTATAGAGATGAAATCCGCACAGCTAGCTATATGCTGCTGTATATTACAAATGAAAAGAAGAGAGCGGATAAGGGTTGTGCTTATATCACCAGCAGTCCTCTTTAGCTCTATTGGAGTTGACAGTTTGGTAGTTTGGTGAACATGAATTTAATGGTGTTCATACAATGTGTGTAACACAAGACATTCATTTAGTCAAGAGAGGTAAAAAGGTAAAAGACTGCAAGTCTCCGAATTGTTCCTCTGATATTCTGGAGCAAACAATTAGAACTACTACAAAAACAACTCGACCCTGTATGGTTTTGCAACTATTTCCACAGGACATACCCTATATACTCACAAGGCCAATCATTCAGATTAACACTGTCATTGTCTATTCTCAGAGCTCTTCAGCACTCAGTGAGTCAACAATTTCTGCTGAGGTCCCATCTCCTAGGGACTTCCTTACTACAAGGAAGTGAAAGGTAAATATTAAAAGCTCCCCAAGGTGTAGGTAATTCGTACCCTATGTGTGTATTAACTGACGCTGATATTTCTCCTGTCGTTTTCTTACAAAATTTCCTTTCCTTTTTGGCTATCTCGTCGATACCTGTACTAGTCTTATTCGAAGAGCTTCCTCTCTAAAACTTATGGCAAATGTATGTGAAGGGGGAAAAAATCATTCCTTTCCTTTATCCACCCCTATTCGTACAGTCAGATATTGTGGCAGAATCTTGTTTGAATTCATAATTCCTCATGTTGGTCACATTTTCCTGTAAGTGGAGTACTCGAACATCGATGCGACAGCTTTCAAATTGATGCGAAGAAAAAACCCTTGTGCTTCCCTCTTCCACTATCCTTAACTATCAGTCTTTGGCAGATCATGTTGACTTCATAAACTCATCTAGTCCAAGAATGCCTGGTCTGATGTGTACCTTTCTTTGTAGGGGGTAACATGAACTCTATCGGTTTTTGGTGTAGACGGGGGTCATGTTTATGGTGAAAAATTTGGAAAAGATGAGTACACATTGATATTTGGTTGATTTGTGACCCCACCATAATGGATCAAGCTTATACTCTTGGTATGGGTGGGCCCTCCCCATAATGAGTACAGAACCCTCCATTTTTTGGTGTCGGGCAAAGGTCATCTAGGTCAACAGAAGTCAAAGTCTCAAAATCCTCGCATGGTGTAGATCTTTTGTATCAGGAGTCAGGAACCTCAGTGTTTCTTGGTGGTAGATCCAGTTATTTTCCTGTCAAAATGGAAAAATTAATATTTTAATGAGGCTCATACTTGATATATACTCATCAAGAGTACAGCAACCAGATTGTTTTGTCAGATGTGATTTATCCTGTTAAAAACGGGAAATTGTGAGAAATGTTGCTTATAATGTGCAGATATATATCCCATTGTTCTTGGTGTCGATACTCCTTTCATCCGAATGACACAACCCGGTCAAGGAAACACTTAGCCTCTTGGTAGTTTTTACCTGTGATAGTCTACAGTATTTGAAACGCTTTCCTTGTATTAAATGGATGGCAGATGGATGGGCAGAGAGGAAAACAGTTGCATTCCTCATTCACCCACTATTCTTACAATCAGTCTTTGTGCAGTAATCTGTTGGATGTAATGACTTCCGTTATTGATCATTCCCCAATGCCTGTTGCAGAAGCAAAAGAGGGACGGCTCGTCAAGGAGGGAAGAGTAACGAAGTCAGTGCTGGACCAGAGGATCAGTCGTAGCTCACTGGTTGTATGTGACTTATAACTGCTGCTACAAACAACATTAACCTGGCTGAGAATACAGTAAGCACCTGCGGGGGATAGAATGAATACTGATATTTGTTGTTATGCAACATATATGTTATACCAACAAATTACATCTGCTGTATGCTAATATGCATGTAGTAAACTATAATGAGTGTCAGTTATAAGGGCAGTTATAACAAATGTCCACATTTTCAGTGCTGTTAGTGCAGTGTGAGTTGTATGGACCATGCAGGCCATGAAATCGTCTTAGGGCTAATAATCAACGGTGACACAATAGTGAAAGCATATTTGAATGAGCCTGGTTGGAGTCCATTGACAGCAGAAAAATGCATGCGAGCCCCCCAGCGCGGAAGTGTATTATCAGGATTATATGTGCGGTGCGTTTTAAGCGAGCGTTAGTTGACTGGTAGTTTCAATATGGCCATAAGCATACGGTGACACCCGATGTTTAGGGTTGTTATTCATAAGGTCGTGTGTCATAAGGCCTTTTATTCATAAGGCTTTTGTGCATTAGGCCCGTTATTCATAATGGCGAAAAGGCGCTGTATTCATAAGGTTCGATATTCATAAATCACAACAGAAGGTCTGATTTCATAATAGTACAAACGGTCCGAATAGGGAAAGGGTCAGATATCATAATAGAAGAAAAACGGTCAGTTATTCATAATAGGAAAAAACAAAACACCGGTCGTGGATCTGGCAAGGGATAGCAGCTGACAAAAAAGGTGCAGTTTTAGGGGTTTGACATCCTGCCGGGACCTCGCATAGGTAAGAATCATGCGTGGCAAGTAGATCATTGAAAGAAAACACATTATGAATAACGGACCTTTTTTCGTATTAGGAATAACATGGACCTCTTTTGCTATTATGGGATAACGGACCTTTTCACTATTATGAATAAGGGCCCTTTTCTGGGCTATGAATACCGGACCTCTTTTGCGATTAGAATACGGAGCCTTTCACTATTATGAATAACGGGCCTTTTCTGCGAGTATGATCAAGACCTTTTTTTGCTATATGAATAACGGTCCCCTTTCGCGTGTATGAATTACGGACCCTTGTCGCCAAGGGTAGGAATATCAGGACCCTTTTTTCCTAATATGAATATCGGACCTTGTGCTCTGTTATGAATAAACAGACCCTTTTGATAATATGAAAAACAGGCTTTTTTGTCATTATGAATATTGGACCTTATGAACAAAAGACTTGTTATTATGATATCGGACCTTTTTGGTCATTATGAATAACGGACCCTTTTACCGAAAATTTGCTTATGAATAAGGGGCCTATGAACAAAAGGCCTTATGAATTAAAAGGCCTTATGACTAACAAGCCTTAGGACATGCGGGCGGTCCCCGCATACCATAGAATATTGTCAATGCTCATATTTGGAAAGAAAACGAGATTTCATCAGCAGGACCAAAAACGACCCATGATATGATATAGTAGATATTAATTATATGATATTCATTTGAGAGTGTGTGCCAAAGCTTAGTTTATTCAATTAGCAGTGTTTATTGGGTTGTAGTAATGAATGGGGTTCGGTGGTACTCTCATGGGATTCAAGTAACAAGGTTTATGAATATGTCGTGAATTATGGTACCTTCTGTTATGGCAGCCAAACCTCCAGACTGAATTTCAGCTGGTCCGATAAAGATCTGAAGATGACTCTTACGAAAATCACAAGATTATGAAGAACAATCTCATACATTTCTATTTGAATACCACTTTTTTCCTGTTATCAAAAGCAAAATTGCCAGCATTTGCTGTGACAGAGTGTATTGGTGGCCTGCATTGTTTCCCCCTGGACTCGATCCCGCCCCTGAGGCCCCTGTCCACTGTAACTCCACCCCCCTGTGACCCCTGCCCCCTGTGACTATCTGGCCCCCTGTGATGTCCAAATGGAAATATTGCAATATCTCAACAAGGCAACTTGCTAGAATATCCTTTAATTTTTTTATGTGCTAGTTGAAGAAGATCGTCTCATGACCGTGCATTGGGCTTTGAGATTTAGATTTTAGAAACATGGAGTATACTCTCTCTTACATTTGTGTCAAACATTTTTGTTTCTTCTACATTAGCGGAATGGAACGGAAAAAAAAAATCCTTGGAAGTCTGGAAATGCAATCCCCTGGGAATATAATGTCGAATTTAGCTATAAATGTTGTACTATTTGCTTTACAGTGTATGCCTAATCTTCCAGCATCAACCCCTCACCTTATACCCCTCCCTAGTCTTGTGTTAAGACGTTGTTGACAACCCTGCCCGATATGCGTTTTCCTTGCTGTGTAAGCCTTTTCACATTTCTGAGGTGCTCCCGCAGTGACCTGCATTGTTCCAACCGTAACAACGTCTGGTCCAGATTGTCAGGGCCCCCAGCGGGCCTCTTATAAGACAAGTGCTTCCAATATTGGAGGAGCCAATCACAGAACAGATAAGAGTACACACCCTCAGAAAAATTGGACAAGATGATTATATCACGGAGCTGTGGTTGACAATCAAAGTGCATATTTTTTTTAATTGCAGCCAGAAAGGTAAAACCGTCCACTCAAAAGGTAAGGAATAAAAATAATAATCGTCTTAACACAAGACTACCCCTCCCCCACGATAGTGATCAACAACAAAATTGCAACATTTTTTCAAGCCCAATCTAATATCTGAAAGACGGATCTGCTGCAATCATTTCAATGAATGATACATATTACAAATTCATCATGAGTTGGTACTTACATATACCCACCTAAGGTTTTCTGCAGAACGCCCCCTCTCATTGCTTAGTATTCATCTACGTGTATTATACTGTTTTTTTCTATGATCAAAACAGGCATTGTTTTTAGAGGAGCCCGTTAATCCGAGTACTTTATGTTGCTGCGAATAACTCCTTGTGTTTCCACCCCTCTCTTTTGTGTGCAGGATGCCTCCTGATGATATCCCTCTCATGTGCTCCCAAATACCAAAGCAGCTGCAGAAAGCCGTTGGAAGATGACTTATCCAGTTAGCATTAACTTGTTGATTGATTGGAGCTGAACCTTGTCCCTGTTGTTGGAAGGCAATTTGAATGTGATTTGTTGGTCCACTGGAGTCTTCAGTGTGTCCTAATCTTGCATAAATATACATAATTTAAGAGTTTGTAAGATTTCTGTAGAAAAAACTAGCACATTCCTCTCTGTGGATCAGGATAGTTAAACAAACTACTTAATAGATACCTAAACTGATCACAAATTAGCAGGTGAGAACCCACCTGTCTTATTTTAACAGCTCATCGAAATCTGGCTTTGGGCTTGAGAGATGAACACTTTAGAACAGGTTTCCCGAATACCTAGGAAAAAAACCCTAGAATAATGTTTCTCAGACTGTATACGTAAACAGAATAGTATACAGAATTTGGGAAGAAAATTGTACAAATATTGTGGAACGTCAGAAATGCATTTAGCCATAGGAGACCAATTAATTCCTGCAACCAGCCCCAACGTTATTCTCTGATGATGTATCTGTTAAAAATGGAGAGCTGAGATGGAATTCATCATTTTAAATTTTTTGCCAATTGAGATACAAAGCAAAGCATCAATTTGCTAGCAGGTCCGAGTGGTAATCTGTTTAAGTATATTCATCATGTCGTTACAAATATGCTTCTCTTCACTGTTCATTCTTAGCTTTCCTTTGCTATTGGCTAAATGAATAACCTCAATTACCGTAGTCATTTCAAATTTGTGTTGTTGTAGTAAGTGACTCACAATTGAGGCCATGGCAATTTTGTAAAAACAATTTGAATTGATTGCCATGTCTTGATACTAGTAATCATTCTAGTTGGGTACATATGGAATTTTATAATTAAATGGTATCTTTGAGCCATTCACATAAAATAACTATCTGTTGGTCAAGTGTTTGAATTGCTGCTTCTCTGGAGTTTGTTGTCTATTATAACAGATGGTCAGTATTTATGTCAATCTGGCCCATTTTGGCCTTTCATGAAATATGAACAAATAGGTTATATGAGTTTCAAGACTGTTGATCACTGGTTTTGTTTTCCTCTTCCACAGACATGGTCAATGGTGGCCCATGCCTCAGTACACAAACTGTCACCCTCAGATAACCCTGACAAGAGCCCATGGGCTCATCACCCATTTGGTAGGAGTCTCATAACTCACTGTAAGTACCTTAAGGTTGGTCCCCGTTGCTCATTAGTGAAGATGCTTCATTTCTTCCGGCAGTGACCTTCAGTGGTAGTTGGTTGAAACTATGTTTTCGTTTTTGGAATAGATGCCCAAAAATCTCTAATGGGGGTGTACCCACAATGAATGTAGTTAAAAAACTCGTAGTTTGGTTTCAAATGCACTGCAAAAGGAAGCCCACAGTTGACATGTTCAATGCACTCAAAAGGAAGCCCACAGACATGTTCTAGAGGATCAATATATTAAGGGTACACAGCCATTTCCGGCCATCCCTCATTTACCTGTACAAGTGCTGGTTTTGACCCATCGCCCCAAAAAGTTGTGGAACTCTCTTCCAAGCTAGGTGGGCTAGATGATGTCGATCAAATCCAAACAGGAGAGCCTCACTTTACTGCCCCATGGACAGATGGCGCTCAGCACAAAAAATCACAAGATCCTGAACAAGGCGGCACCTTAAGGAAGTGAAATTGCACAAATATTTCTGGAACGAACTGAATGTTTAGGAGTGTCATAATGCATCAGATTGCATCTAAGGCCACCCTGGAATAAAAAAACAGGAGGAGGGGGGCGTCAGCTCGGAAAAGTGAGATTTAAACTTATTAAATCAGGTCTGGCCCTTGATTCGATTTGGCGAGAAATCACAAGATTCAGGGGCACAAATCGCATCTGGGACATGTGAAAATTGCGAAATTATTTCTGGAATGAAGGAGTGTTTTGAAGTGCCTATAATGCACCAAATTGCATCTAAGGCCCTGGAAAATGCAAAAGAATTTTGCGAATTGATGTGTGTCAGTCACTACTCTAAACTTCAAAAATACAGAGAGTGCCACTAACCTAAGACATGTGGAAATGCGACAATAAATCTGTGATGAAGTAGTGATGGTTATGGAGTGCTATTATTGCACCGATGGCTCTTAAGGCCCGGGAAAATGCAAAAATTTTGAGAGGGGAAGGGTACCCCCCTTAAGGACCCCCCCCCCTGTTCCGTCATCAAACTTCAGCCACCCCAATTTCAAATTTAAATTCCCTGCGCCAATGATTTCACTTCGATTCGCCAATGATGCAGTGCGGTGGTCAGTGGGAATCTTGGGGCAACCAACCGCGGTCGTACTATCAACATCCAAATACTGAGAGTGTCACTAACCTAGGACATGTGAAAATGCGAATTATTTCTTCCCGTCTTTCCACCATCCCTCATACCTGTAAATTGCTGGCTTTCGACATCGCCCCAATTTGTGGAACTCGTCCTCCAAGCCTGGTGTGCGTGAGATAATGCCGATCAAACGCTAACCCTCAAAGTCCCTAAAACAAATTTTTTAGACCCCTCCCCCAGATCCGTCATCAAACTTCAAGGCACCCCACTCAAAATTACGTTCCCTACACCACTGATTGTCACTTCAAATTCGCCATGCTGTTGTCAGTCTTGAGCTGGGGGCACGACAAGACTCCCACTGCCCTCTCAACTTCCAAGTACCGAGAGTGCCATTAAGGCCAGTCCTTCATGCACAACATAGTCATGCGGTATGAAGTACAGTTATATGTGTTGTGTGACTCGCGTTGATGTCAGAGGCGCATCTGCCGCCCGTGCATTCGGTGGATAGAGTGTCCACAATCCATCCACGAAAACAGTTCACAGATGAGATGGGCCTCAATTGCCTCACTGAACTCCTATCTGTGAACTCTTGGTCTTTGTTGATCCCTTTTTACAAAGATTAGAAAATTTTCTTAAAAACAAAGGCCCCCAAAATTACACGAAAAATGGGAATGCCAAAAATGCACCTTTTAGTATATGGGTACGTGAGGTTTGAAAAAATGAATCTAGCCAGTTGGAATTTATTACTTCTTCACCCCCCAATCATATGACCCTAGTTACTTTCCTGTATGTGTGTCTGAAGCCGTGGCTTGTAACAGGCAAGTGAGGTTTGATCACGACAAGTGGGGCTTGTGAACAGATAGTTGGGAAGAAGAAAAAAAACATTATTGCACCCATACTTCAAGTGGGGATGCCTGATTAAGTGGGCAGGCTTCAGAGGCAAAATGATAAAAATGTATATTTTGACGACTGTAGTTCAATTTTCATCAAACTTGTTATAGTGACAATTGTGAGAGTACCCAACGCCAGTATTTGGTTATCATGGATGTCTTCATAAGGGCGTAACTACAAGTTGTTTCACAGAAAAAGTATCGGTAACACGGATTGGTAGCCAAAAATAAATATGCTCTCATATGTGGTGGTGGATGCCCTATAGTGGGTAGCTGGTGCCCATCTTTTCGGTCACCCCATTTAGTTTATTATTCATGAAGGGGTGGAACCTAAAGGCCAAATTATCAAGTTTCAATAACTCATCAAACGTAGATGGATTGCACAAGCACATGAAGGCTGTCAGCCAAAAACTTGTATGTGTTAATTTGCACCTGCTTTCTCTTCATCCGCATAGAACATTTCTTTCCATTGTTGTGGATCCTCAATGTTCAGCTATAGTTGTGCCCATGCCCTAGACTGAACAATCAGCTAGGATAGCCACCAACTGTGTCAATAATTGCATTTTTTCTTGAAATTTGAGCAAGGAATCACAATGCCTGTGGGTTCCTTGTTGCACCAAGAAAGCTGTCATAGTAATCTAGCATGACAGTGCTTCTTCACCCACTTAGTTGACCGACACTACAGCAGAGGAGGCGCTATTCACTGTTTGAATATATTACAAAACGACTTGGCCAAGTCTCTACCAAGATCTGAGACTGGCTACCAGCTGAGTCTGGATCTTGTACAGCATGCCCTCAGCCTCCCCCACCCCCCACCCCAACACCCCACCCCCATCTTCCTATTTCTGTGTTGCTGCCTCACAGTTTGTGGATACTTTACATACATCAAATGTGCTCTTTTAAAATGTGTGGGAGAGGCCCTATGTCTTTGGACCACTGGGAAAACTAGAAGCTGAGGTTGGCTAAGCAAGGATATGCTCCCTCTAGAAATTTGACTCCAACAATTCTCAAAATAACGGAGCCATCAGAAGTGAGGAATCAGGCCACCCCCATTTTTTGAGACAACCCAAGATTGAAAGTTGATGAAGAAGAAGAAGACATATCAGATATATCAGGTGTTGTGTAAGTTCATTTTTAATGTAAAAAAAATGGGAATAACTGTTTGCCAGATTGCAAGAGTTTCAGCTCCTCGTGTTAATAGTATTTCTATTGATGTTATTTGATATGTGGCATATGATGATCCTGTCCATTTCTCTCTGTTACCAGGTTGAACATTACTGTAACATTCATGATGTCCCAATTGTACTATGCTGTGTGTATGTTCAAGCCATACATTCTACCCAAGGCTCATGAACCTGTCTATAAGCAGGTTGGTGCAACACTGTACTTGTTCTTGATTCTTTGTGTATAAATCTAGCAGGTGTTTTTTTATAATGATAAATTCACATTTATGTGACACCAGCATCGGATCACTCACCGCTCAGTGTCACTGGTGCTAAAAAAACATGCCATCGGATGGATGCATTTTGAGCTTGCTCCTAAACATGTTGTTTGGTACTGATTGTTGTATGTGTACTGTGTAAAGTGATAGTTTTACAAGATAAGAGAATCATTTTGCTATGGAAGTGGACCAAAAGACACAAGATTCCATCACTGTCGTAGTATAGCTGGGAAAATAATCAAATGGTTGTTCAGTGATTTTGTGGTTACCTGTCACCTACCAGGAGGCCAAACTGCACATCCATAGGGGACTATTGGACTGCTTGTCCTTCAGTGTAGCTTTTTCTCTTCAAATAGTTACACCTGTTCGCCTGTCGTTGCCTCTCCAGTTATAGTAGGTCTAAACAGCTTGGGAGATTGTGTGTTGGGGGAAGGTGGGGGGGGGTTGATGACTTTGAAGTACAGCCTCCAGCCATTGTCTAAGTAGAAAGGCCTCAGGATTCACATCGTCCCAGGTTCAGTTGTTTCTCAGGCCCATTATACCAGAGACACAAAAAATGTTGCATATTGCACGTTACGCGCAGTATAGCATGTGCATGGAAAATAATTCAGTATTCCACAGCTGCAAAAAATGCAGCGGCAACCACTAGTTAAAGAGATAGTGCAATAGAAGACTTTTGTCCAAACAACTGGAGTAGTAGTAAAGCAACAATTATTGCCCACAAATGTAGCCTAAAATTAAGGGGTTAACTCTTGACAGGCTCAAAAGATATGTGATATAGAGGACAAATTGTACTGGCTGGATTGATTGGCAAGGCATCGCTACTCACAATGCAGTAAGTTCCTTTGTTCAAATGTCAGGAGGTCCAGTCACAGCTTTCATGAAAGTCTGTCAATGTTAAAGTACGATGGTCACAAAATGAATTTTCAGACTGTTTCTGTATGTCCTATGATTTTCCCACCAAAAATCATTTGATTCATGGTTTGTACTGCCTTTTCTTGACCAAAGTAGTTTGCAAATATTACACTGGCCAGAATACCGCACTGTTGATATCCTAGTGAAGCACCAAATTATGCGTTTCCTGCATTTCTAAAAATACTCACTGACAAAAAGGTTGTGCCAAAATCTTCTTTTAGAGAAAGGCCCAAGTGTGCATCTTTTTTGTACAGATTCTCGGTAATCATGTTTTAGATGCCCAGAAATCGAAACACTCACACTCTTCGCATTTGTGCGTGTTTCGGGTGTACTGTGTTTAGTAATTTTTTGGATGCGATGTGGTTCATAAGTGTTCATGCACAATCTAGCAGGAAAATCCCTTGTGACGTCACAAGAGCCTCTCGGCGCAGGTACAAAATCTAATTTTTACTGTCATTGAAGTCAGTTCCCCAAGGTTGCATCTTTTGATAATATTCTCAAGAGAATTATGGAAAGTTTTTTTTGTGACCATGAAACTTGAAGTATTCAGCCTAATTCTTGCAAATTACCCTATTCTTAACGCAGGGTTTTTGCATACTCTCCACAGTGCACTCTTGCCACTCACTGCATGCGCTTGATTATCCCCCTACTCACTCATTTGACCATTATTCCAGTATCAATTCACTCACTGAAGCACTCATTCCTCTACCCATTCACTCACTGGAATGTACCTCCTTACCCGCCCACTCACTCATTGATGCGCTCCCTTACCCGTCCACTCACTCACAGATGCTTTCACTTACCCACCCACTCACTGACTGATGCGCACACTTACCACCCACTCAATCCCAGATGCGCTCACTTACCCACCCACTCACTCACTGATGCACTCACTTACCCACCCACTCACTCACTGATGCACTCACTTACCTGATCACTCACTCACTAATGCACTCAGTTACCCACCCACTCACTGATGCACTCACTTACCTGATCACTCACTCATTTATTTTACCATTATTCAGTATCCATTGAGAGACTCTGGGGATTCAGCTTTCAAGAGGCAGTGGAGCTCCAGCATTCTTTCCTCTGTGGTCAACATCAGTGTGAGCGATGACAACGAGGACGATTATAAGTTCAACATACAACGTAACCCGAAGGAGGCTGAGATGGCACAGCACCACAACAGCAAAACAGTGAGTTGAATGGGAAGTGCTTCCATGTATGCCTGATGGTAAGCTCTTCTTTGAAGGGTTCATGTCTCTGGTACTCTGCAGTGTATCTCGTCTGTCTTGAGATGGAGCTCGCAATGCGATCAGTGAGTTAGAGAAGCAGTTTATCAATAAACTAGTTTGCAAAGACGATTGGGAGTTTATTCAAATGATTGAAAGTGACCTTAATATCACATTCTACTACTAGGAATTGATTCATACGCTATTGTGCCAATAGCACTCTTGTTTAAAAATTAAGAGTTAAATTAGAAACTGATAATTTCACTTGATCATTTGTTGTATTCAACAATGTGCCTACAGATTAACATGACAGGCAGTAATCAATCCCCATCCTTCCCCTGATATCACCTAATAAGGTCTCGTTAGGTTTTTCCAGACAGATAGGTTGGCAGCTTGAGCTATGTTTGGTTTTTTGTCTCTCAGACTCCTGGATCCTTCGAGAGCAAAGCAGTTTGACCAGTTCCTGCTTGCGTAGCTGAGATTCTGTTTAGATGGCAGCTGTTGGGGCAGCGAGCCCAGGTGTTGCAGAGATTGACCCACCCCAGCCGGTCTATAAAGGATATGTTACGTAAGTATGGAAGATATGTTACATAGGTCAAGTATAGAACTACTGATCCTTGTAGGAACCAGTTGTTGCAAAGATTGACTCACAACATTCCAGTCTAAAATAAACATGTTATGTATAGATACCACTAATTGTTGTAGAAACTACATATATTGACAGACACCAGCCGGTCTATAAAAGATATGTTACGTAAGTATGGAAGATATGTTACATAGGTCAAGTATAGAACTACTGATCCTTGTAGGAATTAGGCATCTTCGGGAGATGTGTCAAAGTGCAATAATCACGAAATGAATAAATTCACTGACCGTTTCCGTTTGTCACATTAATGCATCCAATTTGATTCATAGTGTTCACTGCATTTTATCGGCCAAGGTAGTTTATGAACAATGCGATGGCCAGAACACTGCACTTGAAATATTCTAAGAGAAGCATCAAAGGGTAGGCAGTGCGTTTCTTACATTCCACGCGCTAACAAAGTTGTGCCAAAACCTTGATTAAGAGGGAAAAAGACGCAACAATCAAAACACGCATGCTTTTTGCATCAGTGCTTGTTTCGAAAGTGCTATGTTCAGCAATCTTTTAGACTCAGCATGTTGGTTATGACCAGTCCATGGCACAATCTAGCAGAAAAGTCCCTTGTGATGTCACGAGGGGGCCCTCTACAAAGGTAAAAAAATCCCGTTTTTACGGACATTGAAGTCGGTTTTGGCAATTTAAATTTGTATCTTTTGATAACATTCCCGAAAAATGATGAAAAGTTGTTTTTTCGTGAGAATTGTACTTTGAGTAGTGATATATAGGTAACACTAATCTTTGTTGAGCTGCTGTTACAGGCGCTTACCCTACCAGTCTGATCTATGAGGGACATGTAAGTCAAATATAGGGAACATAGTAGGAATTAAATGTTAACAAGATTGAACCTCACCAAGCAAGTCTATGATAGTCCTTTAATATGTACGTAGGTGTCTTAGAGATGAACTCACACTAATCAGTCTATAAGAGACCTGGTATGTAGATCAAGTGAAGCCAGCACTAGTCCTTGTTGAAACCAGATGTCATCCACATTTTATCCAAGTCTGGTATATGTAAACTCTGGTCAAAAGATTAAGTTTGATATAAGAACAGCGAACCTACAGACGATACATAATTGTTCTCTCCAACAGACTTTTCAGATCTGATGGGACCTGCAGCTCATGTAAAAGAGATCTCCGTCAATCATCTGTGATAAATGCAGGAGATACAAGTTTCACTTCTCGTATCTGTCATCTTGTCGTTAAAGGTCAATTATGCTATTCACTCGTTTTTCCATTCAGCTCAAACCAGCTAATGTTTTGTTGAGCTGAGTGAACTTGTGATTTCCATGTCATTCCCCCTATCTGTTCGTCTGTCTGTCTGTCATCCCTCCTTGTGAAAGTCAAGGTCAAAGGTCATAAAAAGGGCCCAACATGCCAACTGTGTGAAAATTTCCGTTTTCTCTGACTCTCAATTGGTCATTCCTTGACGGAGTCCAGTGTTGGAGGACTCGAGGCCGGCCTCGGCCTGGCCTCGGAAGCTGAAGTGCGGCCTCGCCTCGGTCCGTGGCTTCCGGCCTTGGGAGGCCTCGAGGAGGACTACATATTTTGCTATTAAAATGGACATAAAATAAAAAAATTTGATGTCACAAAATGATTACTTCGTTTTGAATGACCGCGACAACTTGAACTACGTAGCATACTCGTTTCACCCAAAAAAACTGCCGATTTTAGAATGTTACTGGACGCTTGCAACTCGGCCCAACCGTGCGCCATGCAGGTCCCCAGTGCGTGAAAATGCCAGCTGCCTAGCGAGGGCTAGATGGCATAGACAACTTACAGGCTGAATTACTCGCATGCCATCAGTGCAGCCAAACGCATATACACTAGTTTGTGTACAAAGCAGTGAGTGAATCCTGCACCGGCGCGGTCACTCACTTAATGGGGCACATGCTGGACGGCAGGCCTTACCAATCCCCCCAAAGTGGTCTGAAACAAAACTGCACCTTTACTGCAAAGCCCCCGTGCCCCCAGATGCAATGTTGATGTGAGTAGTGTCATTCCATCCTAAGAACATTCCACAACATTGAAACGGGGGGGGGGGGGGGTCGGTTGCATGGCCTCGGCCGAATTGACCGTCCCAGCTCAAAATACTGCTGCAATATCTAGGAGGGATGTTTTAACAAATTTGGCGGGGATTGTAGGTTTTGTAGGTATGAATGATGGTGAGAGTGATCGTCCCTCGTATGTCGTAGTAGTAGTTGCAAGATGAAATTCTAGTCTCAGATCACAGTGATAAAACGGGCATAAGCTGGACAACTAAACTACGAAGAATGTGGTCTGTTGCCTGCAGATCGTGGAATGCATTTATTATTTTGCGATGACTTTGGCACCGTCCTAGGACTAAAATTACTGCGTCAGCACGTGCTTGATTGCAATTTTGTATTTAATAAGATTACTCGAACACTATTTTGTATTATTTGTCAATTAGCTAAGTGACACTGTAGTCTGTGTATGTACATAAGAAAATCACACCAAATTATTTTTGATTCCTTATTTAGTCGAAGGGATCTATGCAGTCATGACAGTTGGGTGGTTGTATATGTGGGCACAAACTGGGGTTTGTGTGTGTGTGAATGTGTGACGCCTGGCTTGTTAGCACGAAATCGACCCCCCACCTTGGTGGTTCAAGTTCATATTTGGTATGTGGGTTCGCCATAATTGAGTACATGATCAGTATTGTTTTGGGGTAAAAGTCTTAAAGGTCATTACGAGGTCAACAACTTAAAGGCAGTCAAGGAGTCACTGAGCCTCTTGGCTTGTTTAGGTTTGGTTTATGTCGTTAGTTTGAGCTACTGTATGTGTGGGGATTGATTGGGTGAGTATGCTTACTGTCCAGCTGAGATGGATTTTAAAAAGTTATTTTCAGAGATGAAAAAATACCACAAATTGATTGGCATGGGCAAAGGTCATTGCCTAATTAATTCCACAACTGTTGGAAGTCAAATGTGCGGCCAGGATCCAGTAAGTACCATTCTCCCAGTATGCCCTTGGCTAGGAAGTGCTATCTGTCCGAGCTAGTAGTGCCGCCAGTGGGAAGAGTGTTTAGACCATGGGGTTCTAATTCGCGCCCACACAGGGCCAATGCTTCTCCACAGATGCTGGAATACTGATGTTTTCAAAATGCAATGCACATGTCCGTGGCTTATCATCTGAGTACTGACTTCGAGGGAATAAAATTTGTTGCAGATCCATTGGGTGTGCTCAATTCTCATTTTTGGGACTTTTTTAACCTTTTTGTCTTCATAATATATAAATGATAGCTGTAGCCTAGTCGAATGACTAGCTGTAGCCCGGGGAAGACAAAACCAAAATTAGTTATATATTTAAACATTAGTAATTTAAAATTTCATGCTATAATATTATTGCCGGCCTCGGCTCGGAGAAGGTGTGGCCCGGCTCGGCCTGAGGGTGGCTGGCCCCGGCCTTGGCCTCGGGATGTGCAACGGCCTCGGACTACAACCCGTGATGTTCCTGCCAGGAACATCTCTGGCCATAAGGAGGATTGATTTCAGGGCACAATGGGCCATGTTTTGAAACTGCCTTTTGGCCTGATGTCTTGACATTGAACAAATAATTGTACATTCGTATCTCGGTACATTTAGGCTACAACAACATTGGTTATGATGAAGTTAAACCGAAAAGAATCATGACAAGTTATGTTATGATCTAAAAACCTTGGACGTCCGTTTAGCTGCAGTTACATGAGTGGGATTGAAAACCCAGGGGTAACGTAGGTTGCAGGAATGTTATTGTACAGGGATTCCTTCCCCCCATATTAACGAGATATGAGGCATTCATCATGATTATTACCACTTACCCTTAAAATTTATGTCGCGGAAATAGTGTGCTTATCAAACTCACGACAATTGGAAATCCCTGCCAAAAATTGACTTATCGCACTGGAAATCCTTGAGAAGGGAAATTGTGCATAGAAAAATTGATCATCATTATCCCCGTCCCCTGTATTAGGCCCGCACTGCTCCATCATCTGGACATTAAAAGCTGGTAGGCTAGCAAGGTTGAGGTGTTAGGATGTAGAGTCCACAGCAGCTAAGCTCTCTCTGCAGCCTGTTCTCATAATGTTTCTCTTTCTTGGTTATATCTGCTGTAGGTTCTTCCCGTTTGCTGTACTGTGGCCATGGAGGTCATGTGACCCATAGATGGACGGGTTTCCAGGCAGAGTCCTTCTGTCCCACTGGCTGTGGCTGTGAGTGGTGCTATCAGGACAAAAGAGATCCTAGATAACAATATCACCATGGCAACGAGCAGTCTCGTCTGACTGGCACTCAACTGTAATAAAGTGACTGATTATATCACCAAGGAAGATGCTCTAGGGCGGGTTCTTTTGTCCCACTGGGTGTGGCTGTCTGTGTGCTTATCAAGACAAAACACATCCTAGATAACAATATCACCATGGCAACGAGCAGTCTCGTCTGACTGGCACTCAACTGTAATAAAGTGACTGATTATATCACCAAGGAAGATGCTCTAGGGCGGGTTCTTTTGTCCCACTGGGTGTGGCTGTCTGTGTGCTTATCAAGACAGAACACATCCTAGATAACAATATCACCATGGCAACGAGCAGTCTCGTCTGACTGGCACTCAACTGTAATAAAGTGACTGATTTTATCACCAAGGAAGATGCTCTAGGGCGGGTTCTTTTGTCCCACTGGGTTTTGCTGTCTTGTTGCTTCTCAGACAGAACAAATCCTCGAATACATATCACCATATGAACAACAGCATCGCCTCGTCTGGGTTCCCATTTCAGCTAGACTGAAACTCATTCATGCGAGTACAAACACTAAGTGTCTAAATCATCTGCAAGTGGTTCGCAGGGTTAGAGACAAGTTCAGTATGGGCAGAAAATTAATAAAATGGATTGGACACTGAGTAGACAAAATTGCCATGTGTATCAATGCCTTGGGTAGTGAAAGAAGATCTGACAAGACTTGAGAGAAATGATATGAGAATGGTTAGATGGATGTGAATAGATCTGAAGATCTCACTAGACATGAGAGGAATATTATGAGAATGGTTAGATGGATCTGAATAGATCTGAAGATTTGACTAGACTGGGAGGAATATTATGAGAATGGTTAGGTGGACGTGTGGCCTGTCTCTAAAGGACAGAAAGTCGTCTGAGGAGTTGAGAAGATCGTCTTGGTCTAGCGCGATGTGTCCAGAAATCGTAGATTGAGGTGGTTCGGTCATGTTGAAAGGATGGATGATAATAGTTGTGTTAAAAAAGAGAGTCGGGGAGGTTATCGTGACCAGTCAGGATGGTAGAAGACCTGGGCTGAAGTTTGTGATAGTGACCTTGTGACTAGGGGTGTCGACGTGGCCTTGTCCAGAATAGAGTGGAGTGGAGGAGGGTGTGTCGTCAGAGGTCCCCCATCTAACCCATACAAGCACAGACTATTGACGTAAAACGGTACATGATATTGAGGAATGATTAATGCCTCACAACAGAAAAATTGATTCTTCGAAAAATATTTCCTGGTGAAGCAATTTAATGACCTTATTGCAGGAGTTTGTAGGTTATGGCATTCCACAAACTTTAGTGCAGTTTATTTCCTCCTAGAATATCATTCTCTCTCACAGAGTTGTGATTTCTACATCCGTACCTCAAACCACAGCCACAACTATTGAATCCTAGCCAGTGGACTGGGAAAATTAAGTCTCTGAGTGCCACAACTTGAACCAGAAGGTTAAAATTGAGACATCAAACCATGTCTAAAACTGGAAAACCTCAGTGACATTGATCCAATCACCTCACTAATGCTGGGAGGGTATTTCAATCGTGACAGGCCCCAGACCAAGTCTGTGAGGCCATCTGGGTGTGGTGTTATTGTTATGACAATGCTAACTAATATCACTAGGATAATGAGTAGAAGGGATCAACTGCATCTCATGGCGATGGTTACTCACTCTGTTTCACTGTTGCCGGAGAGTTTCTGCCCATTATTGAGACAGGCCATCGACCAAGTCTGTAAGACCATCTGGGTGCTAACTAATATTACTATGATGATGAATAATATTGCCTGACCAGCATCTCGTACTGATGCTGATCAAAAACAGACTCTGTTCTCATGTCACTGTCACTGAGAGTTCTATCCTCATTGTGACAGGTCCTAGATCAAGTCTCTGAGTCCTTCTGGGTGTAGCAGTGAGCTTCCACAATGCTGAATATTATTACTGTGTTCATGAGTGGTATGCCTGCAGCCTGACCAGCATCTTGTGCATGATGCTAATCAAAGACTGACTCTGTTCTCATGTCACTGTCACTGAGAGTTCTATCCTCATTGTGACATGTCCTAGATCAGTCTCTGAGTCCTTCTGGGTGTAGCAGTGAACTTCCTCAATGCTGAGTATTATTACTATGTTGATGAGTGATACGTCTGACCAGGGTCTCATGCATGATGCTAATCAAAGACTGACTCTGTTCTCATGTCACTGGGATACCATAAATATCATAGCTAGTAGTTAACAAGCATGTTTTGAAGCTCACCGTCACACTTAGGAGGACACAGAAGAGGACTTGGTGGAGGTTGGACATCTCACCAGATGCGTCGTTGGGGGTTGTAGTTAGGGAGAGGTAAGCTTAGAGAATAGAGAATATATATAGAAATATGTTCATCAGTGGAATTGTATCCTTGGCCTGCATAGCTGGGAAAATGCTTCGTTTTAACTACTACTATAAGCTTCAATCCACATGGTCAGTATGGGCTGGGCAGTTTCAGAGTTTAGGGCGAAAAATCAGTCGCCACCATCACACATGAGCTGCTAGAGTCACGTGACACATATTGGCATCATAGTAATTGCATCCAGCATCAATGAGGCTACATCCAGGCCAGGAGTCAGAGACTGTCTGGGACCTGTACAATGGGAACAGGGCACATAGATCAGCCTCATTCCTAGAGGCTGGTCAGGCAATACAACAGTACCACTCATCAACATAGTAATAATATTTAACATTGTGGAAGTTCACTGCTACACCCAGGAGGACTGAGAAACTTGATCTCGGACCTGTCACAATGAGGACAGAACTCTCAGCATAGCAGAATATGGGGATGGTTATTGTTATGGCATAGATGATGAGTAATTATTTCAGGACGTACAAGAGGACCACCACCCCCCTAGAGATGTGAAATCTTATCATCAACACGTGCAGTGTTATCTGGTATACAACTGCAATATCATTGAAATATGACATCACCAGAAATTGTCTTTAGAAGAGTATGTGTCCATCTTGTTGGCAAGTAGTGCTGAAAAGATGGATTCCACATTAGTGGAGAGTTGCACATCACCATGGCAATAGTTTGTAGTGTGTGACTGGCCTTTAGACGTGGTATTTTTAGCACTGACGAATTCAAGTATAAGGTCAAATTTATATAGTATATATGTGACAAAATTATACCAAACAGGAGTCTCTTGAATTATTATATTGGAAAGAAGTGTAAGAGAACTATGATAATGGAAATGAAAAAATTATTGATAATGTTGTGAATAAGAGGAATTAGATCTGAATCAATGCTGCAGCAACAATGTTATTGCATTGGCTGTGATGGTAGTACTGAAATTCTGCCTAATTTTAACAGCAGTTTGCCAAGTCAAGTGAATAAATGACCTTGCCATAATAACAGCTTCCTTCAGTTCTGACCTATAACCAGCCACTGTGTTGCTTAGATAGAGCAGTGGACTCCAAACAGAAATGCCGGCCCGCCCGCCCGCCCGCCCGCCCGCCCGCCCGCCCGCCCGCCCGC
Source organism: Sclerodactyla briareus (assembly GCA_026419785.1). Classification (NCBI taxonomy): domain Eukaryota; kingdom Metazoa; phylum Echinodermata; class Holothuroidea; order Dendrochirotida; family Sclerodactylidae; genus Sclerodactyla; species Sclerodactyla briareus. The sequence continues at coordinate 189,123 of JAODTK010002965.1, read as the reverse complement.
CGCCAGCCAGCCCGCCAGCCTGCCCGGACCGCAGGAAAAATTGTTTGAAAAAACCGATAATTGGCCATTTTAGCTTGTAACACGATAACTCCACCCCAATTGTATGGATCAAGTTCATCATGGTATGTGTGTTCCCCATAATGAGTACATGAACCCTATTGTTTTGGGGTCAGGTCAGAGGTCGTACGAGGTCACCAGAGGTCAAACGTGTGAAACTGGTAAAAAGAATATTCGTCGGGTTGGAGTGATCAGGTTGAAATTTGGTGTGTAGCTTTCATATGGGGAGTACAGGAACCCTATTGTTTTTGGTTTAGTTCGGGGGGTGAATTTTGCCCCAAAATTGAAATTTGGGAAATAGTCGATTTATTTTTGCGCCAATTGGCTGTAATACATTATGTCTCAACTTCACTTCATTGATGAGGCCCATTACATGGCATGTGTGTTCCCCACAGTGATACATGCTCTCTATTGTTGGGGGTCAGTCAGAGGTCATTTGAAGAGGTCTTAACCATAGGTTCAAAGTCTCGAAAATCTTGAAATTCAGGTGTAAGCGTTCTTATCAAGAGTATAGGAACCCTATTGGTTGGTAGGGATAAATGGGAAATTTGTCAGATGTTATGTTGCCCATAATGAGCTGTTGCAATCTCCCATTTGTCCTTTTGTCTAGTATAGGTTGTAGGAAGAGTCAAGGAATCACTAAGCCTTTGGCTTTTGCGTTGTAAATCCATTAAAAGCATACCAAACATAATTCCATGAGGATATGTCCATTATAATATAGTCACAAATATAAGGAGGCAGGGTTATCGGTTGAACCAGGAACTGCCGAAACCATGCCTGATACTCATAGAGGATTTCATTTTCTGACGATGCTTTTGAGTTGAAAGTAGGACTGCCCGTTCAGGATTTTGGAGAGTGCATTCAGAATACTAACAGGTCTGTTATTACAAGTTCAAATTTGCCTCGGTTGTTTATACCGTGGCTTTACCTCGCCACCTTTTTTTTTTTTTCTAAATCATCGGAACAGTTTGTGCCTATAGAAAGATTAATGATATGGGTAACAGGAACCTTGATTGCCTGAGCGCCATCCTTCAAGAAATTAGCCCGAATTCCCATCCAGACCAATATTTTTGTTGGGATTCAAGCTATTAAGCTCTCAAAATGAAGTCCTCACTCACAGTTTTAATGAGCATAGTATTATAAAAGTCTACGAAAGCACCTGCACTGGTATCATAGGAACCCGAGGGGCACAACTGATTAAGATATCTTAACGGCTACAGTAGTGAAAAATATGTTGAACTGATCTGCAACAATTTTGGGGTCTGAACTTGGGGTTCCATCAACATTGAAACAAATCCTCCCGGCACTGATTACTACTATAACCCAATGTTCTTGAGGATCTCTCCAAATTTTTTTGGAGTCCTTTTTGTGCTCATGGGTTTTTGCTGAAAAAAAAAAATCGTTTGGCTTCCTTAATCGGTCTTTGAACCAGAGTTCGTGAGTTAAATATCTATCTTCTGTTATAGTAGGTCTCTATCACCACTGCCACGACATGGCGGTACAGCTCATCACGTGTTCTGAAATTGGTCAAAATCTCATCATTAATCCAGGTAAGAACGCTGTTTGATCCTAATTCGTTTTATGGGAAAGATCCTGTCAATAGCATCTTTAAATAGACAGTTAAGTTTACCAAGGGCTGAGTTGACATCCACACAATTCAAAACTGGGGTCCAATCCAAATTTTATTTGAGGAGAAAAGAGCCCCCCCCCCCCCCCCCCCAAAAAAAAACATCTTAGAGTAGTTTTTCATCGACCTAATTTGCATATATTTAGGAGAAAAAAATTGATTCTTCGTTTTCTTCCTGATGCAATAAATCATCCGATGGTCACTGAGGCCAATATCATTAACACCAGACTGAGAATCATATCAGAAGAACATAAAATGTGATCAATGACAGAGGCTGTAGTGTTAGTGATCCGAGTAGGTTCATTCACGAGGTGTTCCACCATATCATTGTAAGGTTTTGATACGTTTGTAAGCATTGATATGTTTATGTTAAAACAAATGTTCAAGTCTCCAAGAACAATCAATTCCAGATCTGGTTCGAAGCGGTTTAGCGAGAGCTTCATTTAGTGAAGTAACAAAGTTCATCTGAGATTGGTGGTCGATAACAGTTAGCAACCAGAAGAGCTTGGACTTTGGCAATAATAGTTCAAACCATTCAACTTCCAGATCGGCTGCATGTAGATCAGTTCTATGGTTGTCGGCTACATCCCTCGGATGAGGAACAGGCGCCACCACCAGACCGATTTTGGATCTAATCGTAGAAGAGAATTAGCCCGATGTAACTGTCGGTGTCAGGACACGTCTTCGGGATGGTGACAAATGGATATAAGGTTCATTGACCCATGGCACATGTTTGACCTTGTGGAGGTCAAGGTCAGAGGCCACTAAAGGGCGGCAACACATGGAAATTAGGCCTTGCGGTAAATTTCAAAATGTATCTCCCACAAATTTTAGTGCACAGTGATGATGTTCGGTCATAATTATGGTCTAACAGGCAGTACCTCGGGTGTTCAGGAATTTTTAGTCAAGGTCCCACTCGGGCCCAAGGACCCATTTTTCGAAATTTCACCAATGGTCTGGAAAGGATTCCCACAAGCTTCAATTGATTTTTCAAAGTTGATGAACTGATCTTGGGTAGAGGCGCCATTGGTGTTTTGTTCGGGATTTGTAGCCTGAGCTCGTTGGCCCTGGGGCCCAGTATATGAACTACCTTAAATCTTGGATCTCCTCACAAATTGTGTTGCACATTGCTGATGTTCGGTAATAATGATAGTCTATTAGCCGTACTTCAGGGTTGCCGAGTGATTTTAGGACCCAAGGCCCATGTGCGACCCTGGGGCCCATCATGTGTATATCAAACCCACCTGCTTTCTTCTCTACGAATTTGGTGTGCAAAATGCTGACCTTCAGTCATAATGATGGTCTACCAGGCCGGACCTCTAGGTGGCCAGGAATCCTTGGTCCACGGTCCCCACTTGGGCCCCCCGCGGGCCCATTTTAATGAAATTTTATACAATGCTCTTGAAATCTCTCTTCTCACAAGCTTCTCTTTAAAGTTCATGTGATGGTTTTTGGTAGACGGCCATTGAGTGGTTTGGAATCATTGGCCCAGTGGCCATTTCAGGCCCATTATATGGAATCAGCAAAATTTTGGTATATCCTACAAAATTTTGTTGCACATTGCTGATGTTCGGTCATAATGAATGGTCCAATAGCCGTACCTTCAGGTGCCTAGGGATTTAGGACCCAGGCCCGTGGGGCCCATCATAAGGCTTGAGCAAGTGCTCTCTTCCTAGCTAAAGTTTTGGTGCAGTATTGGGTCATTTTGTGCACATGCTGACATTTCTGTCATATTAGGGTCTACAGCCTGGGGAGGTTCGATTTTTTAAATATTTTTTATCCCATGGGTCCCACTTTGGGGGGGGGGCGAGGCCCTTTTCATGAACTTCCACCACGGTAATTGAAATGGCCTCTCCTCCGACAGTTTCAATTGATTCCTTTGAAGTTACATGTGTTGATCGTTGGGTATTGACTAGAACACTCAAGAATCCCCCCCCCCCCGTCGGTTCTCCAGGATTTGTTTTTGAAAGAATGAGTGTCTTATTGTAATGATGTTCCGGAAGCCTGGGCTGTGTTCAAAAGGCTCTTCATGTCAATTCTGGATAAAATTGCTCCTGTTAAAGAAATACGTATCAAACAAAGGACTGCGGCCATGGATCAATGTTGCAATTTCTGGGACTCAATTAGGTCCCGTGATTACCATTTAGCCAATTAAAAAACAAAACAAATTTTATTTCTCATTTGTCCAGTTTTCGCCAGCTGAGAAATAAAACCCAGAATCTCATCTGCAAGGCCAAAGTTGAGTATTTTCGTGAGAAAATTGATGAACATAGGAATTCTCCAAAAAAAGCTTTCGAATGTTTGAAACACTTGGCACCCCAGCTAAGCAGCAGAGTAGAACAACGTCTAGTTTGGAAATTGGCGATGCCTTGTGTTTTGATAAGTCAAAAGGTTGCTCAACGATTGAATGAGTACTTCACTAGTATTGTCCTCAGGCAATCAGGCATTATCTCCTGGTGATCTGAAATGTGCCAGAGTGGTACCCCTACACAAAAAATGGAAAGAACAGATGAAGGCAACTATCGTCCCAGTTCCATCCTTAGTGGGGTCTCCAAAATTATGGAAAGAGCTGTATATTTTCAAACTGCGAACTATCTCGACCAGAAAGCCCTCCTGTACGAGTTTCAGTCAGGATTCCGTCCTGGTTTCTACACGGACACTTGCCTTATTCATTTGCATGACCTCATTCGGTCAGAAATGGATTTTGGAAATACACTGGGATGGTGTTAGTTGACCCCCAAAAAGCCTTTGATATTGTCAGTCATGATATTATGTTACATAAGCTTAGATCCTGCGGGATGTCAGAAATTGATGTCTCTTGGTTCACTTTGATGAGAATAGAGATACAAATTTTGTCTTTTGTTGTGTCGATATAACGGTGTATATCGGATAGGGACTTCAGTAAAACGGCGGAGTGCCCCAGGGATTATTTGGGGTCCACTTATTCCATTCTTGTGAATGATATGCACTCTGCTGTTTCCTGCAAGTAATCCTTTATGCTGACGATTCCGCTATGTTATTATCGTAGCGATAATCATCCATTGGGAATAAACCCTGAGTGAAAATCTCGGAAATCTGAACACCTGTTGATTGATAATAAACTGTCTTTACGTTTGGGGAAACAGAATCAATCCCTTTTTGTCCTTATAGGAAATTGGACAAAATTGCCCAAACTGAAGGGTATTGATCTTGTGGACCCCACTTCCTGTGGGGAAACTTGGAGACGGCTTGATTCTGAATTTGTCTGTTGAGCCCATAGCTCATAATTGGTGATAAAGAAAGTTATGCTAGGCTCAAAGTTTATGTATAGGCAAAAGCGTTTGTTTAATTCTTATTCCAGGAGAATATTGGCAAATTCTATGGTTCTTCTGCCCGATGGATTATGCCAGTGTTTCCTGGTCGTGTGGACTTTTCTTCTAGGACTAGAAATATGCTTCAAATTCGTCAAAATAAGGTAATTCGTTTTGTGCTAAACTTGAACCCTCGTGCCTCACTAATTTCTTCGCATTTCAGGAAGATGGAATGGCTCCAGTCAAGTATAAAGTTTCCCAATTAAAGTTGAATCATATTTATCGAGTATAAGGAATGTCACCTAGTTACCTGAGCTCTAAAATTCTCCTGTGACTCATCAGTATAATACCAGAACCATTAGTTCTTCAGTTGTTGTGCCTAGGTATGTCAAAATAGGTATTAAACCTTCATTATACGGTTAATTATACTGGTTACTCCTTGCCATCTAATATACAGAAATTGATAATCTTGATATCTTTAAACGTTGCAGTCAAAAAACATGGAAGAGGAGAGGACTCCATATTTTTGTATTATTAGTTTGTCTGGCCTGTTGTCTCTGGGGGTCTTTGCCGTTGTGTTGTATTTCTATGATAGGACCACAGTGGAATAGGCTGTGGTATCCTGCACCTACACTTTTGTTGGTATTTCTATTCCTGTATCTATTTTTTCTTGATTTCGTGTGTGAGTGAAAAATAATTCAAATCAAGATAAAAAACCATGATTATGATTATTATGATTATCATTATTATTATGATTAGTGAATACGCATCCGGCGAAGTGTAATGAAAGAACGTAGTCATCAAACTCACAGTTAAACTATCCATTCGACCTGAATAATCACCAAATCAAAATACCTGACATAGCTGTGAATAAAAGCCAACATCGGGATAGTTGTGCCCACCCCTACCACGGAATAAACAAAAATGAAAGAGGTTCTTTTTTTGTTGCAATATGATATATTGTGCACTCAACCTGAGTATTATTTCCTATGACAGATATTGCATTAGGCAATGCTTTAGATGAAAGAGATCAAACCCGGTAGTGTCAGATAACCCCTACAACCCAAATGTGGAAAAAGTGGTAAAATGTGAAGTGAACCTGTTAGGGCATTATGGAATTTGATTCTACTGTGTCATAGGTATGTGTTGGCATGTTTGGTGTGACACGAGCACATTTGAGCTTGGTGGACACGATAGCTCGTGCAGGGTGGGATGGATACTCCGTCGTAGACACTTAGCATATATATTTCCGTTGATGAGTACATTGGAACCTATTGTTTTTCTGGTAGGTTAGGCAATCTGAGGTCACCGTAGTTCGAAAGCCCCGAACCTTGTGGAAACAATTAAGTCCCGATTGTTGTTCCAATAAAAGTAAAGGCAAATCATTGTACGCCATTCCAAGTAGACGAACCATAACCAATAATGTTGTAAGTGTGGGCCTGCGGTAATTTCTTGTTCATTGAGATCCACGCAAAGCGGCAATGAGTGTTGTGTGTGGGGGGGGGGGGGGGTTATGAGTCAGGTTTACCTAGGGCGTAGGAGACCCAAATTACAGATATGAAAAACAGCATGTGGAGACAGTTTCATGAGGAGAGATAAGTAACTATATAGTGCGGGGTAGAATTGTAGAAGACATGAAAATGAGTGTTGGTCAAATGTTAACCAGATTACAATGTGGATACCCTTGCCAACATTAGATAGAAGGAATGTATCGGCTACTCTGCGGTAATTTGTGAAGCTTCTTATATTCAAAAGCGGGGTCGCAAAGTCTCATTTATAAACGATGATCAGCAGCGGTGATAGGATTCAGTTACATTATGGTTAGATCTTGCGCCAACGAATTAATCGGGGTGCCAGGATCAGAGATTCATTGAACCCAACTTCCCCGTCGCTCCACATGACACGCTCTCAGAATTGGTCAAGAATGTAATTGTGCGCACGAATACCTCATAGCATTCGAGGTTATACCACGCCCCTGAGGCGCAAAGAAGTACTTCATACCACCACCACAGAGGATTTTTCAGTGACTACTAAATTCGAACCCGATCCACACCGAAGACCGAGATAGAGGAAACAAGAACACCTCGGCGAGATACATTTAGTTCCGGAAAGACCTGAACTGTCAGGTGATGTTCCTTGGTAGACAGTTCTTCGAAGACAGTTCCTAACAAAGAAGAAGAATGGAAAATGATGCATGTTATATCAGTTATGCGAACCTGAAATTAATAATTAATTCGAGTGTCGATGGTGCACTTCTGACTGTAGGGATGTACCTGTCTAACGGTGGATTTCCGGTTGGATCGGGGGAGGGGGGGCGGGGGGGGGGGTGGGAAACATGGGTTCTCGGCTGGTGTCAATGAGCCAACTTGTAACGCATCACCGTCGAATGATAACATGGTTGGATCAGTGCTTAGTGTTAAAACCTCTGCTTTTTCCGGTCGTGCTGTCGAATAATTGCTCTTGGTCGATTGTTGACTAATTTGGAACATAAACCACGGGAAAATTGATGAACTTCCATGAGCTAAGGTAAAACAAATATAATGAAACGAGGGGCATTATGTGAAAAATTGCAAAAAAGGAAACAGAGAAGAAAAAGGAATTCAATATATATTATGTGGGTCACAATGATACTTGGTTACTGTCATCAAGAATGATAAACACACAGAACCGAATTTCAGCGGATCGAGAACGATATAACATGGAATTGAGTGGTGTCGGTCGAGCAGATTGAACTAGGGAACAGAAAACTGTCAGCGGAACAGATCAACGACGGAAGCTTATAAAGATCATTCAAAAACAACAATTAGGCTTTGTAAAAAAAAAAATTGTGGCTTCTTCATATCTATTATCTATCTATCTATCTATCTATCCATCCATCCATCCACCATCTATCCATCCATCCATCCATCCTTCCATCCATCCTTTCATCCATTATCCATTCATCCATTACCGCATCAACTCAGCCATGCAGCACCAACCACCCACCCAATCCTCCATCCATCCACTACGTCAACTTTTACCTTCTTAGGACCCGTGTTTCGTTCGGTCTTTGAGGATGTTGCCGCAACACGGACACGACGATACATGACCGTTTAATCAGTATGACCATTGAAGGTCAGATCAGAGCGTCATCAAAGGAGCATAAAAGGCCTTATTAGCGTGACAAACTTGAAATGGATCTCCTCGTACAGATCAAGTTGGAATATCTGATAATCGCCAGTGTAATTGTTGACTAGTCATACCTTCGGGTTGTACAGGCATTTTAGGTCAATGGTTCATTAACAGGGGCAAATCGTCGATCATGTGGAAATGCCAACTAATTTTGAAATGTATCTTCATCCCGATCAAGTTGGATCATTATGATACTTGCGTCAATGTTATCGTTTAACTTTGGTATATTTGGGTTGGACAGGAATTCCAGGTCAAAGATCTTTGAAGGGACATAATTGTCAATTATGCGAAAGTAGTATTTTTGCAGTTGTATTTCCTCCAACTAATCAAGTTGGACTATTCATGATCTTGTCAGTATTATTGGCATTAGCAACCTGATTTCTTAGCGTCCTATAGTGACTGAACTTGAATTGGTGCTGTGATTTTTCTGAGTGTGATATTTGGAAAACAAGGCAAAAGCGAGCTTTTTGGAGATTCTGTTTTTTTTTTTTTGGGTTTTTTTTTTTTTGTTTTTTTGTTTCTTTGAGCTCAATTTTATTGGACACATTCCCAAATGGAATTTCCACAATTTTCTCAGCAGCCTCAACAAAATTCACAAAGCACACTAGGACCCAAAACCAGAAGGCTTAGTGATTCCTTGACTGATTACTGACTGAATTCAAGCGGGAGCATTTTCAAGATTGGCAATGGGAGTCATTGTAGTACTCACAATTGGGAACACACAACCAAGTATGAAATACATTCATGGAGATGAGGGTCGTGTCAACCAGTAGCCAAATGGGGGGAGTTATTGGTTAACGAGCTGAAATTCGCTAAATTATCAATTTCACAACTCTCCAACTTTTTCCCAAATCCGACCCCCGATTTACCACCAAAAACTAAAGAACCAATATGTGCGTAGCTCAAACGACCATAAATGTACCAAGACGAATGTACAATTATGCGCTAAATGTTCAGGGAACCGAGACCAAGGAGCAGTTCAAACAATGGTTTTATGTTCCCCATCCTGAATTCTGATCATGACATCTTCATATGGCTCGAAGATGTCTTAGCAGCAATAAACAATTCCACATAATGGACAGCAGGGCCCACAGGGACACTGGGCCTTTGGGTCCTAAATCCCGGGCACCATGCAGGTACGACTGTTACACTAAAAAAACACCCCCCCCGTGACCATCATTATGACTGAAAAGCAGCACTGTGCGACGCGAATTGTGGAGTACAGGCAAGATTTTGCGGTATTCCATATCATGAGCCCCAGGGCCCAGTTTAGGGCCATGAGCCAATGAATTATATCCCCAAGGGCCCCTCTACCCAACGACTTGTGGGAGGAGATGCATTCAAGTACTATTGGTGAATTTCATAACACTGGGGTCACCACAGGCCAAGTGTGACGTTGGACCCAAAATTTCGGAACATACCCCCAAAGGTACGGCTGTTAGACCATGTCAGTACTGTCCACTAAAATTCGTAAGAGGAGAAGCATTTTGCATAATCCCCTTATCGAGGCCCCGGGGCCCACACTGGGTCTTGGGACATAAATCGACTGGGCACCTGAAGGTACAGCTATTTTAGATACCATTTAGACTGAACATCAGCATGTGCCAACGATTGGTAGGAGATACAAGGATCCTAGAATTTGGAGCTCAATTCCCGAACGCCCCGAGAAGGCCTTAACCAAATGGCCCTCTACCTATTACATGTAATTGTGAAGGAACATCAATTGAAGCTTGTGGGAGGGAGGCATTTCCACACAATTGTGCGAAATTTCATAAAATGGACCTCGGACACGAGTGGACCATGGACAACACTTCATGAACAACCGAAGGTAGGGCTGGTAGACCATCATTATGACGAAACATCAACACTGTGCACCGAAATTGTAGGAGAAGATACATTTTGAAAGTTCTAATTCTATAATGGCCTATACTGCCCTTTAATGACGTTTGATCTTGACCATCACCAAAAGTCAAACATGTACAATGGGTCAATAAACATTGTGTCCAAAGTTAGCCAACAACATCACAGAATGACTGTTTGGGGCCAAAATGCAATAGTTGAACACTGAATATATAGATAGCTAGATAGAAGATGATAGAATAGATAGATAGAAGTAGAAGATCAATAGTAGCTCAACCAGCATACCAGTAGCTGGTTTGAGCTAACCTCATAGGAAGATGCATAACGAATTTTAACCTAATCGGTCAGTCATTTTTGGACTTATCGTGTTTACAAGATTTTCAAACTTTTAACCTCTTGTGACCTAAGATGACATTTGACCCCAAGACAATAGGGAGCATGTACTCAATATCATTAGTACCCATATACCCCAGTATTAAATTAATCCATCCAAGTGGGGGAGAGTTATCTTGTTAACGAGCTAAAGATTTGCCAAATTATTTTCCAAAAAAAATTGATCACAATTTCCCCCCCCACCCCACAAATTCTGACCCCGATTTACAACAAAAACTATAGAGTTCCGGAGTACTCCTCATAAGAAAGCTGTAAATACAGAATTTCAACTGCCCGATCGGACAAGGCATTCTGGAATTATTGTTAACAAGAATTTCAGATGCATCTAAGTGAGGAATGAGGTCTGTGTTAACGAGCAGAACTCGCCAAGTTATAAATTTTCAAACATTTCCCCTAATCTGGGCCCCCGATGTACACAAAGAAAATTCGGACCCTGTACTCTCATAAGGAAGCTTGTTATAACCGAATTTTGACCTAATCGGGGCAGGCTTCTGGACTTATCGTGTTAACAAAGATTTTTCCCATACTTTGACCACTGTTGACCTCAACATGACCTTTCGAACCTGAACCCCAAACACTAGGGTTCAGGTACTGGTTATGGGGAACCCTATACCAAGTATGACTTGCTCCCACCGAGTGAGGATGAGTTCTCGTGTTAACGACTAAAATTCGCCAAATTATCAATATTTCAACATTTTCCAATATTTTTTTCCCCCAAATCTGACCCCCGAATTACATAAAAAACAATAGGGTTTCCTGTACCCCATGAGAAGCTGCAATACAAAATGTCTTATTGCGTCAACAAATTTTCGGACTTTGACCACTGTTGGACCTCAGATGGTTTTTGACCTGACCCCAAAACAACAGGGATCCTGTCTCATTATGGGGAACCCATATACCAAAGTGTGAACTTGACCCCTTCAACACACACACACACACACACACACACACACGCACGCACGTGCCCCTCACACCACAAACACCACACACCAGGGGCGTATGCAGGAATTGTCAACCCGGGGGCGCGGGTCACCATATAAGCGGAGGGCCACCACAGTTGGCGCGGGGTGGACCCGGAAATGTTGAGGTTTTCAACACCGCCCCCAGACCGCGGAAAATGGCCTCGGGGGCCTGAGAGGGACCGTTCAATCACCTACGGTTAACACAGAAGTGGCTCCTCGTGGTGGAATTACGCTGAAAACACAAAAATGATCATGACCACTCTCTCCTTGAATAATTGAATCTAAATGGTGAGAGTTGGGTTTTCCTCCTTCTTCTCCGCATAAATATATATCACATACGGTATGTAAACCAACGCCATAACATTGACAGTATCGATTCTCGGGCCCTTCAGCCCATACGTATATCCCCGACAACGAACCAAACTCCTCCTTTATATAGGGTCACTGATGGTGATTACAGTGTCTGTACGACAGAAGTTCGTACGATATTGATATACTGACACGAGGTACCATATACTCCTTCAAGTTGGGGCCATTTAGTAATCACACACAACTAGCCACGTCATTCCGTAAAAAGTCATTCTCGTCAACAATTGTCATCGGAGTGATCTCCGATTTTTGGAAGTTATCTGTCATTATTTGTCATTGTATTGTAGTATTCGTCACGGAATAGTTAATAGGGCCCAAAGTTGTGAGTATACACACCAATTCACTCATATTTTCATGAATTAATTACTTGTGAAGTCTGTTGATGATCATAACTCCGATCTGAGCCGATGGGCGGTCCCCGGAAGTAGCGGGAACCATCGCAGTAGGTACCATAGTCAAAAACTTACAACGTACATGTTATGCATAATATCATTTAAAGTCCGAATAACCGCTTCTGCGGAGAGACAAACTAGTTATGTGAATTTATTAGAGAATTTGCATTATTGTCGGTATTGATTGATAATTGATTCAATTACTATTCATATTATATCCCATCTATTTTGCCTAACTAGCCATTCGTGTCAATAAACGAAGGTTATTCACTCAAGACACAATTCATTGAAACTATGTCTGACACTATTGACAAGTTTAATTAGGTGATTAACCCGATATACGCATTTTTGTTATGGCTGAGTGAATTGTGACATTTATTACGATGCTTTCCATTTCCATGATGATTTATTATTTGAGGATTTCTGTATTTATTGCAGATCGAACCTCTCTCTATCTCTATCGACCGTCAACTGTCACTCTACCATCTACTTTTTACTGGTGTCATAGAGATTCGTTCGTATAATTCATCACGTCATCGTCACCATAGTTGTTATTATTTCACCACACCGTCATCATTGAAAGAGAGCATACAATACAAGGGCCCATATCGAAAAGCCTTTGTTGGTAACTGGTTTATTACGTCACCTGTCAATGTCAACCGTCATTTCGACATATAATATGATTCCGCGTAGAGGTGACCGATCACCTACAGTGTAGTATAAGTGAAACAATTTATCAGTTGTGAGAACGGTTCTTATATTATTTTAATAATTGTTATCTTGTTAATTTTTCAAGAACCAGAGAGACTGGATGTGGACAATCAGCTTCATGCTTGAATAAACGTTGTGTAAGGGGTATTGACAGTGCATTCTTTTCCTTATAAACGTACAATTCATATCAGGTGAGATCGTGATGCACATCAATACGGCCTTACAGCAGTTCAGTCAGACAGGAATGAGGCAAACTGCATCGGGCTTTGCCGGCTGCCGTGAGCTGGACACTGCGCTACCAATGCATTAAAAAGGACGAAGCATCGCCTGGAACATCATGATTCCATCATGATTCCATGCCAGGAGCAGTTGGCCACCTTTCGCAAACGACACCCCCCCCCCAATGCAGTGATATATGAGGGTTCATACTTGGCAGCTCGCGTGGCGTTCCTCGTGCAGAAAACCCGCTCCCGGTTGAAGACGGTGGTTAGCCCATTCTCTCTGACTTTCTCTCCTCACAGGTATTTGGATGCGACGATCAGAGGCGTCAATCCGATTGGAAAAGTGGGGGGGGGGGGGGGGAGGGGGGACGATGTAGGACTGAATTTACTTTCTGAGCGGAGCGCTACCATTCGTTTGCGCGTAGCGCCCTCGCAGAAAATTTTGGCTTTTCCATATCTCCCAAACGCGGGAAATAGCACTTCCAATAGCAATTCCAAAAGTCTGATGTGCAATTTCATAAGAAAAGAATGTTGAAAAAGTTGTCACTCTGCAGAACATAGGCAGATAATATAGCAACACGGCATCCGTCTACGAATTATTATATATATATATATATATATATATATATATATATATTATATATATATATATAGTAATATAATATATATCTATCTATATATATTTTTATATATATATATATATATAATATTTATGAAAGTGTATCATCAGTAATTCCAAACTGAATACCAAGAACCTACTGCAGGTTTACATTTACGTAAACAGGTTAAGCTAGTTGAACAACCCCTTTATTTTAGGCCATTAATATCTGATCATCAAGTGACAATATGTGAATTAATGTACACGCCCGTTGTGAAATGTGGAGATGATTTTGCCGGGTATCCTAAACGGAGCCAATCATGTTGGGCACGAAAGCGTTTGAGAAGTTTCTGAGCGAATGTTATTCAGATCGCAGGAAATAGTCTTTTCGGTACTTGACTTCAGTGGCGTGGGTAGGTTTATCTTCAGTGCGATGCGCTGGACGAGGGGAAGGGGGCGGAGCGGGAGCGGCAAATCCGGTTGGCCCGCCAGGTACATGTGTAAATTTTTTATTGTGCAAGCCCCCTGAAGGCCGGAAATGGCCTCCCCCGCGCCTTTTTAGGTTGCACGTACCAGCTTCACATAATGAGCAGCATTTTTATAATCACAAACTTGTATCGGTGGAAATTTGGACATTTTGTACTGGACTCGGTCAGTCGTCTGCCCCGCCGAACATGTCGTTGCCCCCAAATTTTCAGCCAGCATGTTAAGCAATGCTGCCGCCCTACTACTATCAGCGCGCGCACTTTTTCTCGAGCGTTACAGAGGCACATCTGCGAAAATCAGTTATCCAAGCCGAAATCTAGATCATTGGAGCCAGCTTAGCTCAACTGTCCCAATCATGATATAAAAGTCTGAAGAGAAAAGCAGGGCCTAAGTGTGGTCCCTGGATGGAAAAACCACCGCAATGAAAAATCCATAGCAGTCTGATAAGCCTAGGTTATTCCCCCCAGTTCAAATCTGCGCGAGTGGTTGTGGAGGAATAAAACGGACAAAAAGAGGTGTGGGACTGTAAGTTTTTAAGATCAATGAGAAGGTTGTTGTAATATTTCACCTCACCCAAAATATGTATAAGCTGGAGTCAATGAAGGCAGGGCAAGTTTCCCATAGAGCTTGCAGAAAAATGTCGTGGAGACGGGAGAGCAAACGCGACGAATCCCCACGTGTCAGTGCTTGTACCACGCCGTCGAAACACTAACTTTGTACAATCTTTAGTGCATTGAGGCAATTTGCCACCAAACTGCCTTTCTTGTCGTAAAAAGCAACAACTTGGCAAGGTCTTAATACCTGTCGTTGTTAATTACTGGACTACAGTATTTTTTTTCTCGAAAATCACAAATCTCATGAGGGGGGGGGGCCACACTGGGGGAGGGGCCCCCCTGGATACGCGTTGCACACCCTACACAACACACCCACACACGCACACGCACAAGCCACAGCACACCCGCCACTGTCATGACTGCATAGATTCCTCTGACTTCGTCAAGGAATTAGAACATGGACCTTA
The DNA here is from genome assembly GCA_026419785.1 of Sclerodactyla briareus. Taxonomy (NCBI): domain Eukaryota; kingdom Metazoa; phylum Echinodermata; class Holothuroidea; order Dendrochirotida; family Sclerodactylidae; genus Sclerodactyla; species Sclerodactyla briareus. The sequence goes on along the minus strand of JAODTK010002965.1, from coordinate 173,965 downwards.
CCTTGCAAAAATTTAATATCAGTACATGTACTGATGCAAGCAAAGAATCAATGCAGCTTTAGAGTTCGAATTAGAAAAATGGCACTGCCGGCAAAGTTGACTCATCCCCGCTTCCTATTTGTTGGTGCTAATTGAAGCCTTTAAAAGTCAGTTTTTGTAGGTGCAACATTATGCGCATCATAGTGCCTTCAGAATTTCACAAATCCCTTGCCTAGATAGCCAAGTCAAGTGAAAGTCATGGTAGGAAAGAGAGTAAAAAACATATCAAAGATTATTTGAATCTTATGAGAAAAACGCTGGAGAATAATGTTGTAGTAAGAAGTTCATGATATGGCCTGCAGCTCGGCCGCTCCTTCAGACACAGTCATATTCCTTTAAGAGGGAATGATTTGTCACTGACAGACACAACCAGAGCAGGAATATGTTTCTAACAATAGGCTCGTTCACAGTTGCCAATAATATAGGTCAAAAGGTCAAAGGATTGACTCGGGCATGCTGACGCAGCACATGTTGTACAGCAATGAACGTAAAATCAGGCCACAAGAAGGGAAAAATCCGATTGTTATTTGTGGAAGTCATCTTTACGTCATAACACCAATACTACAGAAACTTAAACTACGCAAATTAATTCCTACCTTAATTTCCCCTTAGGAGAATGGAATAGTCACTATTGTTTTTCACAAAATTCGAGAAGTCATTTTAAGTCATTACCATTACAACTGCAAAACATATGCTGGCTGATATTAGGTAAATCTGTGGGGCTATCAAATTGTGTTTTAGTTCGAACCTGAAAATTACGCTACTGGTTATTGAAATCTTCAGACATATTCCTACTCTCGACAGTTCTTGATTAACATTCAAATCTAGATCACCCAGTATGTCAATACACTACTCAGTCAATCTTGTATTTGTCTTCGTTATACTGAAATGCCTAGAGACTATGAACGAATATTTTCGGTTTTCCCGCTACAACACTACTGGTGCGCTTATTTTCGTGAGATTATGTGTTCATACTGTTTCAAAATCTTTGTTCCCATGACGCTGGAGAATAATTATGGCAGCTCCCCATGTGGATTGAAAAAAAAAAAACAACCAAAAACATTGTTCTTTGCTGTAATCGGGATCATTTTATTATTGGTGTAAAAATAAAACAAAATTGGGAACAATTTTAAACTTGGGCAAATTTTGGCTTGTAAATACGATACTTGCCCCACCTCGAATGAATTAAATTCTTACTTGGTAAGTAGGTTCCTCATGAGTAAATGAATCCTATTGGTTTCTGAGGTTAGGTCAAAAGGTCATATGAGGTCCGACTGAGCTCATAGTCCCAAAAGCTTTGTTGAACACGCACAAAACTACACATACATGCTTGACAATGTCGATATTTTCCAAATAATATTGATACTCCAAATTAGTTCTCCCCTTCGATTCCTGCCCTCAGTCCGAGATGGCGACTTTAACACCACCCGTCGGGATAGGGTTGAAGGCAGAATACTAACCGTAGGGCTCGTCGGTAACTTCTCGCTCTCGCTCCCTAGCGGGCTGAGGTCGACACCCCCCCTTTTTTTCTGGATTGCCTTCGGTCCGAAGGTGTGTCGCGTTTATCATGAGAGGAACCCCCCTCGTGGGAGTTTCCTCGGGAGAACGGTGGTATAGTGGGCTGGAACTCCGACCTCGCCTGCCGAATTTGTCTGTACTCGAGAAGAGGCACTGTTGCCTCCTTATAGCGGAGAACTGAGGTGGATTGGGGCTTTCTAGTACCCCGATGAAGAGGATGGGCATTTTTCCGACGGTACGCGGTGCGGGTGTAGTCTCCTCATCGACCGCTTTGCGGACGCTCTTCGACCAGCTCGCACCGGCCTCCGTAGAAGGCCACTCGCACTAGGCAGGGTCTCGTGCCCGATTTGGTATCGTGGCCTAGGGAGGCCATGGAGGCTGCTTCCAGAGAGCTCATCCTTCTCGGCGAACCCCTTCGGCGTTTTTTTTTTGTTTTTAAATGCCATTCTGATTCTGCAGGTCGCAAGCACGAGTACCGTCTATGCAGAGCCGGAGTGAATCGGTTCAAAGGGGGGGGTGAACTCCTTCCTCGCCTGATAACCGCCGAGTGGGGTCGCTCGTCCAAGAGTCGCAGCTGCTTCCCCGGCGTGTTTACGAGGTCTGGGTTCGCGTCCCCCGAATACCCACCCCATCCCATCCCGTGGTGGGGTTTGATGTAGACTCCGCAGTTTCGCCTCAGCCCTATCCCCAGCACTTCCAACAACAGGCGCGCACTGTAGTTTTTCAATCACGACTTGCTCCGAACTCCCGCAGTGACTCCCGACCGCCCCAACCCCCTCTTTCGCTCGCGTTCTTCATCGCCCCTAGAAATGGAGCCATCTGGGCGGACATCCTAATTCCAGACCCGCCATCATCCCGATTCCTTACTCGGGTCGGGTGGGCGACATCTATAGATTCGAAATACGAATATATGCACATCCGTTCCCCCGCTTATCACCTGGCTTTTTCTCTACAGGGGCAATACTACCGCTTTCGTTTCCCCGACTATTAGCCGTTGACGGCCCCTTTGGCGGTGGGGCGTCACGGTTTTCGCGTTCAACGACGATTGGCTCGTGTTGGCCTCATCGAGGCAAAGGCCGTCGCCCATAGCGCTTCTCGGAAGATTCGGTTGGTTGATCATTACGAGAAGTCCCCGCCCCGATCCTCTCAGGTTGATCCAGTGCTCACCCCGTCAGTGCGTCGTCGAACTTGCTGCTGGTCGCATTTCTCTCTCTCCGAGGCTTGTTTACGACTTCACGGCGGCTGCGACGTCCATCCTGTCCTACCATCCTACCTGGCCAGCTCCTGTACTCGGTTCCGGCGGCTAGCGTACGCAACTCTCCCCCCAGACGACGTGACTGGAGACCGTCACTGACGGGGTGGGATGCGACCTGCGGCGACAGCCTCATCTGTTGCCAGTGGTTACCAGACTTTCTTCAAATAACCCTCACCAGACACAGGCCTCACATCAGGTGGTAAGTTTTCGGGGGAATGCGGTGACCTACTGACTCACAACTCAAAAACCACAGACGTGTATATCAATCTATTAATCGCGAGCTGGGAACCCGCTCCATCCGTCCCTGCTTCCCAGGATCTGGGATCTGTGGCTGGTTTGTGCGACCCGCTTCATATCTCGCTCCATGGTCTCGTCCTGCGGCTTCCCCACTACGGGCGGACGCACTCTCCCACCTGGCACTGGCGGAGTGGTTTCTGTCGCAAGTCGGTTCAGATCACCCGCTCGTCGACCTATTTGCGACGGCTAGCAATGCGCGGCTCCCGACTCTTTGCGCCAGAAACGTCTGTCTTCACCGGGCGTCGTAGAGGATCGCACCTTCTCCTCCGTGTAATCATGCCCTCCACACGTACGCCTTCTTCCCTCTCTTGTTCCTCCTCAAGGGTTTATTACTAGGGTCCGGTTTGCTACTCTCCATGGTGGAGTCTGGGTTGCGACGCCTTGCTGGCTGACCATGGTACCCCCGGTTCCGCGATTGCTATCGCCCCCTCCCCGCTTTGTCTTTTCAACCGCCCCTCCGCACACACGAAGCAGTTTGGTCCTGCTATTCGCCAGCAATTTTGAGCATGCGGCATTTCAGAAGCCAGTTCGGGCAGCCCACGCTTGACACGTACATACCCGCCTCGCCAGGTGTCCACGCGCGAACCTTTGAGCACGGTCGTGAACCTGTGGATGTATCTTTGAACCAGGTGTCGTCCTTCCTGCTGCCAATCCCACGATGAGGAAGCAAGTGTTGATCGGCGCAGGTCGAAAATTAACGGTCGTTTGAAGACAACGTTCTAATGCTCGATCACTTGCCATCGGTCTTATAGATCAATAGTATTATGGGGTGTATTACGAGCATCGCGAACACTAACACGGTGCCGATTACAATGAAGTCAACTATACCTTCAAAACCAGACCACTCCAGCGTGTTCGTTTGGCCACAGTTTTGCTCCCTGGAGTCAAGGTGAGAACAGTCCACCAGACGGGTTTCGGATCCGATCATTTGACATCGTCCATTTGGATTAGTCCTCCACCCTGGCCAAAGAAGCGCTGCCTGGTGGCGGATTTGTTCCAAGCGAATTCAAGCTCATGACGTTATGTTGGCATCAATCGGTGATGAACCCAATGGTCTTCACAGACAGTGGACTCATTGGCCGTTACATAAATGTCCTACCAGCAGTGTCGTTACTTCCAGCCAATCTAATCATAACTCGGCCCTCTGAAAAAATACGGACTATTGCAAAAAAATCTTGCGGAATGGCTGAGGCCATGATCAAACTAACTTCCTTCGGTACTACTATGCCCCTACATTTTTGGCAACTCGCCACTTTGGGATGTGTCTGATTGCCTAGCAGTCGTTTAATCTAATGAGATGAGCTTGAAGGCCAAATCATACTTTTCTTAACGTTTCAGTGGTCATACCCAACTATGCAATCTACGCTATGAATGGTACTTCTACTGCCTACGTTATCATCAGACCTCGTGAGCACGAAATACATTTGGTATGTATCCTAGACGGATTTTCGGTCCTTTTCATTCAAACAACTGCGTCGTTTAACAACAACATTCTTTATAGAGTCTACTTTTCGACCATTTATGTCCAATATGTGGTTGGGGGTATATTCCGTCATAGCGAAACCTTAACCCTCGGATACCCTTGAAGTCATACTATACCTTCACAACCGACACTCCCACATCTGCTCGTCTTCGTGGTGGCCACAGTTTTCTCCCGACGGATCGAGGTTAGAACAGGCTAATTAAACGGGTTTTCGATCCGAGCGCCCACTATCGTCCATATGGATTAGTCCTTCCCCCTGGCCAAAGAAGGCTCGCCTGGTGCGGATATTGCTCCAGCGAATCCAAGCTCACGACAGGTTATGTTGGCGTCTTGATGTCCCAATAATCGTCACAGACAGTGCCCCACTCGCCGTTCACATAACTTTCCACTCTACCAGGCAGTGTCATTAGCTGGTCCAGTGCCATCTAATACTGTCACTGGTCCTCTGAGAAACGAAAATATTTCACGGACCTCGGAAGACGGGTAATTAGTGCAAAAGAAACAACCAAAATATGGGCGAGAAATGCCGGAGGCCATGATCAAACTTCAATCGGGACATACACCCACAATTTTCAAAATCGCACTTGGAATGTGATGACGTTCGTCTTGAGACAGGTTAGCTTGAGGTCCTGTTAAACCTGGTAACGTTCTGGTCATTAGGCCAAATATGCGAGCTACGCTATGAAGGTTCTACTCCTACGTCATTATCATGTGCATGACCACAGAAATACATTTGGGTATGTATCCTGAAGAAGGATTTCGGCCCTGCAGTCGAAAACCAACGTCGTTTGAAAACAACATTGCATGAACGAGCACTTTCGACTTATTTATATCCACATGTATCCTAGGAGTCATAATATCCTTGAAACAGGGCAATCCAGCTCTTCCTGGTGCCTCAGTTTTCCAAATACGCTCGGAACATTATACTCCCAGCTTCCAAATTGCACTTGAATGGATACGATCAGTATTACAAAAGGATAAGTTTGATGTCAGTTACACTGATAACGGGTCAGGTCAACAGCCCCACGATTCACTTCCAGCTATGATTCCTACTTAATCACGTCTCGCGAACAAGTGGCATGTATCCTTAGGAAGGATTTCGGTCCTTTAGTCGAAAAGAACTTCGTTGTTTAAAAGACAAACATTCTGTGATAGAGTCACTTCCGCCATTTAGTCCAATATGTCTGGGTTGTATGTTCATAGCGACACCTAACACCTTGCAGACAGAAAACATCCCTTGCACGTCTACTATACCTTCAAAACAGACAACTCCAGCATCTTCCTGGTGGCCACAGTTTTTCCCGACTGGAGTCGAGGTGAGAACAGGCTCTAACGGTTTTTCGGATCCGATGCGCCACATCGTCCATTGGATTAGTCCCTTCAACCCTGGCCAAAGAAGGGCGCTGCCTGTGCGGATATTGCTCCACGAACCCAAGCTCACGACAGGTTTGTTGGCGTCATGATGTCCCACTAGTCTCAGCAAGACAAGTGCCCCCTCGCCTTCACATAAATTTTTTTTTTCCACTCTACCAGCAGTGTCATTACCTCCAGCCAATCTAATACGTCCACTGGCCTCTGGAAACGAAATATTTTCACGGTACCATCGGAAGACGGGTAATTAGTGCAAAAGAAACAACAAAATATGGCGGAATGCCCGGATGCCCATGATCAACTTCAATCGGCATACACCCACATTTCAAAATCGCACTTTGAATGTGATACTATCATCATTACGAACGACAGGGTAGCTTGAGGAGTCCTGTTCAACCTGGTAACGTCTGGGTCATTAGGCCAAATATGCGATCTACGACGCGCCTACATGAAGGTTTCCTACTCCTACGTAATTAAGTCATGTTCGCATGAACCCAAACTACATTTGGTTATGATCCTGAAAGGATTGTCGCGGCCCTGCATTCGAAAAACTAACGTCGTTTGAAAAACAGTTGCCATGAACGCGTCACTTTCGACTATTTTATAATTCAAATGTATCCTCGGAGTCATAATATTCCTTCGAAACAGACAACTCCACTCCAGCATCGTCCTGGTGGCCCAGTTTTCACAACTCTACGATCGGAACTATACTCCCAGCTTTCCAAATTGCACTTTGAATGTGATACGTATCAGTCATTACAAAAGGATAAGTTTGATTACATATTTACATTGATTAACGTTCGGTTCAACAGCCGCAACGATTCAATTTACGGCATGATCCTGACTAATCACACGGTCTCGTGAACAAGTGGGCAATTATCCTTACAATATTCGGTCCTTTATCGAAAAACTAACTTCGTTTAAAAGCAAAACATTCTGTTATAGAGTCACTTCCGACCATTTATGTCCCGATAACGTAATGGGTTTGTATTACGTGCATGCGACACCTAGACACCTTGCAGAAATCCTTGCCGTCATACTAATAACCTTCAAAACAGACCCCTTCCATCATCTTCGTGGTGGCCACATTTTTTCCCGACGGATCGAGGTGAGAACAGTCGATCAAACGGGCTTCGGATCAATTGCAGCCCACATCGTCCATATGGATCATTCCTTCACACCCTGGCCAAATAAGGCGGTTGCCTTGTGCGGATTGCTCCAGCGAATCCAAGCTCACGACAGTTATGTTGGCGTCATTGATGTCCCAATAATCGTCACAGACAGTGCCCCACTCGCCGTTCACATAAATTTCCACAAAAAAAAAATAAAATCAACCAGCAGTGCGTTACCTCAAACAGCCAATCTAATGCCTCCACTGGGCCTCTGAAAAAAATACGACATTGAAGAGTGTGCTCAGAACGAAAAGATCAAATAAAATCTGGCGGAAAGCAGCTGGAGACCATGATCAACCTCAATTTCAAAATCGCACTTCGAATTGATACTTAGCACCCTTACAAAAGGATGAAGGCTCGAGATCCTATCGAACTTGGATAACGTCCGGGTCAACAGCCAACCTGCAATTTGCGCACGATGGTACTACTCTACTTGTGATTATCATTTCGCATGACACTAATGAGTTTGGATTTAATAGTTGCGTCATGATGTCCCAAATAGTCGTGTCACAGATGTGCCCCACCCGCCGTTTTACCATAAATTGCCACTCACTAGCGGTGTCGCTACCCCTCCAGCCACTCTAATGTTCCACTGCTCCTGAAAACGGACCATCAGAAGACGTGTGCCTAGAACGAAGAGACAACACAAATCTGGCGTATTGCTGAAGGCCACGGTCAAAAAAACTCCAATCGGGACCTATACTCTCAATTTTCCGAATCGCACATGCATGTGATACTTATCTGTCCATTACTAAAGGATTAAGTTTGAGCTCATAATATATTTTGTAACGCTCAGGGCAATAGTCCAACTATGCGATCTGCGCTAAACCCCTACTTGAATAATCATGCCGCAATGACAGAAATAACCTTTTGGTAAGTTCCTGAAGAATGAATTTCGGCTCATCAGTCGAAAAAATTACGACGGCCGTTTGAAAAACACATTTTATGAATCGAGTACTTTCGACAATTTTATGTTCCGTATATCATGGTTTGTATCAATCATCACGGGCAAAATTCAACCCCCACCTAATATCTAAAACAATAGGGTTCCTGTGCTCCCCATAATAAACCTACCCACCAAATTTCAACCTGAATTCAGACCAACTATTCTGAACTTGTCGTGTTCACGAGGTTTGGCAGACTTTGTCCTCTGGTGACCTCAGATGACCTCGACCGACCCCAAAACAATTGGGTTCATGTACTTATCATGGGAACTCACAACCAAGTACTGGAGCTTTCATTCAATATCCGTCAATTCCGTCCAATTTTGGTCGAGTTATGCGTGTTTCCAATCCAAATTTGGAGCCAAAATGTCGACTTTTTCAACAAAATTTTCTTATCTCTATTTTGATTTGAGGACCAAAATCACTCCCAATCTATAACCAAAATCCAAAAACAATAGGGTGAGGGTGCCTGTACTCTCCAAAAGATAGCTACACACCAAAGTTCAACCTGACCAGACCAACAACCAACAACCGTTCTGACTTATCGGTTTACAAGGTTTTTTCAGACTTTGACCTCTGGTGACCCCCTCAGAATGACCTCTCGACCCTTCTGACTGACCCAGACACTAAGGTTTTATGTATTCATTATGGGGGAAACCCACATACCAATTCTGAGCCGGACCTACTCAGACCTGATCCAGTTATCGGGATTTACAAGAAGCAGGGCGTCACAACACCCCACACACACACACAACGCACACACACACACATACACACCTCACTAACACACATACCACACGACGTGACTGCAGTGGTGAAGCAATTGCCACGGTGTGGCAGCTTATGGGGAGCAGAAACTGTTGCCGACTGAGAATGATTGGTTTTACTCACACATAAGGTGTATCCATTTCTTCCTTGAACACTTTGTTTTCTGTAACAATTCTGTAGCTATGACTATGGGGGCCCTATTGTCCATTAACATAGAAGTCTACGATATTGAGGCAAGTGTAGTTACATGCAATGGAACACCCATGCCACATGCACACAGCCACTCACCCACAACTATAGCATTATATAAGAGTTGTAGGAAGCTCGAAGAGAAAGAAAAAAGAAACAGCGTTATGGCAATAAATTAGTAGACTTTTGAGGTGTGGGTAAGAAGAACTGAGTGCTGAGAAAAGTTCCACAGTTCTATAATGAAATCGTGAGGGGAGTGGGATTCGCCAAAGCATGGGAGACTTTGAAAAGTGGATTGACGGTTTTCGGGGGGTGAATGGAGAACAAAGTTTGGGGAGAGGAAGCATGTGGGGTGGAGAATATGGTGGGAGGTTTTGCCATGCGAAGTAGTTGTGTGTGGACAAACACATGGTCGGGCACCCATTAGAGAAGGTAGCGCAGCGGGGAAAAGAGGACTCAGAGACAAGAGATCGTGTTGATGGGCAGGAAGTCGACCGTATCTGAAGAGATCTGGAAACGATGTTCAGCGAGCTGTAACACAGACCGGTGGTTGCTAACTCGTAAGACGTAACTGAAGAAGGCCTGTGAGAAAGGAATAGTTGAGAGGGAGAGAATGGGGTGTAAATGAGACGAAAAAGAAACCGACGCGAGAGAGAAATTTAAGCGGGAGTAGGTGCAAAGAGGCGGAGGGATTGAAGTGGACAACAGAGTCATAGAAGAGAGCCCCGATGGCAAAGAAGAGGGCATATAGAGGAATGGTGTAAGATAAGACGTAGGAAAAATGAAGCTATGTGCGAGACAATGGATTAGTAAGAAAACGAAGGGACAAGGCGAGTTTTAGCAAGGAAGCGGAAGGAAGAGGAAATACCACACATGGAGAGGAATATAAATGCGAAGAATATCAGTCATACAAACAAGGATTAAGTTTGATGTCATATTACACGTGAATAACGTTCAGGTAAACAGCCCACGATCAGTTACGCTATGATCCTACTTAATCACGTCGCGTGAACAAGTGGATGTATCCTTAAGACGGATTTCGGTCCTTTAGTCGAAAAGCTAACTCGTTTTTTAAAAGACAACATTCTGTGATAGAGTCACTTCCGACCATTTTAATGTCCAATATGTACAGGGGTGTATTACGTGCATAGCGACACGTAACACCTGCAGAAAATCCCTTGACGTCATATATTACCTTCAAAAACAGACCACTCCCCAGCATTTCGTGGTGAGCCAACAGTTTTCCCGTCTGGAGTCGACGTGAGAAAACAGTCTATCAAACGGGCTTCGGATCCAATGCAGCCCACATCGTCCATATGGATAGTCCTTCCCCCTGGCCAAAGGAAGGCGTTGCTGGTGCGGAGATTGCTCCAGCGGAATCCAAGTCACGACAGGTTAGTTGGCCAGTCATTGATGTCCCAAAGATCGTTCACAGACAGTACCCACTCGCCGGTTCACATAATTTCCACTCTACCAGCAGTGTCGTTACTCAGCCAATGAATTTTTTGGCTCCACTGGCCTCTGAAAAAATACGAACAATTGAAAGACGTGGGCTCATAACGAAAGAGACAAATAAAAATTTGCGGAAAGCTGGAGAGACCATGAAGCAAAACTCAAATTTCATCAAATCGCACTTCGAATGTGATACGTAGCACTCATTACAAAAGGATGAGCTCGAGATCTATCGAATTGATAACGTCGGGTCCAACAGGCCCAACCTGCCACATCTTCGCAACGATGCGTACTACTCCTACGTGATTAATTCATTTCGCATGAAAAGAACAGATTTTTGGTAGTAAGGTTGGCGTCATGATGTCCCAATAGTCGTCACAGACTGTGCCCACTCGCAGTTTACATAACTTGCCACTCCCAATACGCGGTTTGTGTCGCTACCTCCAGCCAATCTAATGTTCCACTGGATCCTGAAAAATCGGACCATAAAGCAGTGTGCTTATTTAGAAAGAAAGAAGACAACCACAAATCGGCGATTGCTGAAGGCCACGGTCTCAAACTCCAATCGGGTCATATACTCTCAATTTTCCGAATCGCACATTTGAATGTGCATAGTATCTGTCATTACGAAAGGAGTAAGTTTGACGACTCATTAAATATTTGTACGCGCAGGGCAATAGTCCAAACTATGCGATCTGCGTACCCCTACATGAATATATGCCGCATGAAAAAGAAAGTAATACATTTTGGTAAGTATCCTGAAGAAGAAGGATTCGGCTCTCAGCAGTCCGACAAAAATTACGCGTTTGAAAAACAACATTTTATGATCGAGTAACTTTTCGACAATTATGTTGAGTATATTAATGGGGGTATTCACGGGAAAATTCACCCCCAAACCTATATACTTAAAACAAATAGGGTTCTGTGCTCCCATAAGGGACAGTACACACCAAATTGTCAACCTGATCAGACCAACTATTCGGGACTTGTCGCTGTTCCGAGGTTGCCAGACTGTGTCCTCTGGGACCTCAGATGCCTCTGACCTGACCCCAAAACAAATGGGTTTCATTGTACTTATCATGGGAAACTCACATACCAAGTATGAGCTTCATCCGTCAAGATGGGTAGAGTTATCGTGTTTTACAATCCAAATTTAGCAAAATCGACTTTTCACAAAAATTTTCATTGTTGACCAAAATTCACACCCAATTTCTATAACAAAAAACATAGGGTGCCTGTGTACTACCATAGAAAAGGCTACACACAAAAATTCAAACTGATCGACCAACCGTTCGGGGACTATCGTGTTTACAAGGTTTTCAGACTTGGACCCTTTGGTGACCTCAGATGACCTCTGAACTGACCCCAGACAATAGGTTTATGTTACTTCATTATGGAACACACATACCAAGTATGAGCAGCCCCCCCCCCCAAGACCTACTCAGACCTGATCAAGTATCGGAGTTAAAAGCAGGGCGTCAAACAACACACACACACAACACAACAACGCACACACACCACACATTACACACACTCACACACACATACACCACGACGTGACTGCCGTGGTGGAATGCAATGTGTCCACGGTGTGCACTTATGGGGAGGCAGAGACTGTGGACAGGACGGAGATTGATGGGTTTGACTCACACAATGAAGTTGTATCCATTTTCTTGAACACTTTTGGTTTCGTAACAATTTTTTCCTGTAGCTAATGAAAGATGGGCCTTAATTGCCATTAAAATGAGAAAGCTACGATATTGAGCAAGTAGTTGTAGTAAATGCAATGGAAACCACCCATGCACATGCACACATGCACTCACCACAATATAGCCATATATAGGAAGTTGTAGGAGGCTCGAAGGGGAAAAGCAACGGGTTATGGCATGGAGACTTTTGAGGGGTGGTAGAATGAACGAGTGCTGAGAAAGTTCCCACAGTTCTATATGAAATCGTGAGTGAGTGAGGACCGACCAAAGAATGGGGAGACTTTGAAAAGGATGCCGGTTTCGTGGGCGGTGCCTGGAGAAAGCAAGTTTGGGGGAAGCATGTGGGGGGAGGAATATTGCTGGAGTTGGCAAGAGAAGTAGTGTGGTGACAAACACATGGTTCTGGAAATTAGAGAGGTACAGCGCAGAGGAAAAGAGACTCAAGAGACAAGTAGATCGTGTGATGGGCAGGAAAGTAGACGTATCTGAGAGATATGGAAACGATGTCAGCATAGCTGTAACACAGACCGGTGGTTGCTAACTCGGGAAGAAGTAACGAAAGAAGCTGTGAAGAGAGGAAGTAGTTGAGAGGAGAATGGTGTGTAATTGAACGAACAAGAACCGAAGCGAGAATTTAAGAGGGAGGCGTAGGATGCAAAGAGCAGGAGGGATTGAAGTGACACAGAGGTCATAGACGCGATGGCAAAGAAGAGGCAAATAGAGAATGGTGTAATGATAAGACGAGGAAAATGAAGATATGTGAGAGGACAATGGATAGTAAGAAAACGAAGGAAAGCCGAAGTTTTAGCAAGGAGAAGGAAGACGGGGAAGAGAATACCCAAATGGAGGGAATTAAATGAGAAGAATATCAAGTCATTACAAAAGGATAAGTTTGATGTCATATTACACCTTGAACGTTCAGGTCCACAGCCCAACGATTCAATACTACGCTAGGATCCTACTTAATCCGTCTCGTGAACAAGGGGCATGTATCCTTAAGAAGGATTTCGGGCGTCCTTTAGTAGAAAAACTAACTTCGTTTTAAAAGACAAAACATTCTGTGTAGAGTCACGTCGACCACTGTCCAATACGTAGTGGGGTGTATTACGTGCATAGCGACACCTAACACCTTGCAGAAAATCCCCCCGTTTGACGTATACTATGACTTCAAAACAGACCACTCCAGCATCTTCGTGGTGGCCACAGTTTCCCGTCTGGAGTCGGGTGATGAGAACAGTCTATCCACGGGTTCGGATCCAAATCAGCCCACATCGTCCATATGGATCAGTCCTTCACCATGGACAAAGAAGGCGTTTGCCTGGTGGGATATTGCTCCAGCGAAGCCAAGCTCACGACAGGTTATGGTGGCGGTATTGATGTCCCAAAAGATCGTCACAGACAGTACCCCACTCGCCGTTTACATTAAATTTCCACTCTACCAGCAGTGTCGTTACCTCCAGCCAATATAATGCCTCGACTGGCCTCTGAAAAAATACGGACAATTGAAAGACGTGTGCTCAGCACGAAAGAGAAAAATAAAATCTGGCGGTATAGCGTGGAGACCATGATCAAACTCATGTTTCAAAATCGCACTTTAGAAATGTTTTGTGATATCCGTAGCATCATTACAAAAGGATGAAGCTCGAGATTCTATGGTGTTTTTGTAACGTGTGCGTCAACAGGCCAAACCTGCAATCTTTTGCAAACGATTTGGTACTACTCCTACGTGATTAATCATTTCGCATGACAAAAGAAATGATTTTTGGTATGTAATGTTGGCGTCATTGTATGTCCCATAGTGTCACAGACTGTGCCCCACTCCCCCCGGGGCCCCCGTTTACATAAATGGCCACTCCAGAGCGGGGTTTGTCGCTACCTCAGCCAATCTAATGTGCTCCAATGGCTCCTGAAAAATCGAGACCATCAGAGAGTGTGCTTTTAGAAAACGAAAGAGGACAAACACAAATTCTGGGGATGCTGAAGGCCACGGTCAAAACTCCCAATCGCGGAAATATACTCTCAATTTTCGAAATCGCACATTGCATGTGATAGTCATTCTGTCATTACGAAAGGATTAAGTTGGTCAAAATATTTGTAACGCCTCAGGGCAATAGTTCCAAACTATGAGCATTGCGCTACCCCTACATGAATAATTCATGCCGCATGACAGAGAATACAATTTTGCGTAAGTAGCATGAAGAAGGATTTGGCTCAGCAGTCGAACAATTCGCAGTTTGAAAACAAACATTTTATGATCGAAGTAAACTTAGACAATTTATGTTCAGTATATACATGGTGTATCACGGGCACAAAGGTCCCCAACCTTATCCCAAAACAATTAGGGTTCTGTGCCTCACCATAAGAAAGTACACACCAACTGTTCACCCTGACGCAGACCAACTAGTCCGGACTTGTAGTAGTTCACGAGGTTTGCCAGAACTTTGTCCTCTGGTGACCTCAGTGACTCTGGACCCTGACCCAAAACAATTGGGTTCATGGATTATCTGGTGAAACGCCACATACAAGTATAGCTTATCCGTCCCAGTGGCGGTCTCGTTAGCGTGTCTACAATCAAATTTAGCCAAAATATCGAATTTTCACAAATTTTCGGATTTTGAAGAATTCACTCCCAATCTATACCAAAAAAAACAACGGGTGCTGTATTCAAGAAGAAAGCTACACACCAAATTCAACTGATCGGCCAACCGTCTGCGATATCGGTTTACAAGTTTTCAGCACTTTGACCTCGGTTTGGACCTCAGTATGACCTTGAAATGACCCCAGACAATAAGGTTTATGTACTCATTATGGGGAAGACAAATACCAAGTATGAGCCGGACCTACTCAGACTGCATCAATTATCGGGTTTACAAGCAGGGCGTCACACACACAAACACACACAAAAACACAAACGCACCACACACACACATACACAAACTCCCCACACATACAAGACGTGATGCAGTGGTGAAGCAATGTGCAAGGGTGGCAGTCTTACTGGGGAGGCGAAGACTTGGACCTGACGGAGAGATTGGTTTGACTCACACAATGGCAGTTGTATCCATTTTTTTGAACACTTTTGTTTTCTGAACAATTCTGTAGCTATGAAGAGGGGGCCTATGTCCATTAACTGAGAAGTCTAGATTATTTGAGCAAGTGTAGTACCTGCAATGAACACCCATGCAACATGCACACATGCACACACAATTAGCCATATATTAAGAAGTTGTAGGAGGCTCGAGAAAAAGAAAAAAAACCCCCCCCCCCCCCCCCCCCCCCAAAACAACAGGTTAGGCAATAGTAGACGTTGAGGATGTGTGGTAGAAATGTTAGAGAAATGAGTGCGGAGAAGTCACAGTTCTGATAATGACAATGTGAAGGAGTGGGATCCGCAAGCATGGGAGACTTTGCAAAGTGGATGACGGTTCGTGGCGTGCATGGAGAACAAAGTTTGGGGAAGCCATGTTGGGTGGAGAATATTGCTGGAGTTTTGCAATGAGAAGTAGTTGTGTGTGACAAACACATGGTTCTGGAAATTAGAGAGGTACAGCGCAGCGGGAAAGAGACTCAAGAGAAAGAGGATCGTGTTGATGCCGGGAAGTAGACAGTATCGAGAGATATGGAAACGATTTTTGTAGCAAGGCTGTAACACAGACGGTGGTTGCTAATCGGAAGAAGTAACATGAAGAAGGCTGTGAGAAGGAATAGCTTGAGAGGAGAATGTGTGTAATTGAAACGAAAAAGAAATCCGAAGCGAGCATTTATGAAGGAGGTGTGCAAAGAGGAAGGAGGGATGAAGTGCACACAGAGGTCATAGAGCGATGCGCCAAAAAAAGGAGGATATAGGAGCATGGTTGTTGTAATGATATTGTGTTTTTTTTTTTTGAAGATAAGACGGAGGAAAATGAAGCTATGTGCGAGACAATGGATAGTAAGAAACGAAGGAAAAGACGAGTAGTTTTAGCAAGGAGAAAGACGGAGGAAGAGAAACATGGAGAGGAATATAAATGGAAGAATATCAGTCAGTACAAAGGATAAGTTTGGATGGAATATTACACTTGATAACGTTCAGGTCAACAGCCACACGATTCAATCTACGATATGATCCTACTAATCAGTCTCGTGAAACAATGGCTGTATCTTTAAGAAGGATTTCGGTCCCTTTAGTCCGAAAAACTAACTCGTTTAAAGACAACATTATGTGATAGAGTCACTTCCGACCATTTATGGGCCAATTGTAATGGTGTATTAGTGGCATAGCGACACCTAACACCTTGCAGAAATCCGTGAACGTATACTATACCTTCAAAACATGACCACTCCAGCATCTCGTGCGGTTCGGCCAAGTTTTCCCGTCTGGAGTCGAGGTCGGTGAGAAAACAGTTATCAAAACGGGCTTCGGATCCAATGCAGCCCACATAGTAATATGGATCAGTCCTTCACCCTGCCAAAGAAGGCGTTGCTGGGGGGATATTGCTCCAGCGAATCCAAAGCTAAACGAAAGGTTATGTTGCGTCATTGACTGTCCAAAGATCGTCTCAACAGACAGTACCCCACTCGCCGTTCACATAAAATTTCCACTCTACCAGCAGTGTCGTTACCTCCAGCCAATCTAATGCCTCCACTGGCCTCTGAAAAAATACGGACAATTGAAGCGTGTGCTCGAAGAAAGAGACCAAATAAAACTCTGGAGAAAGATGGAGACCATGATCAACCTCAATTTTCAAAATCGCACTTCGAATGTGATACGTAGCACTCATTAAAAAGGATGAGCGAGAGATCCTACAATTGCTAACGTCCGGGTCAACAGGCCACCAAACCTGCAATCTTGCACGAGGTACTATCCTACGTGATTAATTCATTTTCGAATGACAAAGAAATGATTTTGGTATGTAATGTGGGCGTCATGATGTCCCAATAGTCGTCACAGGACTGCTGCCCCACTCGCCCGTTACATACATTGCCACTCCCACTCGCGTGTCGCTACCTCAGCCAATCTAATGTTCCAATTGGCTCCTGAAAAAATCGGACACCCATCAGAAGGACGGTGCTTAGAACGGAAAGAGAACCAAAAACAAATGCTGGCGGAATTGATTAAGGCCACGGTCAAACTCCAATCGGGACATATACTCTCAATTTTCCGAATCGCCACATTGCATGTGATACGATCTGTCATTACGACAAAGGATAAGTCTGAGCAATAATAGATTTTGGAACGCTAGGGCAATGTCCAACTAGGCGATCTGAGCATTACCCCTACATGAATAATCATGCGCATGAACACGAAACATTTTTGGTAGTATCCTGAGAAGGATTTCGCGCCTCAGCAGTCGAAAAATTACGACGCGGTTTGAAAACAAACATTTTATGATCGAGTAACTTTCGACAATTTGTTCAGATATAATGGGGTGTATCACGGGCAAAATTCACCCCCAACCTAATCTAAAAACAATAGGGTTACATGTGCTCCCATAAGAAAGGACACACCCAAATGTAAACCTGATCAGGACCACTATTGGCGATTGTCGTGTTCACCCCGAGGTTTGCAGACTTGCCTCGGTGACCTCAGATGGACTCTAGACCTGACCCCACAAACAATTGGGTTCCATGCTACTTATCATGGGAAAAACTCACATACCAAGTATGAGCTTCATCCGTCCAGATGGGGTTGAGTTATCGTGTTTACAATACACATTAGCCAAAATATCGCACTTTCACAATTTCTATTTGACCAAAAAATTCACTACCCAAATCTATTACCCAAAAACATGGGTGACCTGCTGTACGCTCAAAAAGAAAAGCTACACACCAAATTTCAACCTGATCGGACCAACCGTTCTGGACTTATGTGTTTACAAGGTTTTCAGACTTTGACCTTGGTGACCTCAGGGACCCCTCTGAAATGACCCCAAGACAATAGGTTTCATTCTCATTATGGGGAAACACAATACAGGATGCGCCGGACCTAACTCAGACTGATCAAGTTACTGGATTACAAGCAGGGAGTGCACACACACACACACCACACACACACACAAACGCACACCAACACATCACACCACTCACACACACATACACACGAAGTGACTGCAGTGGTGAATGCAATGGCAACGGTGCCATCTGCTGCAGGCTTATGGGAGGCAGAAGACTGGGACCTGACGGAGATGATTGGTTGACTCAAACAATGAAGTTGGATCATTTTTCTTGAACACTTTTGTTTCTGTAAACAATCTGAGCTTGAAGATGGGGCATGATGGGCCTATTGTATTATTAACATGAGCAAGTATACGAGATTGAGCAATGTAGTTACATGCAATGGAACACCCATGCAAATGCACACCATGCACTCAACAACAATATAGCCATATATATAAGAAGTTGTAGGAGGCTCGAAGAAAAGCAACAGCGTTATGGCAATAGTAGATTTGAAGGTGTGGGTAGAAATAGTGCTGAAGAAAGTCCCACAGTTTATAATGAATCGTGAAGTCGAGTGGGATCGCAAAAGCATGGGAGACTTTGAAAAGTGGATTGACGGGTTCGTGGGCGTGCATGGAGAACAAGTTTTGGGGAAGCATGTTGGGTGGAGAATATTGCTGGAGTTTTGCAATGAGAAGTAGTTGTGTGTGAACAAAACACATGGTTCTGGAAAGTTGAGAGTACAGCGCAGCGGGAAAAGAGATCAAGCGACAAGCGATCGTGTTGATGGGCAGGGAAGTAGACAGTATCTGAGAGATAGGGAAACGATGTAGCCAGAGCTGTAACACAGGCCCGGTGGTGCTAACTCGGGAGAAGTAACTGAAGAGGTGTGAGAAGGAAATAGTGAGAGGAGGAATGGCTGTGAATGAAAGAAAAAGAAACAAGCGGAATTTAGAGGGAGTAGGGGCAGAGGCAGGATGGGATGAAGTGACACAGAGTGTCATAGAAGCGATGGCAAAGAAGGGCAATAGAGAATGGTTTGTACTGAAAAGACGGCGAAAAGGAAGCTATGTGCGAGCCAATGGATAGTAAGAACGAAGGAGGAAAGCGAGTTTTAGTTTTTTCTTGTAGCAAGGAAGACGGAGGAAGAGAATACACACAGGAGAGGAATATAAATGAGAAGAATATCAGTCATTACAAAAGGATAAGTTTGATGTCATATACAATTGATAACGTTTAAGGTCAACCAGCCCAACGATTCAATCACCGCTATGTCCTACTTAATCACGTCTCGTGAACACAGTGGCATGTATCCTTAAGAAGGATTTCGGTCGTGAGTCGAACAAACAACTCGTTTAAAGAACAAAATTCTGTGATAGAGTCACTTCCGACCATTTATGCCACTATGTAAGGGGTTGATTAGAGTAGGCGAACACCTAACAACCTTGCCAGAAATCCTTGACGTCATACTATACCTCAAAAGAAAGGACAATCCAGCATCTTTCGCCCACACCCCCCCCCCCCCCCTGGGTGGCCAAGTTTCCCGTCTGAAGTCGAGGTGGAACAGTCTATAAAACGGGTTCGGATCCAAGCACCCACATCGTTCCCATATGGATCAGTCCTTCACCGGCCAAGAAGCGTTGACTGGTGCGGATATGCGCCGCGCATACAAGCTAACGACACATGTTATGTGTGGCGTCATTGAGTTGTCCCCAAAGATCGTCACAGACAGTACCCATCTCGCGTTCAATAAATTTACACTCTACAGGCAGTCTGTCGTTCCTCCAGCCAATTAATGAACTCCACTGGCCTCTGAAAAAATACGGACAATTGAAAGGACGGTGCTCAGACGATAGAGAAATAAAAATCTGGCGGAAAGCTGGAAGACCCTATCAAACTCAATTTCCAAAATCGCACTTCGAATGTGATACGTAGCACTCATTAAAAAAGGGATTGAGTCGAGAATCTATCGAACTTTGATAACGTTCCGGTAAACAGGCAACCTGCAATTTCGCAACGATGGTACTACTCCTACGTGATTAATCATTTGCAGAACACAAGAAATGATTTTGGTATGTGTAATTTGGCGTCATTGATGTCCCAATAGTCGTCACAGAACTGTTGACCCATCGCCGTTTAATAAATTGCCACTCCACTAGCGGTGTCGCCTACCTCCAGCCATCTAATCTCCACTGGCTCCGAAAAAACGGACCATCAGAGAGGTGTTGCTTGAACAAAGAGGACCAAACACAAATCTGGCGGATTGCTGACACGGCCCACGGTCAAACTCCAATCGGGACATATACTCTCAATTTTCGAATCGACATTGCAGTGATAAGTATATGTCATTAGAAAAGGAAAGGATAAAGTTTGAGCGCATAATTATATGTTGTAACGCTACAGGGCATAGTCCAACTATGCGATCTTGCGGCGACCCGAGATGAATAATCATGCCGCATGACAAAGAAATACATTGTGGTAAGTTCCTGAAGAAGGATTTCGCACCCAGCAGTCGAAAAAATACGCCGTTTGAACACAACACTTTTATGACTCGCGTAACTTTCGACACCTTAATGTTCAGTATATAATGGGGTGTAAATCACGGGCAAAATTCACCCCAACTATATCTAAACAATAGGGTTCCTGTATGCTCCCCATAAGAAAGCTACAGCACCAAATGTCAACATTGGATCAGACAAACTATTTCTGGAATTGTCGTGTTCACGAGGGTTGCAGGAACTTGTCTCTGGTGACCTCAGATGCCTCTGACCTGACCCCAAAACAATTGGTTCATGTACTATCCTGGGAAACGCACTTACCAAGTATGAGCTTCATCCGTCAGATCGGGGTCGAGTTATCGTGGTTTACAATCCAACTTTTAGCCAAAATATCGACTTTCAAAATTTTCTATGTGACCAAAATTCACTCCCAATTATACCAAAATCATTAGGGTGCCTGTACTCCCATAGAAAGCTACAACACCAAATTTCAACTGATCGGACCAACCGTTGGACTTTGTGTTTACAAGGGTTTCCGACTTGACCTATGGTGACCTCAGTGACCTCTGAACGGACCCAGACCATAAGGGGTTTATGTACTCATTATGGGGAACACACCTCCCGAAGATGAGCCGGACCTACTCAGACCTGATCAAGTGTATCGGGTTACAAGCAGGGCGTACACAAACACACACACACACACAACGCACACAACACACATTAACACCCACTCCACAAAAAACAACCCATTACACACGACCGTGACTGCAGTGGTGAATGCAATGTGCCACGGTGTGCAGCTTATGGGGAGGCAGAAGACTGTGACGGACGGAGATGATTGGTTTGACTCACACATGAAGTTTGTATCCATTGTTCTTGAACACTTTTGTTTCTGTAACAATTCTGTAGATATGAAGATGGGCTAGTCTTAAAATGAGGAAAGTCTACGATATGAGCCAAGTGTAGTACATGAATGGAAACACCCATGCAACATGCACACATGCCTCACACAATATAGCCATTTAAGAAGTTGTAGAGGCTTCGAAAGCAAAAGAACAGCGTCGTTATGGCAATAGTAGAACTTTGAGTGTGGTAGAAATTGACCGTGTGAGAAAGTTCAACATTCTAAAGTGGAAATCGTTGAGTGAGTGGATCCGCAAAGCAGGGGAAGAGACTTTGAAAAGTGGGATGACGGTTTGTTGGGTGCATGGAGAACAACCGTTTTGGGGGAAGCAATGTTGGGTGGAGAATATTGCTGGAGTTTTGCAATGAGAAGTAGGTGGGTGGGACAACACATGGTTCTGGAAATTAGAGAGGTACAGCGCAGCGGGAAAAAACGAGGACTCAAGAGAAAAGAGATCGGGTTGAGGGCGGGAAGTAGACAGTATTGAGCGATATGGGGGCAACGATGTAAGCAGAGCTGTTAAACACAGACCGGGTGGTTGCTAACTCGGGAAGAAGTAGTACTGAAGAAGGATGATGGAGAAAGAATAGTTTTAGAGGAGAATGGTTTGTTGTATTTGCACGAAAAAGAAACCGAAGCGGGAATTTACGACGGGAGAGGTGCAAAGAGCCCAAAGAGGCAGGATGCGATTGAAAGTGACACAGAGGTTAATTAGAAGCGATGCAAAGAAGAGGCCCCATATAGAGAAGGTTGTTGCTGTAATGATAAGACGGAGGAAAATGAAGCTATGTGCGAGACAATGGATCGTAAGAAGCGAAGGAAAGGCCGAGTTAGTTTTAGCAAGGAAGCGGATGAAGAGAATACACAATGAGAGGTAATATAAAGGAGAAGAATGAGCGGGACAGAAGATGGGAGCAGCAGCCATAGTAGAGGGGCCACTTATGAGAGTGAGTTGGAAGAAGTTTCGAGGGAAATGAAAACGGAAGAGAATCTGCTCCTCGGAAGTGAGTGGTGAGATGTTAACTACAAGCAGAAAAATAGAGATTGCTGTGAGGCGGGAGCTCTGCCAAGTGCGCTATTGGAAGAGGAATGCTATTCAGGTAAGGATGCAGTACAAGGATAGGCGAGAGTAAACTACATGGGAAAAGGTTTACTTCAAGATGAGAAGAAGGTTCGTCCGAATTGGCGTGCGATCTACGATGCGTTTCACTGCAGTGAGACTAATTCCACAAGAAAAAACACGCTAATTCAAGACATGAAAAACATTGCTAATTTCCATGAAAGAAAGGAATGATACTAAATCCTCGTCAAAGGGAAACTTTTGTGATGGGTTCCACAACTCGATCGCAAAAAGGAAGAGTTAGGACACGTTTTAAGTGTCATTAAACTTGCAAAAAATTGTTCTAATTCTGGCGTATAGAGAGGAGGATGGTGGTGGCCAGATTGAGACGCCCGAGATAGAATTCGCCAGAATGGGACTAATAGGCTAACTAGAGGGGGGGCATTGTGTACGTATGAGAGGTTGAGCCGTGAAGTAAGACCTAGATGCTGTATTCACGGCAGTGAGGAATGGAGCGTGAGGGGAAGAAGGATGGCGATTTGAGACGGCCCAGGAGAATGGTGAGGCAATGTGCCACGGTGTGCCGCTTATGGGAGAGAAGACTGTGGACCTGACGGAGATGATTGTTTGACGGAATAAGTGAACCACCTGGCCAAAGGGGGAAGGCACGTGTAGTGGTATGGAGAGACATGTGGGTGGGGGGTGGGGGAGGGGGGGGGTTGGGAAGGGCTGATCATGTTCGAGGGGGCCGCATATGAGAGCATAAAGTAAGTGAAGCAGAAAGCCTGGATGACCAAAGAAAACATAGAAGAGTCAGGAGAGGAGGAGATCCAGAGGGATCATATTACTCGTTATGGGGAACCAATGTACCAAGAATGAGCTTCAACCAAAATGCTTAGTGATCCCTTGAATCTTTTTAACAACCCAAAATTGGCCAAATTATAATTTTCACAATTTTCCCAATTTCCCCGGATCGGACCCCCCGGTTTACACCATAAACAATGGGTTCCTGCTACTCCTCATGGAGAAAGCTGCATTCCGAGTTTCAACCCGATCGGACAGCATTTGTGGACTTATCATGTTAACAAGATTTCCAAATGTGACCTCTTCTTGACCTCAGATGTACTTTGACCTGACCCAAAAAACAATAGGGATCGGTACAGTATGGGGGACCCATATACAATGTATGAACTGATCCAGCCAAGCGGGGGTTGAGTTATCGTGTTAACAAGGCTAGGCGTTTCACACACACACACACACACACACAAAACACACACACACCACACACACACACACACACGCAACCACACACACACACACCACACACACACACTTGTCAGACTGCATAGATTCCTTTGACTTTCGTCAAGGAATAAAAAACTGATAGGAATCTGTCCAGGACCATCTTAAGCGAGAGATGGGGCCCTTAAAAGATAAACAAAGGGGAACATAAATAGTCAAAAGGAATCTTCAAGGGACAGTGAGGGACCACTACAAGATAAACAAAAGAGTAAGTAAACAGAAATAGTAAAAAATATCGTAGGGAAAAGATGGACCAATGCAAGATTGAAAAACAGGTGGGTTCATGAATTGCTAGTCTGTCTTTCGTTATCAGTGGTTGTTTGGGTTAGGACATATAATATAGTAAGTTTACAACCAACCTTGATTTTAAAGGCGTGGAAGAGAGCAAATGTCAGGGCAGATATTTACAGCAAAATCGAAAGCATATATAGGTGGATATAGTTTTGCCACCCACCAAGTACTTACCTATTGAAATGGTAATAATCAGTGACCAATTTCAAAATTCATTAGGAATGATTATGGACAAATCCCTGGGTACAGGGGACCACTATCCCTGGGTATGGGCACCACTATCCCTGCCGCGGGAATGGGGCCACTATTCCTGGGTATGGGGGACCACGATCCCTCTCACCAGGGTTGGAGGACTTGAGGCGGTGGCCTCAGCCTGGAGGCCAGTTTGTGGCCTGACTTGGCCGAAGCGGGGGTCGAGGCCGGACAATATTCTTTTGCTATTAAAATGAAAACTTTATGCCACAAATGTAATTTTGAGATTTTTTTTAATACGCAACCAACTTGGAACTACGTAGCTTACTCGGTATCACCCAAAGACTGATGATATAAAATTTTCACCTGCACTGTGTGCCATGCAAGTCCCCAGTGCAGTGCTTAGAGTGATGCTGCTAGCGAGCCTGCTGGCATAGACAACTGACGTGCTGAATGCACTGCAAAGCACAGTTTACACTACGCAATGTACTAGCTTTGTGGTACACAGCAGTGCATCCTGCACCGGTGCGGCACATGTGACATGCAATCACTGATCGTCGCCCTTATGTCGTAGGAGGAGTTGCGGGTGGTGACCATTAATTAGCCACAGTTATGCACCAGAGACTCGATCTCTCAACTCACAACTCATACTACGAAGGACGATCTTCGCTTACTGTGCTTGTGCACCTGCCAGTAGCGTACGCAGAGAGTTGCATGGGGGGGGGGGGGGGGGTGGGGGGGGGGCCAGGCGTGGGGGGGGGGTTGAGCCTGGTCGGAACTCTAGGGAAGTGCGCCCTCATAAAATCCTCACCCTCCCTATTAATAATAATACAGTATGGCCCCTCGACACATGTGCTGCAGATTCGGCTATAATAAAACACGGCTACAAAACCTTCTACGCACTACAAGACCTTTCTGTTGAAAAATTATTAATATTGCTTCATGGTGGGGTTCTGGCCCCCGATTCACCCCCCCTCCTCCCCTTCGTGCATACGCCACTGGCACTGGCCGGAAGTAGGAAGGCAAAAAATTGGCTTGTTCCTTAACGTGTAAACTTTGATGCCTGACGGGAGACGAAACTTGCAAACGTACTCGTGTTTTTGTTACTCCTTGTTTCTTTTTTGAACTCTGTGTTCTGAACTAAAACTTAATATCCCGAGAGTCGGCAGACATGTTGTGACTGTTGTATGTTGATGTGTTATGTTCCCCATGAGTGCGGTTCAACGGGGCCGCGCGCCCTGGTGCAGGATTCACTGCTTTTTCACAAAGTTACGCGTATGTTGTCCACTGTGCAGTGGCAGTGCATTCAGCACTGTACGTTGTCTATGGCCAGCTAGAGCTAGGCCGTCGGCACTCTGGCACTGGGGACTTGCATGGCGCATGGCGGGCCGAGTGCAACGCCATTACATTTTCATCAGGCAGTCTTTTTTGGTGATACCGAGATGCTACATTAGTCAAGGTGTTGCGGTAATTCAAACAAATCCAAGAGCATTTGTGACATAAAAATATTTATTTGTGAGTTTCCTATTTTAATAGCAAAAAAAAATGATGTCCGGCCTCTGACCCGAGCCTCGGCCAAAATCTGAGGCCGGAATTACGAGGCGGAGGCCCGCAGCAGGAGGACGAGGCGTCCTCGAGTCCTCCAACCACTGGTGTGTGCGTGCATGTGTTGGTGTGTTGCGTGTGTTAATGCTGTGTGTTGTGTGTGACGCCTGGCTCTTGGTTAATACGATAACTCGACCCCACCTGGATCAAGTTCATACTTGGTATGTGGGATCCCCAAAATGAATACATGATCCCTATTGTTTTCCGGTCAGGGCAAACGTCATCTGAGGTCAATAAACTCAAGGCACTACACAAACAACCAACTAGTCATGAAGACAATCGTCATGTCAAACGAAACACATATTTCAATATAACACATAAAAGTCCTAAAAATTCCTAAAAGAACTGACAAATAAGTTTTGACTCTTAATACAAAGTCCCTTAATTTCTTCTTATTTCTTCATTGCCACCCACCCACTTTCTCTCAATAAATACCCAAATTTGGAAATAAAGTTTTACCGCTCAGTAACTCACTCTTTGACCCAAAAATCCAACTTGAAATGTTCTAAATCCCCTTAGCAGCCCGAGTTGGAAATTGAAATAAATTATGCAAATTAGGCACATACAATGTGCTTATAACAGCAGTGAAATGGTCACAGGAGCTATGGTTTATCGTCTCAGTGCTTTATTCTGACGGAAGCTATTATATGATGGACAAATTCAATCAAATGCATGAACATCAAACACATCAGAACCAGAAAATGGTAACGAAAACCATACCTAGTAGTTGGCGAATTTCGTACCAAGTTGGAAATTGGAAATATTGATGCAAATTAGCCACATATAATGACCTCTATGACCCCAGCTGTACATTCAAATGATCAGGATCAAGGTGGGTCACATCTCCAAGTAGTTTTGTGGAAAAGGGAATCCAGCGAACTTCAAAAAATCGCATAAAATGATTTGCAAATAGACACATTAATTGGACCTCCATTGACCCCGACTTCCTTTAAATTCTCAGGAACCATGGTAGACCCAATCCACCAAGTTTCATTGAAATCCGTCAAACTTGAAAAATTCGCAAAATATGCAAAATCAAGACCACTTGATTAGCATATTTTAGGCTGAAAATATAAACAGTTCATCTACCTGTCATCCAGTCACCTACATGCCAACTACATCACTGTAGCACATACGGGTAGCGTAATTTGCTAAACAAGTTTTAAACAATAAATTACATAAAATAGGCTTAATTACCCAACGTAATTGATGATTTTGCTGCCCAAAATCTAATCAGATCGTGTACACCCATCACCGGTGCTACACACAAAAATTTTGTCTCAATCGGCCCCCAACGGTTGTGAGGAAACCTGCTAACAAGAAAAGTGTGACATACACGTCAAAGCGACACTAAGTCTCTTCCTGAATTTCATTCAGACGCGACAAAAAGTATCAGAAATATGTCAAAGATATCCTCAGGAGACAAAGATGGAGGCCCACACAGATAACAAAAGTACAGGAAAAATGTAAATGATCTTCAAGGGACTAACAGGACCACTACAAGATAAAAAAAGTAAGGGAAAAATGTCAGAGATATCTCAGAGGACAACGATGGGACCATCCCTACAGGATAACTAGGCCACCAATGGTGCTGTAGCTCGAAAACCGCACAAATGTAATGTGGTAAATGTCAAGATCATGAGCCAAGAAGGCAGTTCAGACAATGGCCATGTTGCCCCCGTAAACAACTGGACATTGGTCTTCATATGCCACGGGATAGCAATAACATTTGTTACTCAGTTTGGTCAAATCCATCAAAGGATCAGAATGACCAATTGAGAGAGAAGAAGGCGATTTGGGCCGATAAACATTGGGTCCAAGTCGCGTGTCAAAATTCCATCGAAGAATGACGGTTTTGCTCTTTCATCAGATGTTGTATGGTTTGAATTCTAACGACACTAATGATGTTCATCCCAAATTCTGAAGGCAAGCTAAGAAGAGCACCTTCAAAGGAACATTACGAACCACAGTTTCAAGGGAAAATCCACGAAACGGCTAAGGTTGTGAATCGCGAGTCCGAATACTTACCCATCTTGCAACATTGCACCCTAATGTACCACCATACCACCAATCTGACGGGCTCCATCTGGCCACACCATCCTCCTCTGAATTTTCCAGTCTACGCGATTATACGCATATAGAACATCGATTGGATTCTTAGCGATTATTGTTAACGTTCGTTCCTGAGGATTGAGAGGAGTTCGTCAGAATCCCTTTTGCAGTCGTACTATACACATAATGGCATTTTTTGCCACTTCAATGATGTTTGACACTGGACCTACAAAACGTCGGAACATGTCTCATCGGTCAGGACGGTCAATATTAACAGTGTGTCCCAAATTCGGTCGACTCGTCAACAGAATGACTGTTGGGGGCCAAAAGGCAATGTTGACAAAAATGGATAGAGTAGATAGATATTGGCTTTCCATCGACATCGTACTGGGCACGAAAATTTGTAGGGGGAAGCATTTTGCATGAGTGTACATGATGGGCCCGGGCCCACTTGAGCCTTAGTCCGGCAAATTCTTGAACACTAAGGTACGGCTATCGACCGCTCATTTATGACCGAAACATCAGCACTGGACTTGTGCAACAAATTTTGTAGAGGCATTTGGTGTGATTACCATGATGGCTCTAGGGCCCTCATTGGGCCTTCAGCCAAGAAGTTTGCAAAATCCCAGATGGACCTCATAAACAGGGAGCATTACATGTAACTTTAGAGAAAATCAATTAGTACTTGTGGATGGAGATCCATTTCAATTACCCAATGTGTGAAATTTCATAAAATGGGCTCTCGGGCCTAAGTGGGACTGTGGTTAAAAATTTCCTGAAAACAATCGAAAATACGACTGCCAGACCATCATTATGACCGAATGTCAGTATGTGCACCTAAACTTGGTTAAGAGGAGAAGAACTGCGTAAATCCACTGATGGGCCCCGGGAGCCCACACGGGGCTCGGGTTCCTAAATCCCTGAGACACTTGTAGGCACGCTGTTATACCATCATTATGACTGAACAATCAGGCCATGGTTCAACTAAATTTGTAGAAGATACAGGATTTTGCAGTATTCATATCATGGCCCTGGGCCCAAACTTGGGCCCTGGGCAAAATTCCTGAACAACTCCAAGGCCCCTACTCAAAGGCCATTACAAGGTAAAGCTTTGAAGAAAACAATGACGCTGTGGGAGGAGATGCATTTCAAGCACCATTGTGTGAAATACCTTAAAAGGGCCCCCTTACATTGGCCCAGAAAACCCAAAGGTCATAGCTTATTAGGCTATTATTTGCCCCCACAACGCAACTGGGCGAACTGAATTTGAGGTAGATACAAGAATTTGTGGTATTTTCATAATGGGCCCTATGGACCAAACTGGGCCTTGTGCCCATAATTCCTGAACCCCCTAATGGCCGTCTCCCCAAGGACGTCATAACATTCCTTCTAAACAGACAACTGCAGCATCTTCCGCTTGTGGCCATATTTTCACTTTAATCGGGACATATACTCTCAATTTTCCACATCGCACTTTGAATGTGATCGCGCAGCAGTCATTACAACAGAATACCTTGGGGTCATATTACACTTGTAACTTTTAGGTCAATTGCCCAAATATGCGATCTGCGCTAGATGGGTCCACTCCTCACGTGATTCTTCTTGTGCTGACGGGCAAAATGCCTCTTTGGGTATGTATCAGGAAGAAGGATTTCGGCTCTGCAGGCGAAAAACTAACGGCCTTTGAAGAACAACATTTTTATCATCGCTCACTTAACTTTCGACCATTTATGTCCAATATGTAATGGGGTTGTATTACAGGAATAGCAACACGTAACGCCGTCGATTATTTCCCCTTGAATTCCTCCTAATCCTTCAAAACCGACACCTCCAGCATCTTCTTCTGGTGGCACTGTTTGCCTGACTGGATCGAGGGAGAACAGTCTAAGTAAACGGGTTTCGTTCCGTTGGCAGCCCCATCGTCCAATAACTCCTCATTTCCAAATCGCACTCTAATGTGATCCGTAGCGTCAAATTACAACAGAATACGCTTGAGGTCCTATTACCATTGGTAACGTTCAGGGGCATAGCCCAACTAATCGATCTGCGCTAGGAGGGTTTCTACCTCCTACGTTGATTATCAGGGCCGCATGACCGAGTAAATGATTTTGGTATGTATCATGAGAATGATTTTCGGCTCCACAGCGAAAAACTAACGTCGTTTGAAAAACATTTTATGTCTGTCACTTTCGACCCATTTAGACACGTAAACCGTGCAGACTATTCTCGAAGTCAGACAATACACAGACAATTCATATATACTTCAAAACACACAACTCCAGCATCTTCCTGGTGGCCACAGTTTTCCTGACTGGATTCGAAGTGAGAACAGAGTATTAACGAACGGTTTTCGTATCCGTTGCAGACCACATCGTCCATATGGATTAGTCCCCTTCACCTGGCCGAAGAAGGGCGCTGCCTGTGCGGATAATGCTCCAGCGAATCCAAGCTCACGACATTTATGTGGCGTCATTGATGTCCCAATAGTCGTCACAGACAGTGCCCCACTCGCCGTTTACATAAATTTCCACTCTACCAGCAGTGTCATTACCTCCAGCCAATCTATACTTCCACTGGCCTCTGGAAAAAACGAAACATTTCACGGACCATCGGAAGAAGTGTAATAGTGCAAGGAACAACAATTTTTTTTTTAAATCGCACTTTGAATGTGATACGTAGCAGTCATTACAAAAGATACGCTTGAGTCAATTACAACTTGTTAACGTTCAGTCAATACCCACTATTCGTTTGAAATCAACATTTCTTCTTAACGAGTCACAGTCTACCACTGTCCAATACGTAGTGGGGTGTATTACGTGCATAGCGACACGTAAGCCTCGCAATTATCCTCGAAGTCCATACAACAACTTCAAACAGACCACTCCACATTTCCTGGTGGTCCACAGTTTTCCAAACTTTCATCGGGACATAGACTTCATTTCCAAATCGCACTTTTAATGTGAATACGTAGTCAGTCATTACAAAATGCTACCCCAACTTTGCAATCTAACGCTAATGAATGGTACTAACCCTCGTGACCAAGGAAGACATTTTTGGTATTTGTGCCTAAGACGGATTTCGGGTCCTTTAGTCAAAAACTACGTCGAAACCGACCACTCCAGCATCTTCCTGGTGACCACCGTTTTCCTCACTTGAGTCAAAGGAGAACACCCTCTAAAAACGGGTTTGCGGTCCCGATGCAGACAACATGACCCTTGGATTTGTCAATTCACCCTGACACTGCTTATGTATTTCGTGGCATCACTAGTTTACCATTTTATTTAAAATCTCTGTTGATCCTAAATGAGCGGTTGTAACCTGTCCATTCAAGGATGCAGGAGGTCAACACTGTTTTGAAGCACTGGTGGAGGTTCACTGATAACATTTGTACTGGGGCCTGATTTATTTCAAGTATTGTCTGCTTGGGGTTGATTGCTTATTCATTGTTTGGCCCGGTGGACCCGACCCCATCACAGTAGACAGATATACAACACCACATATATTCCATTGCCAACCTACTTGCTATGGTCGCCGCAGCTTTCTCCGGACGCCCTTTCATTGGCCAGTTATCGTAGTCATGTCTGTAGACTTTGACCTCTGTTGACCTTGGTGACCTCGAGCTGGTCCTTAAAACCTAAACAGCCTGACCCCCAAAGGTCAGCTATTAGGCTATTATTATTACATACACAACAGCACTGGCGACTACATTTATAGGAGAAACCAGATTTTGCGGTATTTCACATAATGGCCTATGGACCACTGGGCCCTGTGCCCATAATTCCTGAACCCCCTAATGGCCGTCTACCCAATGACATTACATGGTAACTTTAAAGACAATCAATTGAAGTTTTGGAAGGAGATGCAGTTTAAGTACCATTGTGTGAAAATCAATAAAATGGACCCTTGGCCCCAATGGTACTGGACCGAAATTCCTGGACTCCTCCTACGGTCGATGCCAGACCATCATTATGACCAAATGTCGCACTGTGCACCAAAACTGTAAGAGAAGCATCTTGCATAATCCACATGATGGCCCCGCGGTCCACACTGGGCCCTTGGGTCCTAAATCCCTGGCACTGTAAGGCACCGCTATTATATATACCATCTTATGCCCGAACAATCAGCATGGTTCAACTAATTTGTAGAATGATTCAAGATTTTGCAGTATTTCTATAATGGGGGCCCCGGGGCCCAAACTGGGCCTGGTACAAATTCCTGAACAACTCCATGGCCCTCTACTCAAGGACCATTACTTAGCTTCGAAGAAAAATTGAAGCTTGTGGAGGAGATGGCACTTCAAGCACTATTGTGTGAACTATCATAAAATGGGCCCCCCGACATGGACCAGGACACCCAAATGTATCGCTTATTAGCTATTATTATGCCAAACCACAGCCGGCGACTGAATTTGAGGGAGATACAAGAATTTGTGGCATTTTACATAAGGGCCCTATGGACAAAACTGGGCCCTGGGCCCATAATTCCTGAACCCCCTAATGGCCGTCTAACCCAAGGACTGTCATAACATTCCTTCGAAACAAACATACAAAACTGCAGCATCTTTCCTTGTGGGCCATAGTTTTCAAACTTGAATCGGGACAATTATCTCAATTTTCCAAATCGCACTTGAATGTGATACGGCAGCAGTCATTACAAAGAATATACGCTTGGGGTCCATATACACTTATTAACGTTTAGGTCAATTGCCCAAATATGCGATCTGCGCTATGATGGTTCCACTCCTACGTGATTATTCATGTTTGCCTGACCGTAAATGCATTTTTGGTATGTATCATGAAGAAGGATTCCGGCTCTGGCATCGAAAACTAACGCCTTTGGAAGAACAACATTTTATATCGAGTCCTTTTTCGACATTTATGGTCCATATGTAATGGGGTGTATTACAGGAATAGCACACGTAACGGCACGCCGTGCAGAGTATCCTTGATTCCCTACTATACCTTCAAACAGACAACTCATGCCTCTTCCTGGTGGGCCATGTTTTTCCTGACTGGAGTCGAGGTGAGAACAGTCTATTAAACGGGTTTCGTTCCTTTGCAAGCCCACATCGTCCAATACCCTCCATTTTCCAAATCGCACTCTGAATGTGACCGTATCAGTCATTACCAAAGAATACGCTTGAGGTTCATATTCACTTGGTAACGTTCCAGGGCAATAGCCCAACTATGCGATCTGCGCTATGATGGTTCTACTCCTACGTGATTAATCATGGAATGCCGCATGACCGAGAATGGATTTTGGTATTTATCATTAAGAAGGATTTCGGCTCCACAAGCGAAAAACTAACGCTTTTGAAAAACACATTTTATATCGAGTCACTTTCGACCCGTTTACGACACGGAAACCGTGCAGCCTATTCTCTAATCATACAATACTACAAGACATTACATAATATACCTTCAAACCAGACCACTCCAGCATCTTCCTGGTGGCCACAGTTTTTTCCTGACTGGAGTCGAAGTGAGAACAAAGTATTAAAAACGGGTTTCGTATCCGTGCAGCCCACATCGTCCTATGGATTAGTCCTTCAACCCTGGCCGAAGACGCGGCCTGCCTGTGGGCTGATAATGCTCCAGCGAATCCAAGCTCACGACATGTTTTGGCGTCATGATGTGCCCAATAATCGTCACAGACAGTGCCCCACTCGCCGTTTACATAATCCACTCTACCCACAGTGTCCATTACCTCCATCCAATCTAATACTATTCCACGGCCTCTGGAAAACGAAAAACATTTCCCCGGACCATCGGAGAATGTAATTAAGTGCAAAAGAACAACAATTTTTTGGTGGGTTTAAAGCGCACTTGAATGGTGATGACGTAGGCAGTCCTACAAAGAATACGCTTGAGTCATATACATCTGTTAACGTTCAGGTCAATGCCAACATGCGTTTGAAAAATCACATTTTCTTAACGAGTCAAATCGACCACTGTCCAATACGTAGTGGGGTGTATTACGTGCATAGCGACACGTAAGCCTCGCAAATTATCTCGAAGTCATACTACAACTTCAAAACAGACAACTCCAGCATCTTCCTGGTGGCCACAGTTTCAAAAAGGTCATCGAGGGACATATATTACCAATTTGCAAATCGAACTTTGATTGTGATTACGTAGCAGTCATTACAAAATGATACCCCAACTATGCAATCTACGCTATGATGGTACTACTACCCCTCGATGACCAAGAAGACATTTTGGTATTTGTCCTTAAGAAGGATTTCGGTCCTTTAGTCGAAAAACTAACGTCGAAACAGACACTCCAGCATCTTCCTGGTGGCCACAGTTTTCCTCACTTGAGTCAAAGTGAGAACAGCCCTCTAAACGGGTTTCGGTCCGATGCAGACCACATGAACCCTTTGGATTTGTCAACCACCCCTGACACTGCTATGTATTTCGTGGCAGTCACTAGTTTACATTTTTATTTTTAAAATTTCTCTGTTGATCCTAAATGAGGGTTTGTAAACTGTCAATGAAAGGAATGCAGGAGGTCACACTCGTTTGGAAGCACTGGTGGAGGGGTTCACGGATACATTTTGTACTGGGCCTGGATTTAATTTCAAGGATGTCTGCTTGGGTTGATTGCTTATGCATTGTTGGCCTTGGACCCGACCCCATCACAGTAGACATATATACAACACAACATATATTCCATATGGCCAACCTACTTGCTATGTCGCAGCTTTCTACGCCCTTTCATTGGCCAGTTTATCGTATTCAATGTCTGTAGACTTTGACCTCTGTTGACCTTAGGTGACCTCGAGCTGGCCTTAAAACCTTAAATAAGCTGGATCAACTAATCCATATGGCTAATTACATGCCAAGTATGAGCTTTTACATCTGTGTTTAACATTATGTTATAACTATATAGATATATATATATATAATATATATAATATATATAATATATATATATATATATATATATAATATATATATATATAATATATATATATATATATATATATAAATATGATAAACTATGTCTTCTGTTCACTCTAGGTGACCTTGGACGTCACCTAAAATAAAGTGGTTAGTTACACTATATGGTCAATTTGAGCGCCATTTCTTAGCCGCCTACATCTTTTCGTTGAGAAGTTGACCTTTGGTGACCTTAGACCAGATTCCAAACTAGGGATCGTCTATTCCATGAGGCTAACTCACATGCTACGTATGCAGAAATATGTTTAGTAAATGCAACTGGTGGTTTTTCATTCACTTCTGGTTTTATACTTTTAAAAGTTCTGATAATTCAAAGCTGTGCATTTTGGATTGTTCGGGTTCGGATTGCTTTCAAGAGTATACAAGTCGTGGTACAGGTTTTTCTTGTTTTCCTTCTAATTAATTCTTTCTTGTTTATCTTAACTCATCACAGTTTCTCGAGAGGGCGGGGGGGGGGGGGGGACTGCATCCTACAGGCCTGATCAAGCTGTCTTGTGAAATTTGGTGAGATTTTGTAGGTTGGGTAGAGTTTTTGTGTCAAATTGCCAGAAATAGAAATTTGACAAAATTAGCAATAAAAATGAAAATCTAGACTCACCTCACATCATTCTGAGAATATGTCCTCTCATGACTTCAAATGACTTTCCACATGACCCCCAAAACAATGGAATGATAGGGTCATATACTCATTATGGGAAACTACATACTCTGAAATTGCTTAAAATATCAATTTATCACAATATTCTCATTTTGTTACGACAATTTTCCCCGTTTCTACACAAGAACAATACAACTCACTTCAGGGCACTTACCTTCTGGAATTACTACACCTTGCATAATTTGCTTCAACACCCCTATACCACCAAAAAATAAAACGAGGGTTCAGATCCGCGTATCAAACCCAGCCATAACTAGCTAGGCGCAGTACCGGGTCTGGACATCATTCTTTTCTTATTCAGAGCTCCATCCCCCACCAATCCTACCACAATCTGGTGATATAATCCTTTTTGGGGGTTTTGGATGCTATATCTGTAACTATTTCACTCATTCCTGCCCATTTCCGGGTTCACGCAGGGGTCCGGTTCCCACCTTCCCGTTCAATGTCTTGCTCACGTCCGACCGCCCGCTGGAGGGTGGGGACTCACGCCCCCGAGTCCGCGTTGACTCACGTGTGGGAACCCGAGATACGGGGGACTCACATAAACGTGCTCGAGTTGCTGGGGGGTTCCGTGCCTTAAACTACTGCAACCTAGAGTGGCGGGCCGTCTCGTTCTGATCCGTTGCGACAGTTCCGGGGCGGTGTCGTACATGAACCGGCAGGGCGAGACGCGTTCGCGGAGTCTTTGGTCAGTGACCTGGGATCTGTTCCATTGGTGCCGTGCGCACAAAGTGCGCATTCAAGCAGTTCACAACCTGCCAGGAACAGAGAACTCCATCGCGGACGCACTCTCCGCGCATTGCTCAGGCTTCAACGGAGTGGTCACTTCACGACGGAGTCGTGAAGGCATTGTTCGAGGCGATTCGTCGCCCGGAGGTGGACCTGTTCGCCTCGCCTCTCAACTCCAAGCTGCCTCACTTCTGCACTCGAGCCCTTCGAGGGGCGCCTGGGCGGTCGACGCACTGTCTCTGGGATGGGCCTCTTTCGACGCGTACGCCATCTCGCCGCTCAGCCAGTCGACAGAGTGGTCGACAGGGTGGCAGGGTGGAGGGTGGTCCTCATGATAGCGCCGTTCTGGCCGACCCAAGCGGGGTTCCGGCCGCTTCTGGCGTTGGTGGCGGGGGTGCCGCGGAGCCTCCTCTGCTTTCTGGGCCTTCTGGTGCTGACGGGTCCTGGACGTGCCACCCGCATTTGGAGGCTCTGCGTGGCCCGTGTCAGGGATTCCCTCCGAGCGTCGGGCCATTCGGACCAGGCTGCCGCGATGGCGGCCCGGAGAGATTCCACCCTTCGTCTGAATGGTGGTGTGCGGATCGCGAGATCTCTCCGCCACGGCCACTGTCGGGGAGGTGGAAGATTCCCTCCTCAACCTGTTCCGCCTAGGGCGACAGGTAAACGCGATCCGAGGTTGGCGGGTATACATAGCGGTTTCGGGGGCGGGTCACGGTGTCTTCCGCACTCGAGTTCCGCCCTGCGGATACTAGCGGAATCTCCCTTCGAGCCGCGCGTGTCACCGGCCTTATTGCCTTGACGGCGTCCAAAACGTGTCCGTTCCGTTTCAATTTTAATCTTTTGACGGCGCAGACAGCGGAACGCATTGCCGCTACGGGGGGCCAAAAAGGAATTATTGAATAAAACATTTTTTTTTTTGGGGGGGGGGTAAAAGGAATGAGTTTGCGAGTAATTAGTGTTGGATTTGTACATGTGCTACATAATACAGCTTTGCTAAAGTTCCATTCAGCCTTTATTTCCTCCTTTCCAGCCACGAACTGCCTCACTGTAGTATCTATTGTATTGACTGATATAAAAACCAAAATTGAGGACAAAATCTGTTGAAACGATCGTGTTAGGTCAAATTCGCAATTTCGTGGCGACACGAATATTTTTGCTACGGCCAGCCGGCTTTTTTTGAAAATTCGACTGATCACCATTTTCTCCGAATTAAAAATTATTTGATTGCTGTGATTTTGACTGGAATTCTCTTTGTAGATGAGATATCGAAAGATGGTTTTCATTTTCAATATTCTCGATGCTCAACTTCTCAAATATTCCAAAGGCTAAATGGAGCTTTAACTGATTGAAATTGAAATTAGACACAGTGGTTTTTAGAATAGGATTGAATTATTATTAGCATATCGGCCAGCGGCTCCCAAGCAAAAACAACTCGTACCACCGTCTTCTTCTTCTCTTCTGTCTTGGATGATTCATGAACCACGAATACAGCGCAAATACTCCTCATCGTCAGAATCCATTATTTCGAACAAGGTGTTTTCGAGCAGTTGTGTGGACTGACCAGCAAATGTCGCGCCTCAGCGAGTAAGCAACGGAAACGGAAAGTATGAACGTGTGAACGGCTTCACGCCGGTCTTCTCCGCTCGACTTGTCCATGCGGTGAAGTATGACACTTAGCCTTAGACAGCCTTTCTTCTGGCGGCAGCATCGGCTCGGCGCCGTAGTGCCTTGCATGCTCTGTCTACCCTCCCGGGCCCCTATTGCGTTTTGAGCCACACGGGGTCCGCCTGGTTCCGGACCCGTCGTTTCTCACTGAGACGCAGTCGGTCAATTTCCTCCCAGCTCCGATTTTATCATTGCTTTTGGGGAGTTCTAGGGAGTGGAGGGAGATGAGGTGATGGATCGTACCCGCCCACTCCGTGGTCCGTGTACGACGCTGTTTGTTATCGCTCAGCAACCGCATACACGTGCTTCTAAGGAATACGATCTCTCGCTGGATCCGTCGGGCGGACCTGGGGGACGGGTCCGTCTCGGCCGCGAACTCATGACGTGGGGGGAGGGGGGGTATCTTCTATCGTCGATAGGTTAGCGTCAGCCTTGCGCCTCCTCCCCCTCCTTAACCCACAGTCTCGCTCGCAGAGCGCGTTATGTGGGGCTATGGCTGGCTTGGGGACATTCTGCCTGTGACGGGATGGTGCCTCGCTCGGATGTCTTGGGATGGGCTGACTGTGGAGACGGTCCTTCGTAAGGTGAGTGTTTTTTCTAGTTTGAATAATTCGATCCCCGGCTTCCCACCTCCTAGCGCCTCCTAGTAGCCCCCCTTCACCGAAGGGGGGTTAGTTCATGTATTCTAAAAGAAAAGCTGAATACGAAATTCTTGACGGACGTGAAGCATTCTGGATTGACCGTGTTAACCAGATTTTCAGACTCTGATCTCTTCTATTCTCAGATGACCTTCAAACTGATCCCAAAACATTAGGGATCAATTACTCATTATGGAGCCAAAATACCAAGTATGAGCTGGTCCAACCAGGTGGGGTCGAGTTCCCGTGTTTTCACAAGGTTAAGTTGACTGGAATATCACTTTTCCACAATTTTGGCATTTGACCCACTGACCCACACCACGAACTTAAAAAAAAAGCATATTACCAAATTTAAACTGGATCAGACAAGACGTTATATAGATATTATCATGATATGAGAACTCACATATTGGAGCACACATACTAATTACCAATCATTAGCTTCATTCATCCCGGTGGGCTCGAGTTCTGTGAAAAGCGTGCCAGGCATCACATACACAAACAAACATACTCACACACACGTTCTTCTGGAGGTCGCCGAACGGAAACACATACACCGGAACTGGGAATATCACACAAGTAGGTTACCCAACAGTGAAAGCATCGTTTTAATGGTTGTCAGTATACACAGGAACCGGGGACTGTCCTCATTTCCATAACACCTTAGGAGTTCTGGATATGAATTTGCACGGGGACCTAAAACAGGAATATCCTAGGTCTCAAGGTATCCTCGGTTCACTGCTTGTGTACCCTCAATTCCCACGTTTTACAAGATTCGCAAACACGTACGTACACACTGTCATATTGCCCATCTTCCTCCAAATTCGCCCAAAGATCCAAAATGTAACTGATAAAATGGTTTGAATGTAACAGAGGGTACGTATGGTGTAAAACAAAATAGGTCAACATGTCCCTTAACAGTGAAAGTAGTTGTGGCTATAGAATTGGGGACTTAGAAACAGAGTATTCTTGATGCACAGGTTATGTACCTTCGCCACGTTTCACGGGATTCGCACATGCAAACGTACACACTGGCATGGCTGCACAAAATCTTCTGATTTCGCCAAGGAATCCAATTAGAGCACCAATGGTGCTGTAGCTCAAACCTCACAAATGTACCAATACGAATGTACAAAATTAATGTGTTAAATGTCCAAAATCATGAGGCCAAGAAGGCAGTTTCAAAACAATGGCCTATTGTGCCCCTGTAACGACTTTGACCTTGATCTCCATATGGCCAAAGTGGTCAGTCAATAAACATTGTTACTCAGCTTGGTCAAATCCATCGGAAAAAGTACAAATCAAGGAGAAAGAATTTTTTTTCTTTTATTGACCTATGACCTTGCCCTTCACAGGATCAATGATGTCCCAAAAGTCAATGCATTGGGTCCAAGTTTGGTCAACCATCTGTCAAAGAATGACCTGCGGCTTTGCTCTTTAATCAGACGTTACTGTTTTAATTTTAACGTCGCTAAATGATGTTGCATCCGAAATCTGCAAACGAGCTGAAAAGAGCACTCCAAAGGAACATTATATACAGTTCGGAAAAATCTCATGTAATTTGTAGGAAAACAAAGAAATGTTACGCGAAATGGCCTATATTGCCCCTTCAAAATCTCAAACACCCCAATGGTCCTCTATTCAAGAACTATAACATGTCACTATTACATAGATAGATAGATAGATAGATAGATAGATAGATAGATAGATAGATAGACAGATAGATAGATAGATAGATAGCTAGATAGATAGATAGATAGATAGATAGATAGCTAGATAGATAGAGTGACACGTAGATTCCAATAGCTCAACTAGCATGGCTGGTTTGAGCAGGAAGTGTTTTTTGGTAAAGTCTGGTTTGAATTTCACAAAAGTCACGGAACAGAATATTAAAATTCAATAAATAGAAAAGGAAATTTCAATTGTGTCGTTGTAGCTCCTATAGTGTATAGGCCTAACCCAAAATATGAAAATGAGTGCCCCAAACAAAGTGGGTTTTGCCTACATATCAATAAATACTAAAAGTAAGTGCCCCAATAAATTGGTTTTGCAAGTTCAAGATAAAATTTCATCATTATGTTACTGTTAGTGCGGGGCTTTGCTCTACAGGCTGGTGCTTGCTTGCACCACAAGACCATGCTCCACAGGCTGGGCCAAATTGCACAGACTTGTTGGTATGCCTTCACCAGCTGGGGTATCCTATATAGGCAGGTCCACAATTTTGCAGCACCCGAATGTTTGAATTTTAATGCTTACAACAACAACAACAACAACAAATATATATATTATAAGCAGTGTGCATCTTACAATGTAATGCGTTCATGCCTAAATAGCAAGACCAAGAATGTCAAGGAAAATCAGACTTTTTATCTTCAACTATATATACCTGTATTCTTTCCGTTGAAAAAAAAAACATATACAGGTCACCTGTATATCTGTAATACTAACATGCAGAGTTTAACACACTGAGCTAGCCAGTCTATTGTTTCTACAGAAAATGCCGAGCTCAGCTCCATTATATTGTAACACGTTTGATAAACGTCGAGTGCCTTATCGTGTGCCAAACGTCCAGTATGTCACCAATCAGAACATACTCCACTTACCTTGATATTGAAATTTCGAATGACTCAACTTAATACAGACTATACAAACTATAAACATCAGTTTCAAACTCCTGACATGTAACTGAGTGAATAGAAAATGCATGGACCTATATATTATACCTACAAGTACTACCCAATGTCATGAATTCAATTTCCTCTAATCACAATTTTAATAAAATATGACTTGACTCTGGTTTACAGCGTAACAACGTTTTTATTTGAACTAATTAACTAACAGTTCTGGATCACTCATTATTGATGCATGGATAGTGGGTATCAATGGACTGTTTGATTTGCGTCACAGGTTCACCCTATTACCGTACCTATTGTAAATTTTGAAGCAGAATAAATAAATCGCATATTTTTAGTAACAGTGTGACTGAGCTGATCCGATCTGAGATCGGATTAGCTCAGTTGGTTTAGAGCTTCAGACCGTTGGTCGTAAGATTGTGAGTTCGAACCCTACATACTGATCAGCTTTTCCGTGGTGTCCTTGGACAAGGCACTCCATCTCCAGCCTCTCTCCACCCAGGTGCTAAATGGGGACCGGTGAGGAACTTGAGTACAACCGGCGCTGTGTTAAGATGCATGCCACATGCTCTCCGGGTTGTCGGAGTACGTACCAGTTTCCTATGAAACAGGGTAATATCTGTGAAGCGCTTTGAGCACTTCGGTGGAAAGGCGCTATATAAGCACTGAGATATTATATTATTTATTATTATCTACACGGACCACAATCATCAAACCCTCGTTGAAAAGACGACATATTTTTCCTTCTTTCTTATTATAGCTCTTTCTTTGGACTATCCTCATTATGACGGTGGCCAATAGTAATTTCTACTTGGGAATAAGACATTTTACCATGCATTTGTCAAAAGCCAAGTTTATTACTGCAAAGTGTAATATCATAGACGGAATATAGACGGGTTCTGCCGTGTGTATATGCCCAGATGCCAAACAACTGAAGATGCTTGTGAAGAGGAGATCAAGCGTTAACAAACCTATAAAACCTGGTATATCTAGAATTAGGATCATAAGAGCCGAGGAAGAATAACGGAAAATATGTAATTTTTGTACCCGAAACAAGAGACTGAACTGTTGAACTTGTTGTTGATGACTTCTAAGCCCGAAAGTGAAGCCATTCTACCATGCATTGCGAGGGTAGAGGTAAGTTCTCATAAAGAACGTAGAATTTTTCTATCATGTAATATATGAAAGTGTTACATACTCGCTCTTTCGGGAAGGAATGGTCAGCTATTTCACACCTGTCCCCAACATGAACTTTGTGTAAGGAGGAAAAAGAGCAACGAACCTTGGACATTACAAACTGTGAAAGCAACGCGTCGCCAGGAAGAGGAACCCAACAGCATGTCCAGCAGATAGTTACTCCTTGCCGCCCATTTTGTCTTCTATCCTATTGCTGCAGAGTGCTTGGTGGAACACGCTGCCCGTCGCTACATGGGCACGTCGTCCCTTCCCACTTTCAATATCGCGTTCAGACCAGCTCTGGCAGAGAGGTTATACGTATTGTACAAAAATGTACTGGTATATAAGGAAGGGAACGCTTTATGGGTTGTTCGCATGTCTCAATTTCATTGATACTTACTGGGAATCGATTGCAGCTAATGCTGAAAAGTGCTGGCCTGGAGTTCCCACGGGTTGTTCATTTGTTTTCAGAGTGAAAACGGACTTGGTTGTTGTAGGACCACGTGGCAGGGTGAGTCGGGGGGTGTGGCTGCCAAACCTAAAGCTTCGGTTATTATTAGGGGGATTGTTGGGGATGATTCAATGTAAATGATTGATTAATGGAGTGGCGAGTGAGTGGGGTAATACTACTTGTCACATGGAGTAAGGTCGCTCTTCTGAGCTACCGTACAATTTGGATTAGGAGTTAGACGAGGGTCTCGGATTAGGATATAGGTACGTGAAGTTGGTATAACTTATGGATATGCATGAGGTGCAGCAATTAAGTAGTGTATTGTAAACAGTTGGGTAGTGCATCCATACTATTGTTCTAAGTTGTGAAGGTGTATAGGGTTGGTTGCGGTAGGACACTGCAGGTTCCACTCCCAGCGAAGTAACATGTCGTAGTTTTGTAAAGTCACAATGTATCGGACGTAGTTTCATTTCTACACATCGCCGAGGATGGTAGATTGTTTGTGTGGGTATCGCCGAGGGTACATCACACGTAGTGTATTTATTGAGGTACGCTATTTGGGCATCGCCGAGGATGGTCCGTCCGACACATCGTGGGACCCTGCAGAACCTTTTCACCTGTTGGAAACCAAGCTCGTTGAGGAGCCTTGTAATTTTCATCATTGGGGAGGGCCTTATAATACGTGACAGAGTATTCCCTCCGTATTTGCGATATGTGAGCCATGTGTGCTAAATGCTTGCATTGTTATTTCAGGGTTTTCCCGTTACCCCATGTGCCTTGGCAGCTCACTCTGAATTAACAAGTTGGCAGAGGAGCAGCGCCACCGTATTTATGCGGAGATGTTTCTGGTCGAGCCCCACCCTTGGCGGGACAGCGTACTCTCGTTACATGGCACCCCGTTGGACTGACGCCACCTTACTAGCAGTACTATAACGTATCGTCGGGATTGCCTTATGGTGTAGCTAGTGGTTCGAACTGAACAGTATCCATTCAATTAGGTCCATGGAGGCACAAGTGTAATATTATTTAGGGTCATTGAGTAATGTAGCCCGTATTTATTTAGGTATAGTGGCCACTACGAGTCGAATTGACTTGTTTACCTTTCATGTAGAAATAAGGTATAGAATATAGTCATTATGTGTTCTACGTTATTGAACAAACGAGCCTGTCAGCTTACCTGAACACAGCGGGCACGAGGGTTTTCACGGGCATTCGCTTGCCAGCTTCTACTTTGTGATCCTACTAAATGTAACGAGAGCGCTAAGTGTCATTCTACAACCCCAAGCTATCCGTTATGCGAATACAGGATTCTGATTGGCTAATCACAATCACGTAGCTGACTATTATTTTTGCAATAACAGTCAGTGTTTTGCAATAACACTCAATGGTCAGAGTAACACAACAATCGAATTTGCTCGATTTGCT
Organism: Sclerodactyla briareus; assembly: GCA_026419785.1. Taxonomy (NCBI): domain Eukaryota; kingdom Metazoa; phylum Echinodermata; class Holothuroidea; order Dendrochirotida; family Sclerodactylidae; genus Sclerodactyla; species Sclerodactyla briareus. The sequence continues at coordinate 129,611 of JAODTK010002965.1, read as the reverse complement.
GCGTCTTAAGTAAACGCAGTACTTTTTGAACGCGAATGAAGGGTTGCGTCAGCCTTTGGAAGTGATGGTTACACGCGCAGATCGGCTTTCAGTATGCGCGCGCTTCAGAGGGCGTACCATGGAGCTATTATATTAACTGGAGAGGACATCAGAGCGCGTATTGTGTGCCCTGTCCAAAATTCAGTCAGAGAACACAAACTCGAAGTGAGGCGGCACCCTATTGTGTGTAACATCGTAAAACACAGGCGGTTTGTTTACTCTCTATTCGCGAATTTCTTCGACCAGAGAGCCCCGAAAATACACCGACGTTGCTTATAGAAAAGATGGTATATCATAGTGCAAGGATTCTGCAACATCTTCAGTGAGTGTTACCCGTTTCAGAAAACGCGGGAAATCAGCCGATCTATTACGGAGCACGAAAAAGAAACAACATGATTAATCCGAGAATACGAATCGATTGCGTCTGGCAGAATTCACCAACTAAGCGTAAAATATGACATCACGGAGTGAACTAGAGCTGAATAATGTGACGCTCGAATTAAAGGAGGCTGTCAAACGGACATATTCCAATCTTCTGACGAAATGCGAACCGTGTCGCCCGAATAAAAGTCACTATTGCACTACTATAATTGAGGGCGCGGCACAGGTTAGAACAGGGTTCCACATGACTTCGGTTTTGTATAGGAGCTTCAGTACAGCAGGTCCGGGGCTTGGCGTAGGCATAGAGCTAATTAAGAACTAGAGTGCGGATTGTTCGGCACGCGCGCGTCAAGAAATAGCCTACACCACACACAAACATATATTACGACTTCCTGGTTAACTGCTCAGCATACGCGCGCGTATAAAACCATCGTCAATTGCGTTCCACACGTAGTTCGTAATTATGATCTATGATTCCACATCATCAGGAGCGCGTGCAAATAGCTCGCTCCGGGCAATCTTCGAACGCGCTTCTGTAGTAAGAGACGCGCGTATCCTATCGTTAGGCTGCGGCGATTGTGATTTCATGGAGAGAGTGGTGCGTGCGGTCATAAAATAGTGTTCTGCGTCGGGCCAAGCATAGGGATTTGTAAATAATATAGAGCGTTAAACAACGCGTTCTCACGCAGATGAAACCAGCTCCGGGCCAAATGTCATTTTGCCCGGACCCGGTAATGGCGACAATGCCAATTTGTACATAGCTTAGGCCTCCATGCGATCATTCGCGTCTAATATCTGAAAAAAGTGCGCACTCTAGCAGTTATATTGTACTCTATGGTACGTCTCAACCATGGAGCTATTATATTAACTGGAGAGGCAACGCGCTCAATATTTTGTAGCAATTTGAAAATGTCCCCCACTCCAGGACTGACACCCGATCACTCTCGAGTGCGTTAAAGTGTCTGACCATCTACGGTATGAGCTACTCTACCGGGACAAATTGACGCAAAATTTCCCTGGACACGGACTGACACGCGGATTACATTTTCGTGCGTTAAATTGTTTGATCAACTACGGTCTGTGGTACTCTTTCGGGACATTTTCAGGTAGCGCGTCTGAAGACAATGAAAAACTGCGCGTACTGCCATTTTACACACCGGCGTCAGCCAGCATAGGGCCGTTAGCGTTGGATGCCGGGCCTAGGTCTCAACCATGGAGCTATATATTAACTGGAGAGGCAACGCGCTCAATATTTTGTAGCAATTTGAAAATGTCCCCCACTCCAGGACTGACACCCGATCACTCTCGAGTGCGTTAAAGTGCCTGACCATCTACGGTATGAGTTACTCTACCGGGACAAATTGACGCAAAATTTCCCTGGACACGGACTGACACGCGGATTACATTTTCGTGCGTTAAATGGTTTGATCAACTACGGTCTGTGGTACTCTTTCGGGACATTTTCAGGTAGCGCGTCTGAAGACAATGAAAAACTGCGCGTACTGCCACTTTACACACCGGCGTCAGCCAGCATAGGACCGTTAGCGTTGGATTGCCGGGCCTAGGTCTCAACGGCAAACCGGAGAAATGACGTCGCTCGTTTAGGCCCGGCATCCAACGATAACGGCGCCTATATGGACTGAGCGGCATGTAAAAAAAAAGGGTTTAAACAATGAATGAGTTCTGCTGCGACTTTACCATGGATACGTGAAGGCATGTTCATCCGACTTAATCTTTTCCTTACCAGTCGCCCTACCTAACAAAATTTCCCCCACCCCCGCACTGGAAGGGGTTGCACTTTCGCGTGCATACACCTATTGGCACCTTGTGCACCCGTGTTACCCTCCTATAATTTGCCCCGGCAGCCGCGTATACCATTGCGACGGTAGTTTCCTCGGTGCCATTTGATATGATAAAAGTACACTGAAATACCGCTGGACAATAAAGTGAGCCGCCAGCTGGGTTATTGGATTATCAAGGGGGGGGGGGGGGGGCTACCACGCGGCCCCCCGCGGGGGGGGGGGGGGGGGGGACAGTAATTAATTGACTTATCATGTCCTTTCATTTGTTGTATGTAGGAAGTAACTCTTTTTAGAGTGACGTAGATTTTTGGTCTGGCGTTGGAGAGATGGACGGGGTACGAATAGAGCATTCATGAAAATGGCCGGAAACGGCAATGGCTGGGTTTGAGCTGCAGGTACACAGCTTCGGAAGGAGAAATGAAAAAACTAATAGCCTTTAAGGCAATGGGTAGTTTGCCGACTCCTTGTAGGTCAGAGAGGAGTAAATGCGTTCTCACGGGGGGCAGCGTCATATGTTCTCACCACGTGCACAAATATCAAATTTTTCGGCCCAAATGTCAATTTTTCCATTCTGCCTTTCGGGAAATGTTTCCAACTTGAAAATTTCTTTCTCGCAGTAGCGAGGGGCGTATGCAGGATTTGTCACCCCGGGCGCGGTTACCATCTAAGGGAAACGGCACCATCGGTTGGCGCGGAGCGGCCAAGAACATTTGAGGTTTTCACACCCTAGATCGCCGGAATTAAGCCCTAGGGCCTGAGATTGACCGTTATATCACGCTATCGGTTAAACAAAGTGCCTTCTCGGGAGGAATACACTGAAAAACAAGAATTGATCTTTGAACCACTCTTACGGGAATATATCGGAATTTTAATGTGATGTTGAATTTTCCTTCTCCATATACAGTTTCACACAACAGAACCACGCCATACGAGTGACAGCACTGATTCCTATGCCCGTCAACCCATACAGTATATGCCGACCCAATCAAAAATCTCTGCCTTTATGGTCACCTGGTATGATTTACAGTGCCGTAGTAAGGGAACATCAGCTGTGAGAACGGGGTTTCTTAAGTATTTTTAATCATTTTATCTTGTTCTTTCTTCAAGAGCCAGAGAAAAAATGAATGACAATCGGTTCATGTTTGAATAAACTGATGTGTAAGGTATTGACATGTTAAATTCTTATCCTTCATAAAACGTACACAATCGTATCAGGCCTCATCTCTCAGTCGGACAGGAATGAGGCAAGGTGCACCGAGCTTCGGCGGCTGAGCTGAGCTGGGGGACACTGTGCTACCAAATGAGAAAGGAACACGAAACCACGACTATAGAACATGCATGCCATGATTCTATGCCAGGAGTAGTGGCATCTTTCGCAAACGACCCCCCCCCCCCTCAGGCAGTGATTTATGAGGGTTCATATTGGCAGCTGAAAGTGGTGTCCTGTGCAGAATGGGGAATACGGTGGTTACCGCATTTCTCTGGACGTTTGAATATGTCAGCAAGTGATTTCAAGCTAAATACAAGAACCTAATGCAAGGTTAAATTTACGGGAAACAGGTGAAGCCTAGGATTGAACCCCAACCCCTTCATTTAGCTATTCAATATCTGAGCACCAAAGTGACAATATGTGAATAATGTACGCACGCGTTGTGAAATGTGGGAGATGAATTTGCCGGTATTTAAAACGGGGCCTAATCATTGCTTGCACGGGCCTAAATCGCGGGGGGGGGGGGGGGGATGTTTATGGGGGTGTATCCCCCCACTTTTCGAGGAGGGGGGGGGATTGCCCGTACAAACATTCCGATTTTTCCTGAGCGCGAGCCGGCTGGCCGGTTGCAATGGTTCCGCTGCTGACCACCTGAAAATGTGATCCAAACGAGACAAGAAATGTGATTCACCACTAAGTTCGAGCGAGCCGTCCGCCCATGCGTGCATGTAGTTATGTACGCGGCTGGTCGTTGTTTATTAAAAGTTCGTAACTGCTCTTTCGATCCGGTTATAATTATGCGACATATTATTAGCGTCTTTACGAGGCAGTGTACGGGCAGTGTAAACGAACTCTCATTCTAAATGGCCGAAACTTTGAATCGAGCTCGGAAACGAGACGAAATGTGTTTCGACGATTTTAAAACCGGAGCTCCAATTCACAAGCCCATGCTAATGGTAACTTGACGTCCTATCAATTATTGGATGTATTTGCCTGTGACTGGGACTGTCGGTGAGGTCTGCCCCATAACATAACAGGTTATGTGGCCAGTACATATTTACTGGTTCTGCGTCATTTAACTGATCAAATGTTATTGCTTTCAAAGATGCAAACAATTTTTGTTAAACAATCTCGTAGATAATATATTCATCTGGAAGGGCCTGAGTAAAAAAGCTACAAAAAAACCCTCGAGTGCGTTTCTGGGCGTGGGAGGTGTGAAAAGCAAAAAATCTTCTTGTCCGCTCCGCGACCAACCTATGGTTGCGCTCCGCTAGATGGTTCATCTACCAAATCATCCCCACCACTTCAAAACAAAAATCTACGCCCATGATTGCCTTAGCACGAAACCTTAAGGAAGTTTCGAGAGATATGGGTTCACTCAGATGACAGGAAATAGTGCTCTCGGTAGTTGACTTATAGTGACGTAGCTCGGTTTTTGTTTTAGTGGGATGTGCAGGAAGGAGAGGGGAGGGAGGCTAGAGGCAGTGGCGTCGCCGGAGAGGCACGGGGGAGGGGGGGGGGGCACAAGAATACTACGGAGCGGAGCGGCACCATCGCTGGCGCGAGCGTACAAGGATATCTTTTTTATTGGATGCAATCCCCCAGATGGACGGTAATGGCTTTTCCCGGGGGTTTAAGGCTGCACGTGCCAAGTTCAACAGGGACCTTGTATGAACAAATTTGTGATCGGTGAAAATTTGGACATTTTGTCGGACCTCGAAATACCGTTGCCCCAACTTCACCTTCCTAGCCAGAATGTTGATATATTGTTGCGCCATACTACTGATCCACCAGTGCGCACGAAGCGTGCAATTTTCTCAAGATTCCAGAGACCCACATATGAGGAATGAGGATCCTTGCAGAAAATTTAGGCAGTTAGCCGCTTTAGCTCTCTGTTCCCAATAAATATAAAACGTTATGCCATAAATGCAGGGAACTTCCGAGTAGTAGTTCCCTTGAGGAAACACGGTGAAAATCAAAGCAGTCTGATAGCCTCTAGGCTACTGCAGTTTAAATAATACAGTATTTGCGAGAATACGAATTTAAGATGACAATGTCTCTCAAATACCCACATGGCTCATCCCAAAGAGAAACACCGGTATGTGATCATTTGCCTTTTGATCATCAGAGATTTCGGAAGAATGTAGACTGACGTCATTTCAAACTTATTGGCCGAACTTAATTCAATCAAAGTCCACAAAGATTCCCTTACGAGCGCGTTCAGCTGTTTCAGTGCGGTCAATAATGAAAACAAGAAAATGGAAAATCCGCGACCGAACACGGGTCGCGCAGATAGAGCGCTTCATATATGCGGCGCCATGACGGGGCGTGTAGCAGTTCAAAAATTTATTTCAACAAATTTTGATTGTGCCCATCCTGTGCTTAGGCATTACTGCAAAGGACCGATTCACTAACGGATTATTTGCTCGGCTCTAGTATTTTTTTGGCTGATCCAATCGACATTTCCTCACTGTATGAAAACTATGGGGTTTTTGCTAGGAGTAGCACAAGGGATCGGAGGAGAACGCATTCGGTAGGTGACCGAACTGCACAATTTCAAGTAGGCCTAGGCTAGGCTATCGGCATTAATATGATCATGCTCATAGTTTCATTGTACTGGTCATGATTCTTCGCTTGTACTGATTTCTGTGCGTTTGTATATATTTGATGGATCGAACAAATAATGAAAAGAAAAAAAATCTACCACAGGCGCACTCGTGAGTTAGTGTAACGTTATTTAGCCTAGGGATACGATATAAAGGCGATGTTACTTGAACTTGCAGATCTAGCAACTTCTCGAGGCACACTTCGATAATTTATGTATCCTATAAACTCCGCTCGGTGCTCTAGGCTCTGAGGAAGAATGGAATTCACAAAATAACAGCAATGGTTGATCTCGTGCACCATTCGGGTAAGTTCAAGACATTTATTCCACCTGGCGAGGGGTTTCATAAGTCTGTGCCATGCACCACAGCCTAGGCCTATATATTAAAACGTTCAATAGACGATGTCAGGGTCATAAAAATTGATCGATCATAATGTTTCCTCTCTCTTCCACGAATTGCACCAGAACAAAATTATCATACAACGAACATATACAAGCATCGTCCAAATACTAGCCGTCGGGTCAGTTTACATATTTCCTACGAATAAGCTCTTATAGGATACGTAGGCGTCGGATTCTCATGTCCGCATACTGAGTAGTTAGAATGTAAGAGCATGAAATTCTAGAAGGGGCTGTGGCGGTATTTTTTCAGCATCGCCCAACTTCTCAGCTAATTTCAGCGTGATGAGGGTTGGAAACCTTCGCGACATTCCATGCTTAATATATTGGAAAACGAGAATACGTGCAGATCATCTTTTGGTATGAAATAGGAGGTCACACTCGTCCTCGAGCGACAGAAATTGACTGGCGCACCAGATGGTTTGTACGTGAGTTCAGCCCAGGCCTAATTTTAGTAAAGGTTGATGATTTCATTGTTTTTTTTTTTAATATAAAAGCTCCGTATGATGTTTTTACACCGGATCCCCCGAGTCTCCGACTAAAACAAACCAAGCCTGTAACTACTACTACTGCCGGGAAATGTCCTGACATCGTCATATCTTAGCGAATACTGCCAGCTCTTTCGTTGATTGGTCGACCGCGTTGGTCAAAAGTCATCTGACTACACGTACGTGCAGGTCGCTGGACAAGGTGAAGTTAGAGTAAACACAAACTGTGAATTGTGGTACAATGTAGGATCAACAAATGACTTTCGCCTGCCGTCAGAGTACTAGAACGGGGAAGTTGTCTATGCAATAATGTTACAAGCACAGGCCGCCATGCCTCTCAGTATTATATAGCTCATGCGCTAGTTTATTATTTATTTATTTCAAGTCATTTAGATAGCGCCTTTCCAAAAGATCAAAGCGCGGCTACAAAAATAAAGAATGTTACAAAAATAAAAGTAAGAATGTGTATAAAATACATAAAAGACACGATGGAAAAACATTTTAAAGGATTTACTAAGACGGAAACAAGATGTGTTTCAGAAGTTTTCTTGAAACACTTGCAAAGTTGGCGCTTCACGACGCCGGAGAGGCAGAGCATTCCACAATTTCGGACCAATCACCGAAAGGATTGCACCGATACACGTCTGTGACGGGGATGGCAAGACGAGTACGGTCGCATTGGATCTGAGACCGGTCGGCCCGATTTGTAAGTGGTGATTAGGCCTTCCGGGTAACTGGGCGAAAGATTATATACCAATCAAAACATGAACTAAAATTCTTAAAAGTGTGCGTGTTCCAATTGGGAAGCAGTGCAAAAAAAAACCCCCCCCCCCCAAAAAAAACCTCGCGGAGAAGTGGGGCTGCTGAGGTAGTTCATCAACCTTGGAGATATATGAGACGCTCGGCGCGATTCTGCAGAGGTTGCAAACGGCGTAAATCATATGGAAAAGCCTGCCAGAAGTCAGTGCAGTAATCAAGTATGGAGAGTATAAGAGATCTAACTGCATGAGCATAAGTAGAACGGTCAATAAAGCGACGGACCGTGTATAAATTACGTAAGTGCTAATGTAGTTCTGCACAAGGTATCGGACATGGGTTTCATTGTGAGGTATTATAAAAACCAACATTAATTCGTGACAGTTGCAGAAGAATGATCGCAGACCCTCCAATGCTAAGTAAAATAGAGGGAGGTTGTTCGTTGCCCTAGGTAAGGAGATCAAACAAAGCTCTGTTTTTCGGTCATTCGCTTCAACCTAGTTGTCTCGCACCATGATCTCACTTCACGAATACAAAATCGTGTCGATAGCGCATTAGTCTGCAGCAGACGATGGCCAGCCTAGAGAAATTTGGAGCACGACCATAAACCTGGCTGTAGTGACCCAGCTGCCAACCTATCACCTCTATGCCCATAACTCATCTCTGTTATAGTTCATCAAAAGAAAATTAGCCTCGTATGATGTTTTTTGACGGCTTCAATGACCTAGGACAGTTGCAAATACGGGCCCTGGGCCGGAAATTAGATACCCCTGGGGCACACATCTATGCAAATCATAAAGTCAGAGTAATCACCAGAAACATGTACCCTATATTCATACGATCGCTTAGATAAACTCTCACCCAAGAAATAGCCGCTAGTCTCTAATACAGAAAATCAGTACGCATCGATCGATTAAAACTCTATGATCAATAGTAATCAAATGCTGATGAGAGAACAAGGAGGACGAGAACAACTGCCCTCCCACAAACTAGCTCACAAAGGATGGTCACTTCTTTTGACTTTAGAAGAGCCGTTCAGAGCTTTGTGAGATCTCTATATGCGGACTGATATTCATCCGAAAGCCCTGACCATTTAGGATGATCCTTGAAGGTGGACACGGCTGGGTACTCAATATCTTACCCAGAGTGGGAAGAGTAGAAGATTAGAAAACCGGCCTTAATTATTCAAAACAGAAGGGTCAAGACGCGATTTCTCAGGAGGAGGTTTTGTGATGACTTGCTGAAGGAGGAAAGTACTGATGTAAACGACCCATGCCTATACGAATTATTAATAATGGAAGTTATTGGAAGTAGAGGCATACAGCGTTGAGTAGCCAGGTAGGATTGGATCAAGGAAATTGTTTGGCTAGGAAGGTTAGCAAAAACCTCCTTACCTTCCTCGCTCACCTGGGCAAAGCAAGTCAATATTGAGGAGGTAGAGTTAACACATTCGTCACACTAGGCTCAGTCGGTGCCATGTCAACGGAAGTGGCACCATCATAGACATCAGCACCAGCTGGGTGCTGATTAGTATGATTGTGAGACTCCTGATCAAGCCACGCATTGATGCCAGCAACATTCTCAGTGAAGAACTGAGCAACCTGTTACTTAGCTCAAAGTTAGTCATGCAAGCTGGAAGGAATTCCTAGGAGAAACATTAAAAGAGTATTAAGAACATTGTCCATTGTCTTGGCATCGGCATTATCCAACAGGACTCTAAAATGTTCAGTGTGTTCTTCTAATTGAGTTCGTTTTGCATTGTCTGTTCTATTAAAGGCAATACGATCCTCTGGGCTGCCAGAATTTCTCCATTTGCGCTCCCTCTCCTGCGATCGCGTTCGGGCGCTAAGACCGTCATCGTTGGTACATTCTGTGGGGTTGTGATTAATCGCCGGGGGCCGGGACCTGGTAGTTACCGGACAATGTTCATCGAGAACACGGAGAACAGACGGCTTTGTAGGCTCGGTTTGTTCGCTGGGGTCGTCAACGCACATAATATGCCCTGTGGCTTCAACAAGGTTCGATGAAAAGTTAACCATGTCACAATCTCTGAAATTTCGGGTAGGAAACACTCGTCTCTGAAGGGGTGGTTTTGCGATGTTGACCTTGCATTTGGATCATGTGGTGGTCGTCCATACATGAATTGTGACACAACACAAGCGTCATGTGACGTAAGTCCATCGTCGGGACGGCTAATAAATGGTCCAGAGTGTTGCACCTGTAGGTAGGGCCCGTTGACATACTGTTCAAAATCGTGCTCGGCCAATAACGACATATATCGGGTAACGTCAGGTCTCGGTGGATCATTAACATGAAATTCATATCCCCCATTATGAGCAGCCGTCCTGGGAGGGGAGAGAGCGGGATTAGAAATTCGTCGATCCTCGAAAGAATGAGGTTGGTGTCAATCCGTTTTTTTAGCTGGTGGCGGTCGATAGATTGCAATCAAGGAGGACTTTGAAATGTTCAGTAACCGATGCATTTCACAAGGACAGACTTGTCAAGACCGAAGAGGCGATACAAGGTTCAGGTTCGATTTACTGATAATCGCAATGCCTCCGTGTCTGTCATTACCCGGTCTAGGAAAAAATGAGAAAATGAGTAACCGACGGAGTACACTCACCGATGATTACAGGATCCTCTCAGCCAGCCCAGGATAACAAAACCAGAGCCACATCAACATCGTTGGTCCAGGACTGGTAGCATACACCGTCGTGCATTGTGAACGCCATGTTCACACGCGCAGGTTGTATGTTAGGTTTTACGCGGTGAATTGACATATAAGCTGCAGTTCCAAACCTCAAATATGAAGGTCTAACCGAATTAGCAGTTGCCTTATTGAGCACTCTAATCGGGCTGCGTTGCAAACTCCTCTCGACTATGCATAGTCAATGCATCGTCAGTGGAGGACACCAAGCTTGTTCGCGCGTATTAACAGAACCCCCCCCCCCAAAATTGACAAAAATTTCCGAAATTTGACCTCAGGTTACCTTCGATCTGACCCTAAAACAATAGGTCCATACATTCGTTACGGAGTAGTAACGACAATTAAGGAGATCGCGCTTTCCTACAGGTGGAAGTTTTCGTAGGCCGACGAAATTTGTGAAAACAACGCTTTCCCTTAATTTTTCAATAGACATCCAGTCTACACCAAAAAAGATAAACTATACATATTTATTCTATTAGGAAGGTGTATACAAGTTCCAGACTAAAAGTACATTCCAGGCAACTACTAATTAGGTTGGGCTTCATACGGTGTTCACAAGTTTTCAGGACATTGACTCTGCTGACTTCGCTTGAGCCCGGGGGGTCATAAATTCATATGGTTGAATTAGGTTTATCCTGTTCACAAATATTTGTTGTTTTTTTTTGACGAGGAACAGAACGTTGGGTCAAAACGGACTCGAACCGCGAACTGTGCTTAACGTGCACAACCGCTCTGCAGCTGAGCTATGGTACTCCACCGGTAGAGGCAGTCAACGGTGAACGAATACCAGCTCGAACCAGCGTTCTTACCTGTTCCGAAAAGGCAAAGTGCCGGTACTTGGGATTCGAAACCTCCAGGTCATAGACAATTTTCTGTGTTGGTGTGTTGTTCTCTCTCTCTCTCTCTTCATATTTATATAATATATATATATATATATATATATATAGATATATATATAGATATATATCTAGATATATATATATATATAAATATATTAATACAAATGATTCTGCTTGGTAGTGACACTGAGGCTTCACGAAAGGCTCGACTCGCTCTGAACTTGGCGAATGAGGGGGGGTGAATGAAGGAGTTTACACCAAGAAGGGCTTCGCGATGCACATTACCAATAAGAAGAGAACGGTTCTCACGGGAATACGAAATGTTAAGGTTCTCAGCTGCGATCTCATACCCCATATTAACAGCAATAATGCAATGAATGCAAAAAGCTAACAAAACTCTGGTCTGTTGCGTCGTAATATCTATCAGGAAAAATGAATCCGTGGCATATGCAGCACTAGCCCGGCTCCAGCTTGAATTTTGTGTGCTACAATATATTCCATCAATGATTCAGGAATTTAATTGGAAATGCCCATGAAAAAGTGTTGTCTAATTAGATCAAGCAGTTCACATTCAATGCTACTAATACAAGGGGATATTCCTGGCAGAAATCCTATGCATCCTTCAACCGCCCAGGGCCTAACAAGGACGGCTTACAAATACCTTTCCTCCGAGAACAGTAGCTCAATGAATGTACTGCCTGTTATCATTAGAGACTCACCAAACCCTGCAAATAAATGCGGAGATTTCATAGATATTGCAGATGATGCGCCACACTAATTGTCGCAGTACTGCGATTGTGCCCGTGCTGGAATTTACACAGGAGTTTACCCAGTAACATCAGGATAAAGTACAAATATAGAAAAACAATAGTTCTTTGTACTCGGACTACTGATCGGTCCACGCATTATGGGGTGTATAATTTGACCTAGTGTTGACATCAGACGATCTCTACCTGCCCCACCTTGCTGGAGAGTGTTATAGATGGGAGAGAGTAGTGGGAATCGAGATGGGGTTGATTGCGAATAATCAATGAGTGATCGACAAGTATGTACCCTAATGATGGAGGTGTGTTAGGGACGGAGTGATTGTGTGATTATTGATGGAGTGAGAGTGAACATGAGTGAATAGTTGAGTGAGTGATCGAGTCAGTGAGCGAATGATTGGATGGTGCGAACAGATGAACCAAGTCAGTTTAGGTTTAGTCAGTATGTGTTACTGGACGCAAAATTCCCGGAACTTCCACCGTAAGGTGGCAAAACACGAAAGCTTTGATGAACACTACTAATGTTTAGTAGCATGATCGATGGTAATGGTTTGTTTGTGTTGGAAACGCCAATTCTTTGTAAACCGCCCTGATGACGTTGAACGCATGAATACCTTGCTTATATTTTTAAGGACTCTGAAGAAATCTTGAAAAATTTTCGGCAGAGGAGCAGTTTTTTGGGCCGAAGTTAGTAAGGATTTTCGGGCGCGATTACGGAATCGTTCTGACGTCAACCTAACCTATGCCCCTGAGGTAATGTCTGACGAAAAACAACAAAAGTGACGTTATTATAAACTATGACCCGAGGTTCATAGTGACGAAAAACAACAACAAGTCCGACTGTTTACCCGAGGTCCTATTTGACGAAAAAACAACAAATCCGACCTGTTAAGAATAAGAGTCTTGTTAGCCCGAAGTCAATATCGACCGAACGAAAACAACAACAAATCCGACTTGTAAAGAGTGTTCCGAAACAAAGAACAACAAAAGCAACCGCCGTCGTGTGGAACCGCCGTTCGCGCATAATCGCATGGGGACAACAGTGATTATTGAAACTGAAGAAGGACTCCCACACCTTGTTCAAAAAAATGAACCAATAAGGTGATTTAATGTTCAGAGGAGTTCCCCTCGGTCAAACCAATCAAGGTGATTATTGTTCAGTTATGAAGCGGTAATAGTATACTGTTAGGCGTTAGATACGATGGTTACCTGACAAGTAGGATGTCAAGGAAGGCTCCGAATCTTAGGTGTTAGTCTAACGTTAGGCCTCAGCTTGCCGCAAGATAAAAAATAGGCCCTAAACACCATCCACCCAACCGCATTCGCGAAGCCATCCTCAGGGACCAATATTATTGTAATGTGTTTAGTAGAATATGAATTTGAGTTAATGATTAGGCTAGGCGTGTACTTGCATAAGGTTGTTACTGGCCCTAATGGTACATCACTGGCCATTGTGGAAAACGGATGTAGGGTGGTTGGGAGTCAGTCTAATGAGTGACCAAGTTGAAAGGCTACATACAGTCTATGCCGACGCTATAATCTTTGTGTGGAGTCACTAAAGCGAACACATTTCCATCGTGGCGACACCAGTAAAAAATATTGTAGCTTTTCTTTCAATTACTTTACAGTACATGTAAGAAAATCAAAACAAAGCTGATTGAGTGCTGTTTTTATAACTCGATGGGTTTTTAGGGCTGAACAATGTAACGGCAGCGAACATTCACTTTCCACGTGAGAACTCCCCAAATTTTGATGGTTGCTTTAACACCTAAGAAAAATAGTTTAATGATAAAATGATTCAAGTTCGTCTTAACATTAACAAAAATATGGGTATTTACAAATGGAAATAAACCCTATCCAGTGGTGAGAGTATGCATTCACTTTAGGGTAGGGCATCCTCTCACCACCAAGAACACATCTTCAGCAGACTCTCCCATGCCAGCGTTACGCGGAATATTATCTGGATATCAAGCAAATGAATTTCCTCCAGAAGAAAAAGGCCATCGGTGAAGAGGCAGGCCTTTAAACACAATTGAAGAGTTGGGGAGGGGCCCAAACTTTGGTGGGGATTAAATAGGATGCAGTAAAATGGTCCAGTTATAACTATTACAACTAAGAGTCACTCTACAACATGCCCATTAACTCCCTGTCGTTAGTAGCATGGGATGAAGCCTCTCACCCTTATTGTTTCACAACTATTAATATAACAAGCGCTCATCAACAAGGCGAGTATGACAAGTATGCCACCATTTCATATTCCGCATCTTGTCTCCAACACAGGGCAATGACGGGTAGGGTAAGTTCTGTTGAAGAGTGATACACAGCGGATAGGTCCTCCTACATACACCGTACACTATCTGTCAATATATAATCACCCATATAACTCGCCCTTGACCACCCCGCAATGAAGGTTCTAAATTCTGGTTCGAAACTCTGGATAACAGGATCTGTGTTTCATACAAAATGAAGACTAAACAGACGAACACTCCCAGGATCCTCACCGCCCCCGGACTCGGTGTGGTCAATAGCAATTGCGGAAGTGGTTTTGAGTCCTTGGGTATGTGTGTGGGGTGGTGTGTGTGTGTGTGGGGGGGTGGGTGTGTCTATGGCACTACTTGTCAGAACATATGTTAAAGAACGCCAGGCATGTATTAAGTTCAAATTAGGTAAGTGGGTTGAACATAAGTGGTGGATGACCCCTATTTTTGGTGTTAGGTCAAGGGTATTAAGTCACATAGAAAAATCCTTCATATAGCTTGTAAGCGGAACATTTTAGAGGGATGTTCTTATGAAAAGTTTTGTTCGTCCGGGCTTAAATACATCTGCTGACGACTTTACCTTCATCTGACCCCGCGACCTCGTTTGCCTTTTGACCTTGTAGAAATGTGGTGTAATTTTTTTTGATGACCAGATTCGTCTGTTGAGACAAACAATAAAGTTGAATTATCCTAATGTAGTACACCTCCTATCACGAGCTTCTCAGGAAACGCACATGTGTGAAAAGGTCCAGGACAGCCAAAACACTGCGAATGCTGTTAACATGACGTTTGACTTGACATCTTGGCAACGAAACATTTAGAGAGATGTTTTGTTGTTCGGTCTCGGCGAACCTGATATAAGTTTCGATATGCATGGGAGCATTTTGTCGTTTGAACTTATGAAATTTCGTGTGGCTACATGCCACTCAACAAATAAGATGCTTGTTTCAAAATAAAAAAATGC
Organism: Sclerodactyla briareus; assembly: GCA_026419785.1. NCBI lineage: Eukaryota > Metazoa > Echinodermata > Holothuroidea > Dendrochirotida > Sclerodactylidae > Sclerodactyla > Sclerodactyla briareus. The sequence continues at coordinate 114,399 of JAODTK010002965.1, read as the reverse complement.
ATCATCGGCCCAGTGCCCCGATAAAATATCTATCAGGTAGGGGTATGTGATACCCATTTTGAGAAAACATGCACCTCAGCCTAAAGGAAGAGAAGTGAAAGTGTGTTGATATTTACTGTAAATACACCTGTTAGACTCCCCATTTCCACCGTTTATTAAACACACACTTTCCCTGGACAGACTGATATTGTATTGTGCCACTCCTGTAATGTGCCTAATATACTTCTCCCATGTTGTCCATAGTAACAGTGGTTGTGTTATCATGGTTCCAGTGTCAAGGACACACCTCTAAACTTGCAATGTTAATCGTGTATTAGCCCTCAGTGTGCCATGCATTACCCTAAACCCTCAGTGGGCTATGACAAATTTTGATGATGTATTTATGGGCATTCTCAACAAGTAGGCCAATCTAAAGGTAATTTTAAAGGATGACAAGTGTTATATGGACAGTGACCACGTCCACAGACAGGTTTCATCTGGGAAGAAAAAGCCTGTGAAATCCAGGAGGGTAGGGCAGGCAGACCCCTGTTTGATACACGTTTCAAACAATAGCGACATATAAGAGGCCCTCACGCGGGGGACCCAGAACACAAAATCGAACCCAGGAACAGTAACTACCACCCCCAATCCCCCTCACCACGACAAGTCTCCGCCCAATATTGCAAACAATTGAGTTTGACTGTTGGGCTTACAACAGTAGATGATGAAAACCTTTCTGAAGGACTCAGTGAAAGGAGCATTAGGATGCGCCCGAAACCTAGTTCTGTTAATATTTAGTAAAAAAAAAAAAAATATTAATAATATGTTAATAATGTTAATTAATAATAATATTCAACATTAATTAGACAGGGAACAGATATCTTTTAACAACTGGGAACAATGATCAGAATACCCGTATTACCTAGCCCTGCTCGAAGAGAAAACGGTTGGTTCATCGTGGAAACCTATAATCAGACCAATACTGACATAACTGGCTTTACTTGAAATGCTCGTTGCTTTTACCCCATATCTATTATCTCTAATATATCTATCTATATATTCTATCTATCTATCTATCTATCGATCTATTTCCTATCTATCATCTATCTATCATCTATCTATCTATCTATCTATTCTATCTATCTATATATCTAAGAATCTTGTATGTACTGCTACAGCCCAATAATTTGCATAGTAAAGCCAAAATTCCAAGTTTGTCCTTATGTGAACGAAACGGGGATGGGGACTCATTGTTTCTGACAAAAGCGGTTTCATTTTTAAGTCATCGAGGTCAAAAGTGCATACTTTCGTGATCCCAAATTTTGTCAGAATTAAATAATTCTTGGTGAATGGGGGAGTCATTTATTTTCCCCACAAAAAAGTAGAAGGAAGGGAAGGGCAGAGAAGGAAAAAGGAAGATATTTGAAATACAAGGTTGCGGACTATTAGAAGGGACATTCAGTAAATCGATATCTAATAGGCGTAAGTTTCCTGGTTTTACCTCAGTAGCCATTACCATGTCAGCTATGGCAAGGGCAATCGCGACCAGTTTTTGTGTCTGTTAAGAGTTAAGGGTCACTCGAGAAAACAAACTACAGGAAAATACTCGGTTTTTCAGCAAACATGTACGTCGGTCAGGGTGAGCTATTTCGCCCAGAAAAGGCAAAAATGCGAGGAGGGGGGGGTATCATACCAAGATTTGCAATAACTCTTCCAATACACTAGAAAGTCGAATAGCTGGCCGTCTTAAACAGTGCTATGTGTCTATTTTCGGCAGGGTGTGCGAAACGTTAGTAATCAAATTAGGATTTGAAACACGATATGGTACTAACTGGTATTATAGGCCAAAGAAACAACCCGGAATCACCAAACATGCCTCAGGATCTACACCAGCCGAGATCGAATGGGGGACACTGGCCTGTTTCTGGAGAAGAAACGGAGAGTATCAGAACGTAAAGCTGGCGTGCTGGTAGGAATTGATAATAATATTAGGTTACAAGGTGACGTATCAGTAATTGAAAGTCATCTGTGCAAGTGCACGTACACCCCTCCAGGGAAGGCATAGGTGTGGCACGGCATATTGCATTTATTTCTTGGGCGAGAGGGCGGGTCTGAGATTTGACAATGCAGTTCTATATAATAAATAATATAATAATAATAATAATAATAATAATAATAATAATAATAATAATAATAAGAATAAAAGATAATACACGAGGCCTCCTGGGCGCTTACAAAACCCATAAAAGGTTAGATATAAACAAAATGAAACAGTATATAAAAGAAAAAAGGAAGATTGTAAAAAAAATATTTAAACATAAACGATGGCAATGGTCAAATGAAGCTGAGAAAAAATAAATATGTGTTTAAAATTTGAGTTTTATATGGCGAACCTTGAGAAAACCCTTAGAAATCTACGAGACGTTACCTTGAGCTGGTTCTGTTCATTACTTAATGTAACATGACTGTGTACTCGTAATGGCGCATTGACCCGCTAACCCCCGGTTGCTCTTCGTAGATTCCACATGAGACCGGCATTGTTTAATCTCTATATGAAACCTTTGGTAGATATATGCGAAGCATTGGAATATTTAATATCGATGTATCCTATCTATCTACTATCTATCTATCCTATCTATCTATCTATCTATCTATTTATCGTTTCTTCGGTATGTCTGTCTGTCGTCTGTCTGTCTGTCTGTCTGTCGGTCTGTCTGTCTGTCCGTCTCTGTCCGGTCAAAACATATCTACAGAAACGAGACATATCGATATATCGATAATATAGTATGATATCATCATTTAATTAGAAAAGTAATCTCTGAAACTATCTCTCTGAGGACATTATTTCATCAGCGGGTACAGACCCACGTACTCTTGGCGGGAAATTGACAAACATAGGGCCTAAGCAATAATGGATCCAAAACTCAGCGGTGACTTCGTATATGTGTATTGGCTCATATGTATGTCTGTAATGTTCACGAAAGTATGATCGAACGTATATCACGAACATTTTGAATCCATATTAGAAATAGCTAAAAAACTGAGCCGTAATTGTCAATACTCAGGGGTAGAAAAACGCCCTCATTCCGCCTAGTTGTATCACGAAAATATATCAATGTTATGTTCTAGTCTTAAGGCTACTGGCGGCATGAATTGACGTCATTATATTTGTGTGAACACCGAAAGTTCAAGTATCGTTCATGTCTATACAATCTAGTGTTAGAAAAAGGGAGCTTGCGGTACTCTTGATGAAAAAAAAATGACGAATTCGACTCATAGAAAAACCTGTTTACCTTTAAACCCGGAACATTTTAATCCAGCAGTTGGACACGTTGCTAGAGCGTCGGACTTCCACCAGGAGGAATGGGGTTCGACCCAAAGGACCGAAGACTAAAATGGGAACTGTTGATGACCGCTAAGGCACAAGAGATGGAGCATGGACAAACGGGGGTAGGCAATTTGGCAAGTTGCGTCTGCGTGTGATTTACCCTCACCCCCACATAAAGGTACCGCCAAAGCGGCAATGCCCTATTGCCGCGTACATGGGATTCGAAGCTGACAATATGTGACGACATCAAGGACTTGACCCTTGCTGGGTCTCGAAAGGTTCGATCCTCTGCTCGGCAAAAAAAAAATATACCATAAAAACACCCATATGTACGATTGGTTGAAACAAATATCACGAACCAACTTTCTTGATTATCAGGGTATTCGGGGAAAGGGGAGCCGCTCGGGTTGAAGCAAAGTCATTGAATTGACCAATACAGGACCTCTGCCCTCAAATTCCTGAACTGGGAAGCAATAAAGTCACCTCAATCTCGAACTTTCAGATGCAATTCCTAAATAACTCATGCAGAAATGGGTATTTCACGGCAATAATATTGAAGAGTCATTGGAACTATAATTACGCAACTAGGTTTGAAGCATATACCTAAAGAAAAAAAACATTTGAAAGTTGCCGTGTGAGTATAGGGTACGAATTCCGATATTTTCTTCCATTCTCGTTAATTTATGATAAATATGGCCATCATATCATATAAAAACCAGGACAAATTATATTTCAAAACTGTATATACGGGCGGGGTTTCATTTTTTTTCTATAAGGGTCGCTGTTTCGAATTCCCCATTTTCACAAACTTAAATGCAATTCACGTGTGGGAAAGTCGTAATTACCGTAAGCAGAAATGGGAACCAATCAATTTTTTTTTGGTGATGATTATATCAGCAAACATAGCTGTCAAGCGATCAAAATTGCCGAACGTGCTCAATTTTGCTTGAGGAGTGGAGGGCTTATTCGACGAAATATGCTAGTTGCCACGATCACACAGAGTGCAGGATAATTTTCTATGTGAATCATCGTGGAACGTTGATAACTATCTTAGGGATTGTAAACTGCCCAAATGACATGCGAAAAGACATTGTTGACAGAATGCTAGCGAAACGTGAGTCCATTCCCGCAGCAGGCTGCCTCACACGTCGTTGTTCTATCGCGTTTTATCGCGAGTGCTATGCTAATCGTCGGTAATAATATCGTCAGGTATGTCGATCCTGAATCTAGTGGAAATTCAGAGGTGCAAAGCCACGCGTTTCTGTTTACCTGGTGCTAGGGATGAGGACGCCAGTCAGAGGGTGAACAGGATCGTCGAGGACGATAGGGTATGGTTGTCGCGGTAGGTACTTAATAACCTCTGAATGCCTCGCGGGAGTATCCTGCAAGTGGTGGAATTATCATTTATGCACCACAGATACACAAATACAATCGTCACCCAAGTGATGTGAATTCTATACCGCGGTATCTCTGCAATTCGCGACTCTGGGCTGCTTCAAAAAGTAGATTTGAATACGCCCTCTTCTTCTGGGGGTCTCTGATTCTTAGGTTTTTTTTTTGCTGGGTCCTTCTCTCGTAGTTGTGAATGTTTCGCGTTTAGAGCTGTCTATGATTGATAAAGCGCTTATTATAATATTGTCTGTGTTTGTAAGATGAGTTGCTAATTTAGACCGTGCAAAGGAGGCTACGAGGTTAGTTTTCCTGCTCGAGATGTGCCGTATGGGGAAAGATCGAAGCGTCTCGGTCTGACTTTAATGGAGTTATGGAGCTGAGGTGATTTGATTCAGGTTTTCAAAGTTGTCCATGGCTCAGACCTTCCTTTCGACTACTTTTCTCTGTTACTACTAAAAGGGGGCCATTGTCTCAAGCTTCGTGGCACACGGTGGCTGATCGATCATATAGAAGTTTTTTTTTTTTCGCAAAGAGTAAATAATGTGTAGTATTACCGTCTTCTGCAAGTGATATTTGATCTAAGAGTGTTGATGTATTCAAGAGTCTTGGCTTTTTTTTTCAAGAATTGTGGGAGACTTCTTGTTCTTCTTTGTTCGACTTAGCTTGTCGTGGTTTTAGGGTCGATCATGAGGACGCAGTTCCTTCCCTGACCCTTTCCAAAAACAAAAATAAACGTACACAACGTGGAACTCAAGAAACTCTACTGGAAATAGCATTTTCAAGCTGAGTCCCACATAACAACATCATTCCGTCCCGCCGTCTAACTCATCTGGTATTCCCATTTCTTTATTATTTGGCGTTTGTACCGTCTCCAAATAGCTCCTAAAAACAACAACTTCTCATCTTTCCGACAAGCTTTTCGAAGTTTCTGGGAAGAGACAATCATAGGGGGGATTTCAATTATCAAGATATTTCGGTCTGATGGGACTAGTGGCAGTCATGGATCTGGCTTTTTCACTGTCACGCAGGTTTGTTTCCTTTCTCGGCATGTACATTTTCCTCCTAACAGAAAGGCATATATTTGGATTTAGTTTGAGCAGTGATAAAATTCTGTTGAGATAATGTAGAGGCTTGGGTAAGCTCGGTGAAAGTGATCACGATATTGAGCTTTCAATGTGTTTGTTTCCGTCAATATCCACAGAATGTAGACCTTGTCTTGTTTCCCGAAGCCAATGTCGATGGCCTGTCAGGTTTTAGCGCAATAGCTTGGCGTGATAAATTGTTAGAGAGCGATGTGTTTGACTCTTGGAATGGTGTCATTGAAAAGGTTAACGAGCTTATTGGAAGTTTACGTTCCTGGAGGAAGTCGAAGGAGAAAACAAGAGGCATTCTTAGATGAATAGGGAAGTTTCCTGGCCATCAACGTTAAGCGAATTTGTGGCAACTTTATTCGTTCTTCTGGCGTCCGTTGTTGATTTAGGAGGTTTCAAAGTCAGCAAAAGCTTGTCAGGCGTTTAGGTTCTGGTGCTAAACTTGATTTTGAGAGGAGAATAGATTACCTCTAATATCAAGGAGAATCCTCGTGCATTTTTTCCTTATGTGAGGGGGAAGAAGAAAGTCAGGACATCATGGTTCGGAGATAGATTCGACTTGGGTAGTACCATCAGCGATAGCCAGGAGATGGCTTAGGTTCTTAATAATTGTTCTCGTCGTTTTTAATCTTCTTGGATAATTTTGGGGACCTAGTTGTCGGGGTTTCTTTTTTGCTTAGTATTGGAAATATGGTGTGCTCGCCTGGTTTAGTAAATGGAGAACCTGCAGAAGCTCAAAGTGGATAAGCTCCTGGTCCTGACGGAGTTTATTCCTTTTCCTTAACTAAAATCATTTGCCGACGAATGTTGTCTGTGTCCATTAGCTATTATTTGGCAATAACGACGCTTCAGAAGTATGATGTGCTATTCCGGATGATTGGAGAAAGCACATGTTTCTTTATCTCCTATTTTCAGAAGGTAAACGGTCTCACGTCCCTTGTACTTCCCGATGGCCCGTAAGTCTTACTAGGTGTTTCTAAGGTAATGGAATCAATTATTCGGGATCATAAGGTCGATTGATTTCAATGAGCATAGTCTGATTAGGGAATCTCAGCATGGGTTTAGGAAAAATCGTTCGAAATCTTTGACACAACATAGGCTATAGTGCCCTCATGAGCGTCTCTTGCTCACGTTGGAGAGCTTCCAATATTCTTTGAATTTTCCAAGGGTACTGCAAATAGAGGACAACTGTCACAAGCTCGTGGGACAAGGCTTGCGATGGGACATTCGGAATTTTCTTCTCGCAGAGAAGTGGATCAATGAGTGGAATGTCTTCCTGCAAATGTTGTTCTCTCTAAGAGTGTGAATGCGTCAAGGAACACTTGATTTTTTTTTCAGGAATCACGGTGCGACTCATTTAGTTGGTTTGGCTCATTTTTCATGTCCTGGGAGGTTGTGGCTCCGGGGTCGTTTATGGGGTTTCGTCCTTCCTGGACCCATTCACTCAAAACTAAACTTAAAACCAAAACTAAAGTGAACCCTCACAGGTCACACGAAACACAGAACATCTAACGAGCTTGGAACTAACGGGGCATGAGGCAGTTACAAACAAAGATCAGTTGTGGTGGTGTGGTTGATATAAAGAGGGAGGGGTAGAGAGGTTTACCATACACGACATGTTGCATGACAGGTATTAAAGTTGCGATAGATGCGGATGACACTGATATTATACGTCAACTATATTACTACTAGTAATGGAATCTCTGAACGAAGGCAGGACTGCAATCAACATATGGAAAACAGCACGAAATAACGACATGTTATTCCCGGAGGGGAGGACATGATCTCCAGGATGTCATATTGTTGTTACATGCTTCGGAGCTGGTCAGGAGATCAAGCTTGATTGGCCAGAGAATTGTATAGGCAATGATCGGTGTACTTCAAAAGGATGTAAGTGAATCGATTAAAACATGAATTTCAGTGAGTGATTGTAGTTTTCCCCGTATTTCAATGAATGAGATCGAAATTCCTCTAAATAGAGAGCTCGTGCACAGGATAACAGCAGACTAGTTGAGCTCCACAGATATCTAGCTATTGCCCGTATATAAAGGGATCTTCTGGTAGAATAGCCAGTCGTGTTCGGGCAGTAGGACTGGGAGTATAAAACAAACGTTGGTCGATAGTGTCAGAATATATGAACATACTTCCAGGAAGCTGTTAACTAGTCAAAAAACGTAGCAACAAACACTTTGTTCATCGGAGAGCGCCACCTCTTGTCATGACTCCTCAAACACAGCAAAGTTACACATTAGGATTAACGTTTTGACGGGACTAGAATGCACTCTTAAATCATGAAAACTCATTCGTGACGGAACCCTTAACTCTGATGTGTATCTTAGCAGCATTTGTTCAGTTGGGATTAATCAACACCACCGATGTTAGGCGATTTTGCTATCTCGAACGTCTTATGCGCAATATAATAGGAAGGACATATGGGAGAAGCTTGTCGATAACGAGAATCCTTGAATAGACACTCACCGAATATAACATGATCGTTTAACGTAATGGATCAGTTTGAGCAAGGTTATGAACTTTTGGTCATCATGACTAAGCGCAACCCCTTTAATCGGGATATTGACAGTGTCCTGTCGATTAAATACGCAGAGGTACGTTACAGATCTGACCTCTGATGGACCCCACCACAAATTAATCCCATCAGAACTCCCGGGCGGACTGTCGAAAAAAAATACAACTGAAAGATCAAGATGTTTTGAAAAGTTGTGTACTTAACCTCTTGCAGAGACGAAAAAACTTGCGAGGTGCACTGAGGAGGAGAAAAATTGACGGACGTATGTAGAGGAACACACGCTCGGCAAGCAAGATAGAGAATTGCTCCATTCTAGTGTTGCAGTTAGGAACTCATGAAGACATCTATATGGAAATTCTTCCAACGAATGATCCAGAATTGACTTCGGAACATACTTTGATAGGTAAGAGGCTTTTATCCTGCATATAAAACCAAATTGCTCATATACGTTAATATTCCAATGGAAAAAATAAAATGATGGAACTTCACCCAAAAAATGAAGGTTGGAACCTGTATTATTATTACCTTTATTTTAATTTATTTATAATTTATATAATCATTCGCACTGAGACTGCCTTCAAGAATAGGCAATTTCCTGCATTTACATTCCTGCTTCATTTCACTGGTGTATAGTTTGTTCGCTGCATTCTGCGACTCGGATTAGTTAGTCTTGCGTTAAGACGATTATGTTTTATTCCTTCCCTGAACCTAGAGTGCCCTTATCTGTATAAAGGCGCGCACTGCAGAAACTCTCGGAGTGGTAGGATATAAAAGCAGCAGGTAATCGGAAATATAACTTAACACAAGATACAGATGAGTCAATGATGATAGGCGCGTGATATCCAAGTATGCCAAGTAAACAATATTATTATTTATACGGAAACATCATTCAACTCTCACGCAGCATCTAAAATTACCTTACACTGTGAGGGATCGACCGTTTCTCTTAAATAATACCTAAGTTCTATACACAAATGTTTCTCTCTCGCATAATCCCGTCATTTTTCCACCATTTAGTGCCCAACATTACATCGAAATATATGATAGTGCTTCCTTTAGACCTCTAGCACCAATACTTCGACCTTGATAGTCTATTGACGTACCTCGAGACTTTCACCGATAATTATGTCTTCTAAGATTGCGAGGTGCACGAAAAACAAAACAACAAACGATACAATACAATTAATATGAATTGTCGTAGGAAACAAGAAATAAGCGGACATCGAACAACATGACACACGCTTAGACAGATCCTAATTGAGGGCGCCAGTTCAATATTGAATATTTGTAGAACGTTTTCCAAAGGTATCTTTTCCAATATTACGTTTCCAGAGTGGCTCGGGCATTAGTTATGCGCTGAGGCTTTTTCTTGTAATTCAGTCTAGATAGAGAAGGTCCACCATATTTTAGTGTGATGCACAATCTAGAAAGACCTCGATCTGTACCAGCTGGGAAGCAACGGTTTTAAATACTCTCATCACAGCCCGGTAGAATCAGTAGATATTTTCAAGAACAAAATAGACAAACTTCAACAAGCTTTTTTCATTGATTCCAACAAAGTTTGTAACGATACGAATTGGGTGCACACCATAACACCCCGATGAAGTTTGAAATTTTCTATATGTCATATGAAAGAATGGTGTTCACGACTGGTTCGCAGTTCCAATTTCCAATCCGATCGTGTCCCTTAAATACCATACCTGTAGGTTACTTAAAGTCAGCATCCAACCACTGCTATCATTCATTACCTATTCCGGAGTGTCCTCTCACACAGGGGTTTTCCTACAAGTTATCACCAGGCGCACAAGTTAAAAAAACCCTGGGTCTTAATGGCGTTCTCTCGACAAGAACGGCCATGTTAATTACAGGTCAATCCTAATTTGCCATTCCTGGCAAAGCTCCTCGAAAAAAATAACCTAGATCTAATTCAGGAACTACCTGGCTCATGATGAGTTTTATTAACCACTTCAGGTCTGCTTACCATATGACGGTAGTGTTCAGACGACGTTGACCAAGGTACGAAGTGACAGACCCTTGGCCCTTGATAAAAAAAATGTTGTCATCATGTCTCTTTTAGATCTGTACCCGCCGCCTCGACACTGTTCACCAAGATATTCTACCGGCTGATGGGTCGATATGGAGTGGATTGGATCTGCTTTCCCCTTGCTTGCCTCGAATCTCAACTTTGTGAGGAAGTACCAGTTGGCCTACGTTCAGCTGACAGTGTACGTGGTTCTACATTGGTCTTGCGTGTGAGGTTCTCTGTTCCAATATGGTGTATACTGCTCCAATCGGCCGATATAATCCGAGTCTGTGGCATGAATATCATCTATATGCCGGTGACACACGGTTACATACGTCCTGGCTATTGGCTGATCTTGCTGATCTTGTGGTCTGTCTCGAATCGTGTCGGAATAGGGTCAGTGACTGGATCTTGAAAACAAATTGAAATTCCAATATCAGTAGTAAAATCGAATTCTTTCAAATATAGTAGTAGGTGGACCCGACATCGTCTCATATTGTTACACCAGCTAACAGGGTCGGGCTATTGGGGTTATATTTGACATGTCTATTGATGACAGTCAGAAAGTTTGCTCTCCTGTCATGGTCAGCGTGCGGAGCCTCGGGAAAAATTCGGAGAAAGATTCGCCCGGCCTTAATCACTAGTAACTAGAAAACTGCAATTCTGTCTTCCAGCATCTCCTCTCTAAAACATATAAGTTAGATGTTTTACATACCTGCACGAATCGCTTCCAAGTTGACATTCCTCCGGCACACACAGTCTCATTCCTTTAAATCATGCACTGGCTCCTAGCTGGAAAAGTGTTCTCGTTAAATTATTGTTTCTTTCGTTAAAGGCTTTAAAAGGCCTGTTCAGCCCCTATATATGAAAATATGGTCCGCCAATATCAAACTAGATCAGGTCTTGTTCGGAAAATTTAATTTAATGATGTATTGTCCTCAATTGGGAATTTGCGCCCGAAAAGGTCGTGACACCTAGGCATACATAACAATAGCTACTCATACAGCCGATCACAAACAATAACAATGCAAACTAATATGAACAGAACGTCCTGCCATAATTATAAAATTATTCTTTCACTTGTAAATTGAAAAGATGAATCGAGTTAGGCACAGATGAGCACCTGTGGAAGGGCATAACGCAACCGCCAGCGGTTGGAAACGTAGTGCTCAATCAAGAGGTGGGTTTGATCTCACTTGATGATTTGGTTCACCTTATGTGACCCTCTCCTGGACTGGAACTGGATTGTTCATCTTAACATCATTTCGTGAGCATTTGCAAGATAACAATAGTGTTGTAGTGTAAGGGATTCATAAAATAAGATCATAATCGCATTATGTCTCTGAGATGTTCTCAGTTTTCTTCTAGAAATGCAGCATCTTTTTGCTTTCTCAGGTATAATTGAAGCATCACTAGACCAGTCAAGTTTTTAGCTTGGCATAGTTCCTACAAACTTTAATAAACAGTTTGGACGCCTTTCCTGGCATTGTTCGTCGTGCTTTGGCGGGATTCGCAATCCGAGGCACAAACGTTTCCCTCCTCCCTTCCCCCGCTCCCCCAAACAATCTTGTCCCGATGTGCTCCAGTCAGAATCCCAATATTGAAAAGGGGTGCGGCGGTGTCCCAACCTTCCGTCCAAGATTGAAGGTATTTGTATTTGGCTACTTGTTCCATTTGTCCCCCATTGACATAGATGGGGGCGATGGGGGCGTGAGCAACGGTGTGCGGCGGGAATCCACAATCAGCTCCTTAGTTTCTGACACATTGAGCTGTAAAAAAAAAATATCATCACAGCACAGCAATCGTAGTGGCGTATGAGTCGATGTCACGTGTAAAAAAAATATCATCACAGCACAGCAATCGTAGTGGCGTATGAGTCGATGTCACGTGACAAGTAACCGGTAATGACTGTTTCATCCGCATATTTGATGACGCTACATTCACTAATCATAGTCTGACAGTCGACAAGGAAGGAAGTCAGAAAGCAAATGGATTTGGCGAGGTACCACCGTTTGTGAATGATTTGTAGGTAAGTAGGTGTGAAACAAATGTATCGAATGCACTGGAGAAGTCTATAAATATGGATCTCACATACTGCCTGTCCTTTAAACATCAAGATGAATAATAAACTATACTGTGAAAGTATGTCAACACTGCCTCTTCCACCGCCCTTCCTGCCCTGTAAGCAAACTGCATGAATCAACGAAGTGTAAGGATGCACTGAGGAGGCGTTCCAATTCAGCCTTTCGAACATCTCATGACGTTACAGGTAAGTGAGATGGGGTGAAAATCATTATTTGTGACGTTTTTCCCCACCCGGTGGTCACTGACCTCTGCTTGTTTCCAGTAAACATTCGCATTGTTTTTCCATGCATCAGCAAAACTATTTTCAGCAAGGTTTCTTTCTAACTTGCCTTTGTAGGTTTGTTTACATTCTACATTCTCCATCGCCCAACCCACCTCTGTATTCCTCTCACCCTTTGGTTACTTCCGCCGGAGCTTCTTTCTTCTCGTTCGAGTTTCCTTGAGTCCCACGGTTTATTATTCGAATATATCTTGTAGGTATTAAAAAGGAAAATAGTGTTACACAGATGTCAAATAGCTATGATAATGCCTGTTGCCCTTGTGAAGGGAATCAGTGATGAGAAAAATAAATTCCAGTCTGTAGTATCCAGGGTGACTTGTAGCTCGTCTGTTGAAACTGGACAGCTTCTTCTTAGCTTTTGTTCGTATGCTGTAGAGGCTGGACATTTCTGTGATCGGATTTCCCAAGCTGATGAAGTGGTTAAACTTTGTACGCCTCAGGGATTTTCCATAACACATGTCAGGAATCGCGTTATCTCGTGTTGGAATATCAACATGTTGTCCATAGACTGGCATTGTATTGTCAAGGTGGCACTGGTTGAAGTCTCCCATTATAAACATTGGAGCTTCGGGAGAAACATCGGCAATTCCATAGGCCTTTGTACACCATAATATATTCGGGAACTTCGTCGCGGTGGGGGAGGGGGGGGGTAGTATGGGCGAATTCCCACTGTCACAATGTCAATGTCTGTGTACAAAAAATGTGTTTTACAGACCAGTTCCAACTAAGTCAAGAACTATATCAGTCATGACAGTGTGTGTGGGTGTGGCGTGCGTGCGTCCGTGTGCTTCTCTCTCTCTCTCTCTGTGTGTGTGTATGAGTGTATGTATGTATGTAAGTGTGACGCCTATCCTTTGTTAACACGGAAACTCCGACCTCCACAAACCTTGACAGAGGAAGATCACACTTGGTATTTTGCTTCCTACGAAGTACATAATCCCTATTGCTCTTTTAGGTCGAATCAAGGTCATCTGTGGTCCAAAGAGGTCAAAGTCTGAACATCTTCAAACCATAAGTTTGGGGCTGAAGTATGTATGCACTAAGTTTGCCACTGTTCAGCTTGAACAAGTGTTTTGACTTCTTTCTGTTCATTTTATTAAGCGTGCTTGAACATGATTCCTGCACAGTTTGCTGACATTTGCAATGCGCATAATAAAATATTCGTTGGCTATCATAAAGTAATGAGATTTCGCAGCAATAAACATTATTTGCACATAAACGATTCAGAACGAGAAACAATCATCACATTGATAAAAAAAAAATGGCCCCTATATTTCGCAAGGTAGGTACATACGGAGAATTGACCCACTCGATACGTATTGAGACAAGGTGAACTAACGATTGGTTCGAGTAACCTCATACACCTCTTATTTCATACAAATCGGCTGATGGACACGTATCAACACATTGATACATTGTGCCTGTCGCCTAACAACCATTGAGTAGGCCTATGTCTTCGTCGTGAGTTTGGCATTGTGTTCTATCCTGAATTTAGAAAAGTCCCCCGCTGTCATGCTAGGGTCCTATTCACACGAATGAAAAAGTGATCATACTTCATCCAGGATTGAGCGTAGAATAGCAATCGTGTTAATACAGTGTTCGAACTATCTCTTCTCTTTACTTTCGTGTGAAATCGCACGACCTAACGTATTTGTTTATTGTTGTCACCAACCTTACAAATGATCTTCATATACGGTCTAGATTGGAACTCTAATATTTTGTCGCGAGAAAATGATAGAAATGTCCATATTGTAGGTGAATTTAAAATGGGTGAATTTATAGGTACATGTACTAATTGAGCGTCAACATTCGAAGCTAGTACCGGTATCACACCCTATATTGTAACGTTTCAGTTAAACTAGTGATTTTCCAGCTGTGGTATGGTATCAACATTTCAGTGTGATGCAGAGCATTACGTACAGTGGTAGAAAGTTTTTTTTTAGGTGTTTATATGACTCGCCAGGTCTGGGCTATACCTATTCACTGTTTGAGGAATAATACACTTCATCTAACGAAGAGGCGGGTTCACTATCCACTAAACCACTCGTTTGTACAAGTAGGTACCCCATATTCATACAAGTGGTTATTGAATTTATGAATACATAATAGATGAGCGGACGTTGATGACTCATTTTTGCTGAAGCTCGGGATTGTGCACTCAGACTCTCCGTCAGGAGCTTCTGTGGAAGGCGAGGAAGTAAGGAGAACGAGTACAATATATATATATATTATATATATATATATAATATATATATATAATATATATATATATATATATAATATATATATATATATATATATTATATATATATATAGACAAGAGGAAAAATCAGTAAAACAACGATGCTACGTAAATGATAGGCTGGATCTCGAAGGAGATGCGAAATAGCGATTGAGCGAGGAAAAATTGAGTAAACAGCCGATATGTTTTGGATGCAGAGCTTTCGGACAATACTGGTCCTTCGTCAGTGCAGTGACCACAGAAGTGATAACTCGAATATAATAACGGTTTAAGGAAGTTTCAGGGGCTGCAAAAGCCCTCTTCTCCTACTGCGTCGGTTGAAATGGCAAGTGTGTCTGGAAAATCAATTCAGCTGATTAAAAAGTACAGAGGTACAAAACCAAAAAAATAACCACAGAAAAAAAATATTTTGGATAAAAAGTGCTCCTGGACAGAAAAAAGGCAGATAGGCACTGGAATTATGTGGGCCTCACGTGACCTCTTTTTCATTCAATAGTGGGCCAATTGACCATTTTTTTAGTAGTGGGCCGCCTTGACCGTCTTTTGATAGTGGGTCATTTGACCATCTTTTTTTTCTTGTTTTTTTCTTTTTCTTTTCTAGTTTCCATTTTTGTACTATAGGGTGACAAAAAGACAGATCAAGAGAGGCAGTGACAGAAAGAAGAAGGAGACGGTGGAAGGAACCCGGTGCGATCAAGAGGATCTATGACGCCCCAGACCTCGACCCCGGCTCCCCCCTTCCTGGCGGTCCCAAAACCGCCCACAGAACGAAGATCCTCCTCTGAAAAGTAGAACCCAAGTGGAAGTTTTGTAGGTGAAGTGGGTTATTAAGAGATGGACAGATAAAGGAGAAGCTTTTGATATTGGGGGTGGGGGTGGGTTGGAGTTCCTGGACACATTAGAATTCGAGCCCCTTGAAACGGTGACAAGTGAAACTGGCCGACGGCGGTCACGGACATAGAATCAAGCCGGATTCTACCCAAGGGAGCTCTCCGTGGACAGTTGGTATTGACCTTGATTGGTTTCAATTGTACTGGGACCGGATTTTTGAACGTAAAAACTAGAAAAATCGACGGTGGAGAGGTAATACTTGACAAAAAGAAATGTCTGGATGGAATAGTATGGGATACATATATTTATCAGAAAAATTCCACAGGAAAACGTAAAAGACGGAGCATCGGCCGACAACACGAACCACAAAAAAAAATATTTTCAACGATCCATTTTTTTCAAAATAACTTTGAAACGGATTTCATTATAAACTTTGAGTTGTCGTTTTCAGTCGAAATGGAACAGGATTTTTTGATCATGAAAGTGTATTTCGTCTACTATGCCCAGCGATCCGAATTCGACAATGAAAATGAGAGAATGCGATAATTAATAATTCAATATTTCATTTTGATAAATAACTTCCCAGTCCGCTGTAGAAACCCCAAGAAATGCCGCACCTGTCGTTAAGGAGGGTCATTAGCTATGTCACTCGGTTCAAGGGGCGAGGAGTCGGTCATGAGGATTAAAATGGTTATTATTAATTTTGTTAACCGGTTTTTTTGTTTTAAATGAGAGGGGTACAGTTGGACAGCAAGGAGGCCCTCAAGACTTAGGGACGTCGTAATAGGGATTTGAGAGCAATTTGAGGGCTGAGAGATTGCATCTCTCTAATTTGGTCTAAGTTGGTGGAGCTAGTGGAGGTAGGTGATGCTGCCATTCGAGACAGGACGGATGTACGAGAAGTAAATCCGTAGACTGGTTCTCAGGGACGATGTCCTCGTGACGGACTTAAAAGACCTAAAAGAGGGGAATTTGGAAATGGCAGCGCCAATGAGATTATTGATATGATTAAAGCTTAGTTTATTATCAGAGTGATCCTAGAAATTGAGCTGTAGAACTAGGGGATTTCATCCCTGTAAAATGTTAGGTTGCTATTGTTAGAAGTTTGAGCCGAGAGATTTTTTGTTAAAGTGGATTAGTTTAGACTTAGTAGCATTTATTTTATTCCGCCAGAGACTGCACCAATGCTCGATGTCGTGATGGCGCGCTGAAGGTTAGTAATTATGAGTGTGTTTGTACTTACTGGAGGTGACCACACAGGCATGGTCATCGCAAAATCGAGAAATATTATATTGTATACGGGAAAGGTCATTAACAAGATGATATAAAGTGAGGCTGAGGAAAGACCCCTGGGGGTACCAGCATTGAGATCAAAGAAGCGAGAGAGAGGTATATTAAATAAATGGACATTTTCCTCTCACGGAGGAAAGGAACGAAGAAAGGAGACCAAGCATACTATCCGGCACCCCAAGCAATAGACCATTTGAGGCGCAAGCCATTATGCCAAGCATGACAAAGGCTTTTTCCACCATTCTAGGAAAACTGACAGAAAGTAATTGTTTACGTTGAATGATGATGAAACCCTTGTTTAATAGTATCAGTGATACGGAGGAGGGGGAAAAAAAGTCCCATATTTGACGAAAACAGGACTGGGTAGGGGTAAAGAAGTTATTTTTCTCCAGATAGGTTCTCAGTTTAAGGCTAATAATCATTTCAAACAATTTTGCCAACGCAGGAGAGTAGGCTAATAGGCGATAGTTAGTAGTATGCATGACGAGTTTTTACCGGTGTAAGGATAACAAGAGCCTTGGCGGATTTCCCAAGTTTGGGAACGTTACCCCCACCAGCTAGGAGGTTGTAAAAAGTAAGAAGTAGGCCAAGAGCATTGGAAGGCAGGGTTTTTTTACCTGGATATAAGAAAACTTCATCAAGTGCCTGGGGGAACGTTATTAGGGGAATCCTCAAAGGCTTCTTGAGGTATTTAATTCAAATAAATAGGGAGAGTTGGAATTAACCTGTGATGAAATGTGGAGTTAAAATTTTGATTTTACTTATTGGTCGTCAACCGACCCTCATATTTGCATCAAAGTTGGGATGCTGGGGGGTGGGGTTTGAAAAATGTTTTAAAGTTTCAGCAAATAATTCCAGTTTGGTCATTGGGTTTGAAACTAAGGTTCCGTCAGTTTGCGGAGCTGAAGTTTGCGGAGCTGAACGTTGAGGCTGGGGATTAGGATTATTGTTATAGTACTTCTTGACTTTGTTCGATTTCCTAGTGTCTTTTCCTGGTTAATTGATTACAAAGAGTTATTCCAAGCTGAGATTTTTGAATCCTTATTTCTTGTGCTAATTTGGTTTGAATGGTATTAATTTTATTTGTTTCTTGATTCTAGTTTTTATAAAAAGTTTCTGAGTTTGTCTTTTGGCTTGAGTAGCTATGGGATTTTAAAGTTTAGTTTCCAAGCATTAGTTTTCGGGGAGGAATAGGGCAGGAAGGAAGTTTAAAATTATCAATGACACAAGGAAGAGATATCAGAAGCAAAGTTATCACGAGGTTGATCGTTAATGAGCAGCTTGTCAAGGTTGTATATAATGTGAGTTACAGGATTGTCCATCTGGTGTTTAAAAAGAGTCCAGTCAGTCCTTGACAGATTATAATAAGGAGCCCGGGTAAAATTGGATGGTTGGAGCTGATAGTTGAATTTGGAATTAATGATATAGTGATCGCTAAGGTTGGATTCTGTAATAATTTGATTATTGCTATGGAAACAGGCAAGACAAGCGAGACGGGCTATAATGAAATCAAGTAGCTCTTCCGAATTATCAAAAGGGGATCCGCCTTAGTTGGTGTTTTAGGGGTAAGCACACAGAGATTATTTTCCTCAATGACCTCTAAAAGATGGCGACCAGAAGGGGGTGGTTTTATTGGAGCCATATAACTGGATGTGAGAATTTAGGTCCCCTCAGGAGAGTGTTTTGGACAGTTCGAAAAATCATGTTATTACAGAGCTACCGGGAGGATTCTAGTTAGCTAAAATGCTACGTTAGTTATTTTATCGTTAGAGATTCTAATAGAAATAACTGATAATGGGAAACCAGGGAAGGGGGGGGGGGGGGGGGACACTGTTTGGACAGCATTTTATAAAACTCCTTATGACTGCAATGGCTACACACCTATGCGGTTAATATAGTACGAAGATTTGGAAGTGGGGGATTCCTCAAGTCTATGCTGGAATCTAATTGGTTTCATTTAACAAAAAATAATATAGGATTGTAAGTACTGAGTAGTAAACAAAAAGGATGGGGAGTTTGTCTGAGATCTATTAATATTAAGTGAAATGGCCACAGTTGGCACTAGCCATGTTGATCGAGAGGGAGATTCCTGACTGTTTGGGTTGGGACATCCTCAATAGCGAGGACCCTTTATGGACTAATGATAGAGAAATCTTCACTTGGATAGTCATATCAAAGTGTTTAAGGCTAGGGTGGCAGCATTTGCTATTATATTACTAGAATTTATTTGAGGGATGTTTGCCTTTTTAAGGTACTATAACTAGTTCAGTAACGAAGCAACACCGAGGTTTGGCCGTTTTGTAATTCAAGTTTTGGACCTCACCCACTGTTGCAGCTTGGGCATAGGATTTTTTTTTGAGAGTCATTGGGATTTTTTTGTTTTATTCTTCCATTTTGTTTCGTTCTCGCTTCTAGCATACTAGGACAGCCTTTGTACATAGCCACGTGGTCACCTCCACAGATCGCGCATGTTTGTTTTCTCTTTCCTTGGGACATTCTTTTACTCTGTGGTTTTCGCCACAGCGAAGGCAAGTTTCGGCATTGGGGCAGTCTCTGATAAATGGCCAAACTTCTGACATTTAAAGCATTGCGGAATTTGGGGGAGTTCATTGTAAGGGTATACCCGATGGTGCGTGATCCGATGTTGACCTCCATTCATATGCGTCTCTCCAGTTGTTTCTGTTGTGACACCCACTTTAACTTTCCACGTAGGGAGACCAGTAGCTTTGGAGATTAATCTTTTGGCATAGATTGGGGTTTCATTATTTGTTTCATGTTTGGCGGATTTGATCTCAGTGATTGATGGGTTTACTCCCCCTTAAGACGTTGTAGGTTTTCGGACTTTGAGGTTTAATCTTGATCCACGTGGCCAGGGGGGAGCGAAGAGGCATAGGCTTATGTTCGGACAATGGAAGTTTAGATTGGTTGTTGAGATGGGTTGATAGTTTTGATTCTGAGGTTAGGCTTACAGTTCTAATTTCCCCGGCAAGGGCAAAATCGTCTATGGGAAAATTTCAGGGTAGCCACTAACGATAACAGGGGGATGTACTTGCGGGGATTGGGGTTCTCTTGGGGAGGGGAGTCCTCGGATGAGAGATGGAGGGCACCGCTGTAGGGAAGTCGGCTACGAACCTCGGTAAATCCGTCTTGTTCACTTGGAGCTTCTGCCATCATGGTGGCGACCTCGTACTCGGCTTATGCCTTAAAAAGGCACTAAGCTGGCAAAAAAAGAAAAAAAAGCTGAATATGATAGTAAAATGGCACGGCTCAAGGCAATAGACCAATACGCTTTCGCGCAAGCAGGCCAGCGAAAGAAAAAGTACAAAAATATAGGTTTTTTTAGTACAAAAATAAACTCAATAACAAAATAAACACGACTGTACATGGCAACGACCAACGACTGTGAGAAGAAGAAGACGGCTGAGGACGTTTCTAGGCATAGGAACAATGGGGGGGTGAGGTAATTAGTGTTTCGCTGATTGACAGGGGATAATCCCTGTGGGGATATACTGGGGGAGGCCAATTTGCGCCCCAGTGATTGAGAGATAATTCTCAACAGAATTATACTAATGAAGGCCAATTTGCGCCTTGGTGATTGACAATAGGCCAAAATAGGAGGGGTGAGGTGGTTACCATTATCTCTTTTGCTGGATGGTAGGTCGTTCAGAATGTTCAGACCAAAATGGTGTAGCCGTTTCAGGTAAATTACCAGTAATTTCTTTTCGCTTTGCGGGATTTAGGGGACCAATTTGGGTCATGCTCGATGCCAATCACTCTCAAGTTTTCAATGGAGTGACTGACCATGTTGAAATGCTAAGCACACGGTGCTCAATTTTTGGGACTTGGAGGGCTGGACCGGGTTGGGTATTCGCTCCCTCAGGGTGTTTTTTGTTTCCCCGATGTACTGAACTCCGCAGAGGTTACAGTAAATTAGGTAGAGACGCAATCAATATCTGTTGAATCGGAAATATGCGGGGTGTCTGGTAACTTTTGAAACAAGTTGTGCGATCGACAAGTTTGCACGTTTTGCAGTTGGATGGCAGGGGCGGCTGCCGCCGGATGTTTGTTCTCGGCTCGGCTTGCTCCGAAAATTTGGCGTTGACTAGAATGTCACGCAGATTCCGAGGTCTGCTGTAGGCAACAACCGGGGGTCCGGGAACACGGATTTTAGGCGTCCTGGCTTTGAAGGATGGGCAAATGCTTGTGAATGAGAGTGGCTAGTGGTGGGAGGGCAGGATGGCATTCACAGACGAGTGGTACTCTGGAGTTGGATTGACGAGTTTTGTACGTCAGAGTTTCAATTCACGGAGTCTTTCTAGCCTTTTCAAAGGCCTCTTCAATGGAACTCCGTAAATATGCACATTTATGTAGATGTTTTGGGAAGTGCGTTGGCACGGTGACGCGAAATCAAGCATCAAGATTAGCAATGCGTTCAGACGGCACAGCTTTGCTGTAGGGAATGTTCTTCGTGCAGTGGGGTGAGTGACAACTGCTAGGGAGTAGGAGTTGTGCTTGTCCGTTGGTTTGGTGAAGAAGTCTTTTTTGAGTGACCCGTTTTCCAACGTCACAGTGGTGTCAAGGAAGTTGATTCTGTAGGCTTGACAATTCTGCAAGTGACTTGATAGATGGGTGGAATGCGTTGATTTTTGTTCGTGAACGAGTAAGTTTTTTCTTCCCCGTGGGTCCATATCATGAAGATGTCATCAATATAACGGAGCCACACAAGTGGCCTCAGGGCCTGTCCAGAGAGGAAATTTCATCGTTCCAAGTTTCCCATGAAGAGGTTGGCGAACGAGGGCCATTTTAGTGCCATTACTGTGCCCTGGACCTGCAGGTAATGGTTTGAGCACGAACAACAAAATTGTTGCAAAGTTGGATGAGGTGCTTAGTTCCGCAAGATCGGCTTTGGTTGGTTCTGGCCGGAATTGGGTTGAAAGCCGAAGTACAGACTTCTATATCTTCCGTTTTGAGGGTAATTATACAGAGAAGAAACGTCCAGGGTTGCCAGCAATTTGCCAAGGGAGATCTTTGATCTTTCCGTTTTTATTGATGAAGTCTGTGTCGTCCTTGACGTGAGACGGGGAGGGACGGGACGAGAGGCTGAATCATCGGGACGTCCACGAATTTAGAATTTTTCTCTGTAGCAGTGCCGTGGCCGAAATGATGGGCCTGTCAGGGTGCCATCCTTGTTGAATTTTAGAAGAGGAAGTAAAACCTCTTCCTGGCTGGGTTCCGATGAAGGAGTTGGGGCCAACTTTGGGGCTGATGGAGCCCCTGTATTCCATTTGCTCTATGGTTGTTTCATCTGGGCAGTAATTTGTCTGGGTGGGGTCGTAGTCAAGTGGCTGATAATGGACGGGGTTGTCTAGTAGACGTTTTGCTTCCGACTCGTAGAATTCGGTGCTCCTAGCTACCACGACAGAGCCTTTGTCCGCAGGCTTGATGACGATAGCGTTGCGATGTTTCAGAAGGCCAATGGATCGCCTCTCAGTTTTGCTGAGGTTTCCCTGAATTCAGTGGGCGCAGTCTGGAGGTGATGTAATGTTGGTGCATCCTAGGACACCGAGTGCGTATATCGAATGGCATACACATACTCAACCACAGAGCCATGGTCTAACAGATAAGGATGTGGTGATGGGTTCACCTAGTTGCAATGTATTCGTTGCGTTCAATATTAAGTCCCGCACAACGTATGTCAAATCAGTTATTCTCGCATAACATAAGCCAAGTGGCGTTGGACTGTGTTCGATGTCCAAAGGCGGGAGAATAGTAGATCGGTATCAGTGTGCTGCATGCAACAGGTCCCGGGCTCGAATTTCAGGCCGACCAGCACGGGCGATTTTTTCAGAAGTGGCTGTATTTGCAAGTCGACTGGGCGTTTCCTTGGTCTTATGTCCTGGTTCCGGCGTTGAAGCAGTGGGCTTGGTAATTTCGGGGTTGTTTCGGGGGCGGCACGTGATAGGTCTCGTCCGGTCGGCTGTGAGCAGCGCGTCGAACATCTTCCGCTTCTCCAGGTTCTAGAAAGTGTGAGGTCCTGGAGTTCACTGACTTTGGGATGGGGACGTAAAATTGCGTCCCGGGAGCAGGGAGTGGGGTCACTCCCTGCCTCGATATCACTGAGCACTAGTCGAGAAAGAAGGAGAGTTGTCGCTGTGCTCATCCACGATCAAAAATTCGGTTAGGGTTCCACGATGTGTCAAATTGGCTTTCCCGAACCCGTAGCAGATCAATCAAATCAATCAAATCAAGTGCATTGATCACCGCACACGCCACCCACCACAAAACGCAGGACAGAACTTCGGATAAACTGGGGAGCGCGCTCGGTCGCACCAGGATCTCGGCCACCACGGGATGGCCCCGCAGTGAGCAGCTTGGTCTACACACTATGCGGAAGAGCAAACAAAGAGCTGTAATTGATGTCCATATCAGGTAAGGTGTGGCCAAATGATGTTGAAATCCCGGAAGATCCTGTACCGGCAAAAAAATTACTGTCAAAGGGCCATGGTCCAGGTGTGATCAGGGCTGTTTCGGAATTCTATGTGTAAGGTATGAAACAGGAGTTCCAGGGATCCAGAAGGGATCCCCTTCTCCACAAAGGTGCAAAGTCATGTTATATCAGCTTGTCCAACCAAAAGGATGCTTTCTCAGTCATGGACAAATTTGTCGGAATAGGGTTACGACGTTACAATCACATATGATCACAATACCTTTTTGTGTGCATCAACTGCCAAACTATCAATTTTGTTATGACTCATGAGGTTATTCGTGGCAAAACGTGAATTTCTTCACAGACTACAGACGAATATTACAATGAAAGCGCTGCGGATGTCTTTTGCTGTAACAAGTAGGCCTACAAATGGTTTAGATCGACAAATTACGTCTTGAGTGAAATCTGCGTAGCGTTTGTATAAAAACGATGAATTTCGAATTTGAGGAACAAATTTCCCTCAACCGGAAAGGTAGTTGGTTTCGATCTAGAAGATTCCATTCGGGCCTCAGTCATAACATTTAGTGTAAAACTCAGTAACCCGTCTAATCTGAATTTGCAGGACCATGCAATGTTCGTTTACACCCTTTTTATTGCTTGCCTGTAGACCCTTCAAGCGTGGACTTACCCTCACATCTTTCTCCGTAAAATCCTGGGCGCACGAACCGTGCAGTCATCATCGTTCCGAGTCCGCAGTTGTGTTTCGGCACCTAGACTGGGCAGGCGGTTGATAATAGGAAAAAGAAGAGATTTGCAATAGCAACAGGAATAAATCGTACAGGGGTCCACCCTAGCCCCGTCATCAAGGACGTATAATCGCGCCCCTACTGAATGACGCTGGCTATGTGAGAAATGGACCCAAACAATACTAATGCAACACGTCATGTTTTTTTTTTTTTTTTTTTAATAACTTAGATTTGTCTAGGTTCGCGCATGTACAACCGACTTCGCATCGGTCGCTCTAGCTCCTAGCCAGGACGCCCAAGTGTCCCCCTATCCGCGCTGGCAGAATAATACATGCAAACTCAACCACTGACACCCTCTACATTATGTTTCTCTAACCTTGTACTTGTCTCCAATCAAAAGTTAGGTAACACGAACTGTATGTTGCTGATCGATGCTTACTCATACAAATTCATTCGCTTGTGCTCGAGTGTAATCTTCGCACGAGCCAACTTTTGCTCTCGAATAGTCACGAAGCATCAGGCCGCCTTGCCTCTCTATATTTATGGTGGCCTCCCACGGGTCTACATATGGGTTTCATCTAGCGTCCGTGGCCTATCCAGCCTGCGATATATTGCACGGAACGATTCGACACAGCTCATTCCAGTAGCTCCTACAATTTCATGATTGCGTGGTACCATATCGAGTACCATATAAGTCTGCTTAGCAATATACTTGAATAGCTATTTCACCTGAAGGATTAATAAGAACAATTTCTCTTGGGGGGGTGAAGACCTTACAAATAGATGGCTGTGAAAGATGCATTGCGGGTATTAATTAATTTATTTGAGCTCTAACCCCGCTATAACGAGAGGAGAACTCGTCCCAACTCACAGCGAGTCGCGCTCACCATCTTCAGGCTGATAGGCTAGTATGTATTGTGTATAAAAGTTATGAACGAACGGATTCACGGACAGAGAGCCATTACGTACGTCCTTGGCTCATTGAGCAATTGGATGTCATCAGGGTCAGTTCGGATCCAAATTATTAGACGCCATCTCCGCTCGTGCTTCCTGATATCCTGATATGGGTTAATCAGGCATTCGTATGGTTATTAGCAAAAACCCCTATGTTGGCCAACGTGTGCGCTGCCTCTTGAAAATATACTACTTCTTGGGGGTAGTGTCTCAAAGTTTGGACATGAAATATAGCCGAGACGCATTTTCCTTGTCCTCCTGTCACAAGTCTCTGCTCCGCCTCTGGTCTTATGTTACGTATGAGTAAATACAACAAACCCGCGTGCAGCTTGTCATTATTTACTACTAATGAGATATTACTACTTGGAGTTGCTGGTTAAGAAAGCTTCCGACTATCTTTAAGAAGTTATGCAGGAATTGAAATGTATACGCTCACACCAGTTGTGACACGGAGACGCTGTTCTCATTAGGCTCCCTAACTCCTCTCGAAGGTGGGCATGGATGTGTAGCCAGGTTAGCCGAGACGCATATTTCGTGTAATCCTCACAGTCTCTGCTCCCGCCTCTCGTCTTTTGTTACCTTAGTAAATTCAACCCGCGTAAGCAGCTGTCATTATTTATACTAATGAATATTACTTTGAGTTGCTGGTTGACGAAAGCTTCCGACTATCTTTAAGAAGTAGAAGGAATTGAAACGGTAATACGCTAACACCAGTTGTGACACGAGACGCTGTTCTTCATTAGGCTTACCTACTCCTCTTGTGGTGGCATGGATGTTAGCCAGTCACCGAGCGCATATTTCCGTGTAATCCTTTTCACATCTCGCTCCGCCTCTCGTCTTTTGTTACCATTAGTAAATTCCCACCCGCCGTACAGCTTGTCATTATTACTACTAATGGGATACCCTTGTCAGGTTGCTGTTTATGAAGCTTCGACTAATCTCTAATAGATATGAAAAAATTAAACCCATATGTTAACCCAGTTGTACACGAACGCTGTTCTTCATTAGGCTTACCTAACCCTCCCTAAATGGCGGGCATGATGTTAGCCGACGACGTATTTTTCTTGTAGACGACCCTGTCACAGTCTCTGCTTCCGCTATCGTCTTTTTGTTACGCATTAGTAAATTCACCCGCGTAACCGCTTGTCATTATTTACGACTAGTGAGATCCTACTTTCAGTTGCTGGTTATTAGAGCTTCGACTATCTTGTAAGAAGGTATGAAGAAATCAAAACTTATATGTTAAGAACACTGTACACTAGACCTGTTCTTCATTAGGCTAAAATAAAATACGTGTTCCCAATTGATAGATAATCAGCAACCACCGAAATATCTGCTGTGTACCAGGTCCATCCTCAGTGTGGAATTCGAAATACACGCCCATATACTTTGATTTGAATACGGGAAACAATTGGTTATATCCACCGGGACTTCTCTGAGAGTTCCTGCAATTAGTTTTTTCTTTATCCAGTAACATGCCCAAGTATAGACAACTGTGGTTATAAGGCCTGATGTGTGTTGTAGATTTTTATATGAACGCCTAAATCATAGGACAGCCTTGTTTTATTGGCAGCAATGAACCGTACCGTAGATTTACGATGCTCGAGTAATCAGGTTACATGTGTGCTAACAATATGTCAAGAAACCTCATGATTGTGATATGGCATCTCTCAGGCTTGATAAAAGGGTTAAAAGGGCGTGGGAGTGAAAACTCATACATATTTAGATAGCATCGTATTGCTTCGAAACTAACATAGATAGAAGATAAAACGTGATTGGTACCCGCAATCCTTAAATTTGGTGAGTGCCCAAACTCGTTGTCCTGGTGTTATCTGCAATTATTGCTTCAGTCCAATGGACGTCACAGGGGGACAAAATTAGATGTTGCCCTCGAGTTTACATATTTACATTTTTTTACTCCCTTTATAGTGAAAGTGGGCTGGTTATTTCTTTTTCTTTTTGGTCATGTGTTTGCCTCAATAATATCCTAAAGTTATGTACATTCCCTGCATCTAATTCAGGTCCATATGCGTGGTGTAACGAAGAATCAATAAGTAATTTGGCAATTTACCTATAATAGTTTTTGGCGTATTAGTAGTTTTGTTTCGATTCGTATCAACTAAAGTCAGTTTGGGGGATGGGGTTCTTCTTTTACTAATCAGAAGAAATCATACCTTTCAAAGTCGTGTTTTGCATTTCTACTGACATTTGACCGGGTCGAAGTTTCGCAATACTTTTTATACCTGCATTTTGGGAGTCCTGATAAATCAGTATGTGTTTGATCCATAAGGATGACAACGACATAATAAAGAGACTGTGTTCTTGTATAACTCACTGATGATAGAAATTATCCGATACCCAGATGAATTATTTCACTGACCTAACTTCAAGTATTGTAGTCCGAGAACCATCATATATCCCGAGACCGAAACCAGGATGCGTTGAGACCGAGACTGAGACTTGGGCAAAACTTCAAGACCGGGACCGAGACCAAGACCATCCGAAGACGAAGCCGAGGTCACAATGCCATATTCATGGAATAGGATCAATTGCTGTATCAAGGCCTGAAAGCGTTTTGTTTTACAATGAGATTCTGTTCTGTTAGCCAAATTTGAATTCGTTCACTTGATCAATGAAAAGCTCATCTAGGTTCTTCACACTAGAGATAGGATACGATTTCTATCGGAACTTCCATTTTAAAAAATGGTATTTTTAATTGGAATGTTCACACTGGTGGCGATACGATACGCTACGATTACTTTATCGGACGTCAAGCTAAACATACTGTACTTATATCGTACGAATTTATCGGAGTCGATAAATGCGCCATGCAGTGGTGAACAGCGAAATTAGGCAAAGAGTATAAAACCGAATGGGCTATCCGTGGACGTTGTAGTTTAGTTCAGTGAAAAAAGAAGGACATTAATCCGCATGGAGAAGTGGGATCATACTTGAAAAAGAATACTCCACGTGAGGTCTCACCAGTTTGCCTAACAGCATTTTTTTGCTACTTTCGGTCCCGATCTTGGTAAGACCTATCACTTGGTGATTGTGGAGAATGATCGGGAAGAAAGTTGTCGACTTGTCTGCAGATCAAGAAGAGCAAATAATCAATGAGCAGAAGTTGTCTAGCAATGTCAATAATAGATCTGTGGGTGTGAATAAGACCTACAATACAGTTCGGACTTGTTTTGCCCATACCTATAAACATTCGGGCTCTGTCGTGCGCGCCCGATATGGGGGTGTTTGGCCGTTTGCAGAGGGGGGCAGGGGAGGCGGTAGAAATTCGTAGATGGGAGGGGGGGCGGTGTGTACACACCCACAGGTGACGAATTTTGCGGGAACCTTCACCCTCAATCCTCTTTTGGGAGGAAGACGCGGGAGAAGAAAAAACAAAATAAAAACAAGGCAAAGGGAATAGCTATGGGGGGGGGGGGTGGGGGTTATCGAGCGGCGCTCAATTGTGCTTTCACATCAACAACATAATTACCGAGGAAAAACTTTCATCTCTTCAACTTAAGAAACCTTTGCAAAAACAGTAATATCGATATCGCCATGAAATGTGTATATTCCCCTTGATCATTATTGCTTGCCACACGTGAACTATGTTCATATAGTTTCCAAAAGCTTCAGAAGCTCTTCAAACGATTCTCAAAGCTCCTAGTTCTCTAAGCTCCTACCTGCCCCCTTCTTTATAGGATGTCAAATATTGATGATAGGTTCATAAATAAGCAGGGAAAAAATGTATTCCCATATTCGTGACCGGTTCTCAAAATCACTCTTAATAACTCCATGATAGGATCCCTACCACCCCGTCCCGTCCCGCTCCATCCCGGGGTGAGCTCATCGATTGGGCAGCTAATTGGGACAGCGTAAGTAGGCGTTGCGTCCTATAATCTGGGCTTAAAAACTGAGAGGGCGCGCATTTATGCACTCATCATGAGAATGTGTGTTTGATTTGACACCGTTGATTAATGTAAATCTCCGATTTCTCCCCGAATCACTTATGATGGCTCATTCCCACACCCATTATCTTAATCTTTTTCTAGAGTGCTCCCGCGGGAAGCGTGATCGCGTGAAGCCCGCTCACCATAACTGCCAACGCACTATGCACAGTGTTTCCAGGCGCTCCGCTTACCTTTTTGATCAAAACAAGAACAACACAGAACATTTGAAAACCCTGTAACACACGAGGGACACCATCATGAGGCCCAACGAGGCTCTTGTGCCGCCCATTCTGACTTTATTTTATTCGTTGTGACTGTGGGCATGCAGAGTAGGCCCTAACTTGGGTAATGCTAACCGCCCCATACGTGTGCCGCACTGGCCTTGGTGCGTCTCTAAAAAAGTGGTATTACTTCCATGTGCTGCTTCTTGAATGCACGTAACCATAACCTCGTGACGACGGTGTTTGCCTTGGTCATTGCACGCGATGCACGGGTATCCCCGGGAGAGAACCTTGAGCTTAGCTGGGCTCTCGGTTTCTGTTCGTATTACCATGCAGAATTGCTTTCAGGATCCTTCTAACCCAACGCAGCATTGATGCTGCAATGAGAGGAATCAAGATGATGTCCTCCTGTCTTAACATTTTCACATGATATATTTGTGGCCCACATCTCTCCCACCCCTGGTGACTCCACGCTAACTCACCCCCACCTGTGTGAATAAATATCATTGTGCAATATGTTCGCGATAGGTCACCTTATCCCCATTGTTTTGGGAGACCTCAAACTACCCGATGTTCACAGATGTCACTATATTTGTCCAGAATGCTTTTTGCAGCTTTGGTAAATTCGGAGCACAGAATGCAGTGTTATTATCGACGATGTATTTTATTTATTTATCATTTATTAATCTTACACGTATATAGCACTATTTCCATTAAAATTCGAAGAGCGCCCTCCCCATCTCCTTGTATGTTTATTCAAACAGTTGATGGCAAAATCGTAAACAAACCATTAACAATGTTTGGTAGCTGCTTCCATTGCTGCAAAGTTGCTCGATGCGTGTTATTTCCTGTGCCTAGAACTCATTATAAGTGATGAATTATTTCGGGGCCTCACAGTGACTCAAGGTCCACGAAATATATGACAACAATTGAAGTTTCATCATCTCGAGATTTGTAGCGGGTGAAAACAACGCCTCGATATACGCACGAAACAGGTCACGACGCTCATGAATGATAGTTTCTGTCGTATGAGTTAGAGCAAATTACACGTTTCGGGTGTAATCCGGTCCCGACTATATATCCATCTAAAGAATGATTATTTTCTGGCTATCCCATGGTCCACATCAACAAACTGGGGGGTCACTTTGGCTAGTAACGACGCCTATGTACTCTGGTATTCCCCTAAAGCGTGCAGAATTATCTGGCATTAGGCATCGTCTAAACATGTCAGATATTAAAGCCTATATATTGCCTCTAAGGACATGACCAATGTCAAGGTTATAACATCTTGTGAACGGGGCTCAAATGAATGTTCCACCGAGTGGTTAGCGCAGTTGGTTGGCGTCGAATTACCACTCGTGAGACGGGGTCGGTTCCACTCCATTTTCCTGATCTCCACATCAATAAAAGTATTATACCAAGAAGGCCCTAACCTGAAACCGGTACTTGGTGAAGGATTTGCAAGCTGACGAAAGGTGAAGTATCAAAGTTTTTCACCCTTGTCGGGCCTTGTAAAGATTTTTTTGATCTACTACTCCATAAACGTTGGGGTGTTATAGTTAACTGTATTAGGGTGGGTAATAGTAAGCCGACTGAGGCCGGCAAACTTGTAAATTCGAATCGAACTTTATATTCGAGGACTATAGGGGTTAATGTTAGAAATTGTAAACCCGTAATGTAAACTTCTGATAAAGCATATCCTTGACTGTGTGGTGCGTGGTTTTCTATAAATATCTGTCTTGAAAATACCGGATATCAAACTAGTTCGAATCGTGGTCAATCCAACAGGATTTTTGACTAACATCGGAGAGTTGTTTGACTAAAATAAAGTGGGCTTATAAATAATCTACCCTTATCATACCTATTCTGTTCTTATAAGTCATAAACAAAGAGCTATTATATTAACACTGCAGAGGCAATTGAAGGGCAATGTGAAAAATGAAGAAAAAATGTTCCCTTGCTAACTACACGGAAGAACTTGCCCTTGCATTTGGTATGTGAAACTTTGTATCACACACAGTTTCCTACTACTTCTATTGTGTAGTAAAAGCTGCGGAGCACAATTAATGGTAGAGTCCCAGTAGTGAAAACGTTTTTTCGTTTGGCGCAATGTGTTTTCAACGCCAAAGTCGTGTTCGCTCCCCAGCGGGGCTGGGGGACATTTTTCCTCCCCACTAGGCCTAATAGGTTGAGGGAGCGACCTCCCAAAGTAAGTTGTACATGTCGCCCGTCGCCACGTTACATAGCACAGTAGCCCAGAATCACGACATATGGTTTATCTCCGTATTCTACGTTACAGCGTCAATGAATTATTGGCGTTTTCGTTGGAGTGCCGGAGATTGGTCATACTAAATGAAATAGCCCATATTTCTCAATCAAATCAGTATTACAGACGCTGACGCTCAAGTCGTATCTCGGCCTGGACATCCTGGATCCCCAGACCCTGCACTTTTATAATCTGGTTCCAAATTCCCTACCTGCCCGTACGTAATCACTTCAAGATAGACTGAAAGAGTGGAAACCGTCGTTCTACTTTCGGTCTAACAACCTGTCATTTGATCTGGTCTTATCGATTGCCCAATCAACGTACCCTTTCGTGTGGCCGCAAAACTCCGCAGGCGGAGACTGTAGGCTTTGCGGCCTCACACTCCCGTACATTGTGAGGTAGGCTTGGCCGTAAGCATTTCCGCAAGCTTTGACCGTATTGTTCTGGACACACAACTGGGAAAACGCAGGAGAACACAAACAGGGAATGTTTTCATTTCGAAGTTACTGTGTGAATGCCTCCAAGAACTACTGAAAAATTGGACACCTCAAACAATAACCGGGTAAATACTTTCCAGTGCAACTTCCAGTCCCAACTGGCGCATACGCTATTTATATAATCGCCCTTGTCTACTTGGGACTTTGCGGAAATCCCCAATATTTCGACTGCTTCAAACCCTACAGCGACGTTCGCAAGGCTTACGGCGGATTGGGTGCCCGCTCGCAGCGGTAACAGTCTGGCAGCCTCGCCTCAATTTTTGAGGTCCAGGGAGAACGTGAGCATGACCGTAAGCTGCCGCAAGCCTTGCGGTCCGCTAATTCCGTACAGTGTGAGCAGGCCTAACCTTTAAGATTAAAAATCGTCAATCGTCGCGCCAACCTTCTAATGGCAGACTCGAGGTACATGGGGGTTTGCATACTGATTTTCCGATGAGGTTCAAGGCCTGCTGATTTATTTGTCAAAATAATTCGAATCTCAGAGGCGCCTATTCGACCCAGTTCTCTTCCTTTCCTTTGGACTTCTTTGTTTCATAGTGCATAGTGCAGTGGTCGATTCACTGACGAATCTACCTGCTAGACAAAATTATATATATGAGGAATTCCAGTCCGAGTCACCACTTTCTACCCTACCTGCATTTTTGGCCAACGGGGCACCGGACTGGTGCTGCCCAAGACCCCCCCCCTTCCCGTATACATACACGACGACGAGTATGGACAACTCTTGACTTAGGAAATACTCAGGCTCAGCACTATCTTGCTAACCACTGGATTAGCGGCGAGAATTTGTGAATTCGACATGGCGGGGAGATTATTCGCAGGCGAACGCAACCTGCTCAACGTACGTCGATCCCTCTTGACCTGTCAATCCGACCCGATTGGGACTTAACAGACACCCACTGCCTATATTTCTATTCGCGTCTCAGGAGGGTGCCGCTCCTCACCTTCATAAAACAGGATAGTGCCGTGTGTCACGCTGTTCCGTTCAACTAGGGGGCTGAATTGTTTCGACGGGGTGCATAGTGTGTTTTTTAAGTCGCAAACCCAACCGGCCGAGCACAGGTGTGTAAACGGACTACGGCCGATGCGAAAATACTCCTCACCAAGCCTGAAGCTTCCTTTCTTGTTGCTAACGGGCACAAGAAGTGCTCGTCATCCACCCCCCCCCCCCCCCCCCCCTCCTTCCCACCCACCCTCGGAACACATACAGGTCGAAGGTGTGAACACTGCCTAGAAAATACAGAAAACACTTAATTAATATTTGACCTGACTCAAAATCAAACAATAAAGTGGACTACCCTTACACAATATTGGTATACATCTAATGCTGGTTATCGTCTTGCGTGCATCAAGCATCTGGTTAAGCAATCAGTGGCCATGCAAACGAATACGAGGTGTTCTATATATGTGTTTTTATGCTTTCATATTGGCGTTGTACTCTGGACAGAAACAGCTCAAGCCTCATTAATCAGAGACCAATTTCAAACCCATAAGACTGAACCTTCACCTGTTCTAACCAAAGGAGTTTTATGGACATGTTACGAAAAATTGCCTGAATTAGCAATTAGACAATACAATTGATTTCCAGTGACCCTTTTCTAATTTTTCAAATATCTCAGGAACAATAGTGGACCGTACTCAATGCGAATTCATGGGAATCCAACAAACTCAAAAATGTGCATAATGAGCAAATTATACATATTGCACAATCCCTAGTGATTTGAATCTAATGTAAATTTTCTGGGACATACCCACCAAGCTTATGACAGCGAACAACCCTATGCAAATTAGAACACATCATGGCGCATCCATCTTCAGCAGTGGGGGGGGGGGGGGGGACATACCACCTCTGGCCGCCAAAAAAATTACTGTGTGAAAAATGAAAGTCACGGGAGCAAATCCCCAAATGTTGGGGGGGGGGACACGTTTCCCCTCCCCCCAGGAATTGACGCCCATGAGACCACATTGAATCACCTCCAATGATCTCGATCATTGTTCAAAAAATAAATTGTGTGCAATTGAACGTCCTACATATCATATTTTACGCTGCAAATTTATTCAGTTCAATCTATCTACTTTTTATAATACTGTACCAATGAGCCGAATTGATCACCATAGCACCTACATTGTACGTATCGTTGTCACTAATTAACGTTTAGAACCTGTACCCCGCGTTAACTATTCAGCGGTATACGCGTTTGGCCTGGTCGTCTTGGCACAGGCGAATTTCGTGAACGCGATGTACGGTACAAGCTTAATGGGATAGCCGACCTTTACGCACCTGGAGTCTCGCACGGAGTTGTTTACACCGATAATGAGTAACCAACCGATAATTATCACTAACCGATAGTGATATAAAATTGTCCGATAACGATCAATAACCGATAATGATATAAAAATTGACCGATAATGAATACTTTTGCAAAAAAACCTATAATTGACATCATGGGTCTAACCGATAATGAATAACACATTTTCTTAACCGATACTACTCAACCACTTTGAACCGATAATGAAGTAACTTTTTTATGAATCACTAAACTAACCGATAATGATACCAATTTGACCGATAATGAATCCCTAACCGATAATGTATAAAATTTACCGATAATGAAGTAACTTTTTTTCTCATTTTGTGAGGAAGGGTGGGGGCAGGGGCGTGGGGGGGGGGGGTGGGGGGGGAAGGGGGGGGGGGGGGGGGTCACGGAAACCGTACCATAACTCCGTCAAACGAGGTTCGATCGGGCTGAAATTGGTTCCAAGCGATTCTTCTGCCAATTTCTATCCGACTATGTATTTTTTTTTAACCCTCCACGGCCCGAGTACGCAAAAAAATTTAATGGCGGTACCAAGATGGTGGATTGCAGAAAAAAAGAACATGGGTTGAGGATTCATCGGAGACATGACGTTGGACAGTACATGGGAGGAGAGTAGTGAGCAAGATGGTGTTTGAGGATTCGAGCGGAGAGGTGAACGATGGACAGGAACCAGGAAGGAGAAGTAGTGAGCATGATGGTGTTGAGGAATCGAGAAGCGAAAGTAGAGTCATTTCTGGCATGAGGTTATTCTAGTATACCTCGTCTTCCTCCCGAAATACATGCGATGATAATCGAACTTTTATGGATGGAGGAGGCAGTCTCGCGCTTGATCTGTGCTTGGTTTGTAGGGGGTTCCAATACTGCGTGTCAAGCTTCCTCCATCGAAATAACTACATTCATCACACGATTCTTGAGAACTATCAATCAGTAACTCCCTTGCAGATCAACTTGGGTTGAGCGCGATTATTCCCATTACCGTATCAGTCAGCCGAGTGTTGAAAGTGTCCGACCGCAGCAGCGATCGGTCTCAAGGATAAAAAGAACTGGTTAGAGAGTAGGCGGAATGGAAGTGGATTTATAACAGTTGGCGAAGGCTTGGAGCATGAGAAACCGGATGTACCGAATAGTGAACGTTTCTTGGAAACGATGAGGATTTGAAGTGGAGAATAGTGCGAACTGATACGGTAATGGAAGCGATAAGAGTTAGATAGATGGAGAAAACATTTTGATTGTATGGTTTCTCTGTAAAGTGGGACGTCATGTGATCTCATTAGCTGCACAAATGTTAATTTTATTAAATACCATATCTTCATCACTTCTAGTTCTGCTCAAATAGCCTATACA
Organism: Sclerodactyla briareus; assembly: GCA_026419785.1. Lineage (NCBI taxonomy): Eukaryota > Metazoa > Echinodermata > Holothuroidea > Dendrochirotida > Sclerodactylidae > Sclerodactyla > Sclerodactyla briareus. Next base: position 78,611 of record JAODTK010002965.1, on the reverse strand, counting down.
TGCGTGACGCTCGAGGCAATCTCCAACATGCGTAGTAGTAAACCCATGATCTACCACAACTTGCAATTGTCCATCTGAAGTTGGTTGCAACCGCTATGAGCATCCAATCTCAAGACAGCAGTGCTCATCAACGATGTGAACTAACGTTTCTGAAGGGATACATAACGCGATTCCTAGGAAGTTTCGCGATGCTTCTCACGGAACCCGCTAGAATTGGTCGGCTAGGTGGGTGTGTGCCAGTGAAGTGCTAATACAAGACTTCCAATTACGAGGAAGCATTAACCCATTACCATGGAAGTCTGGGTAGCCACTCCAATGGCAACACACACCTATTCTAAACCCAAATTCTAGGTTCCGTAACCAGCACCACGAAACTTCCTAGGAATTGAGTTATGTATCCCTTTAACACTCGGAACAGCCCAGTGTCCAGTATTTGCTACTGCATTTAACTTCTCATTGTAACCAATTGAAAGGAGCTGAGGGGGGGGTGGGGGGTAGACATCCACTACCAGGAGAACACGTACCATCGGCGATGTTCAATCGTGTTATAATAATAAACGTGAATCGGATTGGATTATTAAACTCATTCGTTCGTTCAATCACACGCACTTTTGATTGTTCGCGAAAAACTTTTTAATTAGACTTATCAACCAGGTAAACTTACCAATCTGATGCGGCGCTAATCTGTATGAAGGCTATATGAAAAAGTTCAGAATTGGACTCTTTTATGAACATGAAACGGGTAATAAACGGATGTCTGGCAGCATGACAGGAATGTTATATTACAGGTCAATTCGCTATATAAAGACTGCCGGGGTCAGGGGGCATACTGGGGAACCAGTAGCGTAAAACTAAAACTGTTCATTTGCCTTGGGACGTAGCCAAAATTATATTTCCGTAGAGCATTGGGGAAATCATGGTATTAGGGTGTGTAGGACGCTGTTCGTCGTCTCGCCAGTAAACTGTGCGCAATAACTCTCAAACGCTTCGTCCTCGATTCAGTTAAAAAAATTAGACATTTTGCCCCTAATAGAGTATTGAGTTCGAAAGTGGGCGCCGCTGCGTAACTGCTGTATTCTACATCGACTTGTTATATGCTGAATAATCAAGTTTGTCCGAATGGCACGGAAACTGGGTGGGGGGTAGACTATATAGTTAGCTTATAGAATCATGATCCGTATCGCCCATTTACTGTTTGCGGGAGGGACCGTTAGTTGGCTGATTTTTCCTAACTTTGCCAGATCTGAATAGAAGTCTTTGTCAGGGCTGGCCTCCCAGAGATCGGGAGTAGGGATGGGGGCGGGAGTATGCACAATGAAATTCGCATTCGAAAACGTGTTGTATTTTGCGTCAGAATACGTTATGATCCTTATAACTAATTTGTTGGTGAGACTAGACAGCAGAATGGTCATCCCACTCATTGGTCGATAAGTGCGGCGACGGTGCTATCCATTCTCTATATCGATTTGTCACAAGACATGGTCGCTTCCGGTGACACTTTCGATTTTCTACAATCTTGGACAAATAACTATGGGAACACTTCTACAGTGAGAAAGGTATGTCATCCGACCCCTTTCCGTACAAAGTGCATTGACAGGCCTCAAACACAGCATAAACCCGTGGTTCAACAGTTTATTACATTGCACGTAGTGATGATCATTGTTGCAGAAAGCGAAATCAGTGAGTGTTCCAAGAGTTTTGGCCAATATGTAGATGCTGCAGATAAACATTGTTCTGAACCCAAATGGTTCTTATGTTATGTTGTGTTTATGTTTTTGTTATGGTCTATTCTCATGAAAGTTGATATTTTTTTCTCTAAGAATGTACGTCCAACTACTCTTCCGAAGTGACGAAGGAGGAAGCAAGAAGCAACGAGGTTGGTTGAGACTGGCGCATAATAATAACGATCTCAGGGCCAACAATGAAGTAACACTTAATCGATGACTCAAATTATCAGTTCTCTCCCGTTGAAAATACGTAAATATTATGTTGTGTTGACATTCGACGGGTTTTTTGCGAAACGTCAATAGTGACTTCCCTGGCTAAGAGGTCCATGTACTTTGCCGTGGGTGAGAGTTGTTTTTAAAAAAAAACGTACACAGGCAGTTTCACACTGTTTATATTATTTTGGAAAATGGTTTTGATTCCAGCAATCGTTTCATTCGTATTATCGATTGCCGTTGTTTATTTGCACATTCTGAATAAACGGAAAAGAACCCATTTCCAGAAACCAAGTGATCCATGTCATCTTTCTTGAAACTGCATATAGTAATAGTTCAAAGGATTTTAGGTTTGTGAGCGAGGGCATATGATTTGGGAGCATACTAGATTTGTATGCCATCAGTGACAGTTTAAAACCCACATTACTTCTGGCAAAACCTGGGCCTCGTGCCGTTCATCATTATGGGGAAATTATGATCGCCACGAGTTTATCCCGATACGGGGCTCACTCTTTTAGATTCAGGCTGTTGGATCCACGGTTCAAGAATAATACAAAGTCATCATCTCAAAAAACACATGGCCCACCAAAGCTGTGTAAGGACGATTGGTGGATTCAAGGGATTCAGAAGCAGGGGCGGCGCAAGAGATTCCCGGAGAGGGGGAATAGATTTCCCGGACGGATTCCACTTATATGAAATGTTCGGATTGTTGCTCGCTGAAGGACCTCACCCGACCCTACACACAAAACCTCCATTTTTCAGGCATTTATTTTCAAACTTCTAATTTTTTCTAATTTTGCCTCTTTTTTCCTTCGTTCTTCACAATCTCTGCTTTTGTCCTCCTCCGCTCCCCGGACACCCTCTCGATCTTCCCCGACGGGGGGTCCATGCTGGTCCCCGAGTGGGGGCCGTGGCCCCCCCCCCCCCGGCGGCGTCGCCCCTGTCCAGAAGTTCACTAGCTGCTAGAGCAGAAGTATGTAATGGTACTGGTAGGGAAATTCCCTAAGTATTCTAATAAAGGCCAACATTCGGTATAGGTTAAGCCAAGATCTCGTGTGTATTTGACCGAGTACGTCAGAACTTATTCTGACGTACGTATTATACTATTGTCAATGAAGCGAGTCGGGGCGAAGGAATGCTCCAAACGACGGTTCAACACGCAAAATCTAACGATGATTGCACACTTGTCCATACAAATTTGGCGTTTCAGTCACCCATGGTTTCACTCTCTTTGATACCTCTACGGTGGGGCCAAGAAATGTCGATACTAAAAAATAAGACCGCCACTCCTGATCAAAATAAAAAAACAGAGAAAGGGGTAGTTGGGCGGCGAACACAATGGTGGCCAATTCAATTTCCCTATCTTGTTAGTTTTTGGTTCAGATATAGGCGATGGTAGTCGGGAAATCTAGCATCGGAGTGACTGTAACTCATAAATGCAATATGCTATGAGCTCTGGGTATAGCTCATTGGATCCGGGTGTCGAAGGAATTGCAAATTTCATCAGGGGGTGGGGACACTCAATTCGGTTCTACGGCGTCAATAAACTGGTTTACAATATTGTTGAAATCCGCACTGTGATTTTTTGTACACTCCGCCGTTAAGGGTTTTTTAAAAATACATAGTCGATTTAGAAATGCAGTGAGATATCGATTGGAGCCATTTCAGCCCGAGCGGACTCGTTTACGAAGTTATGGTTACGGTTCCTGTGACCACACCATCCTCGGAAAAAAATGGAAAAAAAGTTACTTCATTATCGGTCAAGTTTTATATCATATCGGTATTGATTCATATCGGTCAAACGTTGTATCATTATCGAATTTAGTGATCATAAAAAAACAGACTTCATTACGGTCAAATGGTGATTCATTCATCGGTTAAGAAAATGTTAACTCATTATCGGTTAGACCATGATTCATTATCGGTTTGAAAAGTTCTTTCATTATCGGTCAATTTTTCTATCATTATCGGTTAGTGTTCATTTCGGTCATTTTTATATAGTACGGTAGTGATGGCATTATCGGTTGTTTACTTCATTATCAGTTGTAACACGAGTTGCCGCTCGAATGTTTGAGAAGGGGGAGTTATTTTTAAACACTTTGTAATCATTCCTAACTAGTAATAGTGACTGTGAACTTTCGTCTACGAGGGATTCGTTGGGATTCTAATCGATCGAGATGGACATTTCTGGAAATGATTCGTCAGAATGTTTTGAATTGCGATAGTTTATGGACAGTAAGGAAGCACTATTCCTGGAAAAGAATTTTCTGGAGGGTTATTAGCGCTCGATACAAAATGGGGTCCATCCCGGACTGAGAAATCAATCGAGACCTTTGATTCATAGAACCTCCGCCATATTGTGAACTGCCGGTAGTAATTTTGAGAAAATGGGAAAAAATCGTGGCGATATTCGAGAAGTTAATTTCGACGTGGAGAACCGAAGGAGTTGCTCGTTTTTTCCGATTAGGGTATCGATTAACTGTGTCGGGCGTGAATTTTCGACAAGTTCGGTGACAACTGGTGAGCTGGGTAACCAAATTCCAGTGCGGGGGATCATCGAGAGCACTGTATGGACACGGGATGCAACAGCCATTCGGAAGCTGGTTGACGAACAAGGAGGTCAGCACAGTCAAGACGGACATCGAAAACCGGCACGAGAACGGCCGTATATGTTGTAAATCTAGATTGATTCAAATTTTTGGATCAAAATTATGAAATTGCAGGGATCAAATATTGTTAATATACCAGATGTCGCTTGTTCAGAAACCTCTCAGTAGTTCTTTTTGAGTGCCTTGTGTTATTTCCCCCTAATTTCTTACTAAACGTTGTGCGGTCTAATTAAGGCCACGGAAAAAACCGGCGTCACAACTAAAGGGGAGGATAGTTAGCCTCCATTCTGTATCATTCCGGTGAGGTTGTGACATCGTGCTGACGAGTCTACGCAATAAATTACGTAACATGGGCTATTACCTTACTTTATTGGTTAATGTTATGCCCAAAATCTAATAAATCGTGTTCACCCGACCCCGATATACATACAAAATTTCATCGAAATCGGTGATACCGTCGTTTTGAAGAAATCCTGCTTACGAGGAAGCGGGAAACACATTAACACACTACACACACACGCACACGCACGCACACCCCCGACAGAGTGAGAAGCTAAGTCTCTCCCTGGACTTTGTTCAGGCCAGACAAAGCTAGTTTGAAGACCAACTGTGATGTGAAATCCATTTGATATTTGAGCACCCCTGTCCTTTGCGAGATGAAGGCAATACAATGCAAAACATTTTCACTTTTCACAGGAAGCTATTTTGGTAATGCAAAGTAGGTAACGCGAAGTCATGCATTACAAGCTGAGTTCCTCAAACCTGGGGTCGCGATCCAAACTTGGGTCGTGAAGCATTTCTTGTGGGCCGCAGCTTGTTTCAAAATATTAAAAAAAAATCTGAGGGTACTCAAAATTTACCCGAATTTGAGCGGACATTGCTTCTCGATCGAACGTCACCATAGCAAGACGGTCATAAAGCAGTATCGCGGAACTAATGAAGGGAGGAATTATTATCCGCAAAATGGGCCGATCGCTAGTGAGTACTTTCACAGAACATGGCCGAACGAAAGATTCCTAAATCTTGTATCACTCTAAAAATGATAGATTTCAATAGGCCTCAATACGGCTTGAAACTCTCGAGAAATTCACCATTTTTTTTTTATCACTGAACAACAGCCACGTAGTGTCACAAATATATAATTTAGGCTAGGTAGGCTGACTCGGTGTTTTGGCGTGGTCTAAACTCAAGTTAAAGAGTCGTGTGTTCTCATTTCTTTTGAAAGGTCTCGTTATGGAACTAGTAAGGAACCGCATATGCATGGGCTACGCACTGCAGCAGTACTGTGTGGAAAAAGTTTCCGTGCAATAGGCATGTTCTAATTCGGGATGTCACTGTCGTGACAGCATGGGAAAACTTGAAATCTTTGTTCGAATTCTCATTCTGGAAGGTCGATCGATTTATAATATAATATACTTTTACACACCCTACTGTACTAGTCGGGTGTATTTCCTGTGTGTTGATATTTTGAGCCCTTCGAAAATTGACGAGTTGTGTCCGTCGCTGCCGGAGACCAATACTACAGGTAAGTGAATGCCTGCACCACTGATTTATTCCGGAGACACAAACTAGGGGTCGCCCTCGGATGGCGCTACATGAAACGGGGTCCCCGCCTCGATTTTTTTTTTTTTTTTTTTGAGAACCACTGCATTACGGTCTCAAAATCCCTGCGATAAATACATTTCAATGCAATCATTTCAATCGAACCTAAAACAGCACAATTTAGCACCTGCTAACGATTGGAGGATGAAGGATTTGAAATAACTATTCGGAATAAACTCGATTTTACACAAAATCAGTGAGAATATACCACAAAGACAAACACTGCTCTGATACCTTTAGATACTGTATTATTTGAGAGGTTATTACAAATTGATGATGCCATTTTGTTAAAACTACCAGTGCAAATAACAAAGATCCAAAGATCTAGATCGAATCATTTATATCCCCTTTTGGTACTAAGAAGTGTTAATTCACGCATTTTCAACTTACAAACACGGCAAGTGCATCGCTGTAACAGCCTATGTAGGCCCCGGCACAAGTGGACTAGCTCTAATGTTTCTTCATAAAACGTGCCCTATTACACTATTTTCTTTGAAAATATATAGGGAAGGGTCCAGATTTCGTTAGTGGACCGAATTTCGTTACCAGCATTTTGCCCCCCGGCGTAACTGGATCCTAGATTGCGCGTGTTTTATAACTAACGCGCACTGATGAGCTAACAATACGCAACGAATCTTTTTGAACGACGCGGACTGCACGCTCCATTCACTGTGCAGTGACGGGCACGAAGAATCGCGTTTAATTTCGACTAACCGATTTGTTACAGTCACTCTCCGTGCATATTTATTGCCGTTCTATATTATTGTGGTCAACTTGGTGTTTCAATGTGAGAAGCCGAAGTCTTGACACTTTATAGAGCCCAGGATTTATGATTCAGATTGGGTTTATAAGAGAATAGCGCCATAAGTTTTATTGGTAACGGAGTCGGTCATTGCCATACATAATGCCATTGAAAAACGCTGAGAAGTCACGTGGCAGTTAGGTGACCGACAGATGGTCGTGCCAGTATACCTGAAATGTCTGGTTCAGAATTAATTGACAATAATTGGAAGTTGGCGAAATATGAGTCAGACTATTTGATGTCCCCACAATACTGGCGCTATTTCTGGCAAAGGAAATTGAAGTACATTAGCGCCCTCAAAGTGCTTGAATTTGTCGTGACCGGACAAGTCCCACCCGGACAATTTTCCACCCGGACAATTCCCCCCCAACGGAATGTTTTTATGCTCAGAATTAGGGTTAGGGGCACGTTTGGGTGGGAATTGTCCGGGTGGGAGTTGTCCGGGAACCGAAATTGTTTGCGGGCTATCGGCATAGACATATTAATAGAGATAGATGGAAGATCGGCTCTGTATTTTGCAGCCGATTGAACGCGCGGGGAGGCCTGGGAAATGGACCCAAAAGATCTGAGCCTACGTAAAATTTTTCATAGTTTATGTCGGGAAAATCCGTAGCAAACAGGAAACTAATTCTGCTTGAAAAATTCGCCAGGATACCTAAAGATGAGGATAGTAGGCTTCTGGACGGCAAAAAATCAGAGTAAAGTAATTAAAATGAACAAAACAAGTTGGCGCGAGATGGGCACTACGTACCAGGACGGCAATGAGAGCCTGTGAGGGGGGGGGGGAGGCCCCATAGCACTAGGCGTATGTGGCAAGCACTGTTCTGACTCGACTGTGCTACGCGTACGACCGAACGCAAGTTGCAGTAAACAGATAATCGGCACTGGTGGCTGAGGAAAACTTTCGCATTATTCGCAGTTTCGCTGAGCATCCAAACTGCAGAAACAAACATCTGTGTAGAAAATGGGATGAGTTTCCATGAGTTAGTTGACGCGGCTATCGGTGATAATGATGGGCGGTTTACAAAATGATACATGTATCGGTCTCATTAGAGGCTAATTTTAGGATAAGGGTGGACTGATCAAACCTAATTCAAATTATGTTGTGTCAGTATGTAGTACTGCTGCTAGCGTAATTAGGCCTACCTAGGTTGCCCAAAAGGAGTGTTGATGTTCATTCTTTAGTCACCTTAAAGTGTGGTGTACGGACGCCTGTATTGTGTTTCTTAGAATCGCGCCAGACAACGCCAGCTAGGTATGCCTAAGGCCTAGCGCTGAGCCTAGATGTATGCCCTAGTACGACTCTTGTTTTCATTATCAGTGGAAGGGGGTAGACGCCAAAGATGTCTACATCCAGCAAAATCTAAGAGCACAATTACGAAGAATTATTCTCAAAATCTCAGAATATTAAATTCTTTACAGAAATTGATTCGTATATGGCCCCATACCTACTTAAATATTGCGTAAATTAGCTGCAAACCCGGCGTATCATTGCTCGCTACTGAAAACTCGTTGGTTCACTGCATGTACCATTTGCGCGAACCAATCTTTTTGGGTGCATTTCCCAGCAATCCCCGCGCGTTCAATTGCAAATTGTTGCACAGTAAAATTGGGCGATCCTCCATCTACGTTATTGGTCTATGGCTAATTGTAGGATTATAAATAATAAAGCAAGACATCTAGAACGCTATACAAGGTGAAAAAACAGTACTTAGCGTTTACAGGAACTGCGAAGTAAAGAGTATACAAGAATAGAAAATACAATTCATAAATACCACGTGACTATGTATGTAAGTTTAGTGAGTGAAAGTGAATTAAAAACCCGGTCTTAATTCCAGTACTAACACCGGCTGGAGACGAACCAAGTAGTCTTGTGAGAACTTGAATTGGCAATCAACGGAAGTTTTGGATAGTATTCACTGTGTGAATGTTGCATACACTGGAATGAGGGGTTATAGCGTTAGACTGACGCATCGTGCTCCATCGTTACGAAGCCAAGGCATTATTAATGGCCTAGCTCGATTATATACGAAAATAATTTAATCCAGTTATATTAGCCTACATAGATTTCATCACCTCTCATTTGAGCAGAATTTAATAGACTTAGGACTACGAGTTGAACTTACCATGACATTCTTTCGTCTTCCTTTTAACGACACTAGATATGAATTATCGCCTATGCAGTTTGAATGTCCAAATCATGAGACCCAAGGTGGAAGGACATTGCAACTTTTGAATTGAATGATAAGAAGACTGTAAATTGGTGTGAAAATAAGAGTGATCTGATATACGCGATTTCATCTGGGATGATCACAGGTTTAAACTTTGAAATATGAAGGAGAGTTCGAATTCTATCTCCGTCACAAACAATCCCGCTTGGGAAACATATAACAGGCATTTAGAGGTTCCTCTCTTTGACAGAAAAAATAAGGTCTCACATACATTTTGAATGAATGCATCGGTCGAAAAAAAACGGGAAATCCAGCATTCTTCAGCAATTATAGTTAATCTCCAGTTTTGGGAGAGAATTAAATATGACAAATGAAGGCAGTCTTTTTCCTGTTATTTTTCGCATTTTTCGCGAGAAATAATTGAATATTTATGAATGGGAATATTTATTTCAATAACAATAACCAACTTAATAATATAAACAATCCCGAGGTTTACGCCTCGGGATTTTTCTAACCGCTCTTTTCTAACCTTTTCTAACCTCTATTCTGATGTCATCCCGGTTTTAAAATTCTGCAACAGGCCCTCGTATCTGATTATCATTGCCTAGGTAAAGCATGGTGATAGTTTGGAATAGCACCCTTCCTCGGGATGAACATTCCCGGAACACAATAACCGATAATGAACAGCATCAAGTAGCTCGAAAGTGCAATTTCCTGTCTCTTTCTGTAGTCCTTTTCAGACTCACATTACCGGGCGCTCCGCGACAACCGATGGTGGCGCCCGCTCAGATAGTCTCGTAATCCTCCACATTATTGAAGGTAGCTCCAAGACGCCTAACCTTTATATTCCTGTACCTTGGGAGGATTTGCAGCTGACGAAGTGGGATTATCCAGTCGCCCCTTTCTCAAGGCCTGTTTCTAGTTTGATCCTCTGTTCGGCAGGAAGGCTTATTCCATGACCATTAGGTTGGGTGCGTATTCGGGAAGGTTACATTAAAAGCCAACAAACTGTACATACGAACTCATTTGAGATCAACCCGGGTTAAGTCAACTCGTGATGTTAAACTTTTGAAGGAGAGTTTCTTAATTCATATTTGTTTAAAAAATACCAAGTTAAGAGATCAACAGGGGTCAGTGTAGCACTTATATGGATTCATCATAAGAACCTGTATTCATCTAATCTTGTTGATCGGTTCGATCAGAACTAACTCCTGATTCCATCGTGGTTCGAATCGTGGTTCCATCACAACATTAACTCTAACCCCAGACAATTCTCTATAGGTCATGATCCTATTTATTACGGAGGAAGCAATGGCAGGCAATGCAATGTAACTATTGAAGATACAGAAATGTCCTCCCTTGAGCTACACCGAAGAACTAGCAATTGCATATGTATGTGAAATATTTATCAGCCACCAAACAATTTCTTTTACCTCTAGCTTTCAATTGGCATGGAAGCTTTGCACAAAAAATCTAGGTAGAGCAATCTAACCTAATGTAAAATTGCCATTATATGTGCAGTCGTATCACCGCAAGGAGTGCAATAGCCTCCCAGCACGGGTTGGGGGACATTTTAGCTTCTTGGCTATAGGTAGGGCGTTAAAAAATATGCCAAAAGTCGGTTGTACTGCCATATTCTCCCTAGGCAGGTCATCCAGTACATGCGTGTTATCCAGGCTAGGTCATAATAGGTCATCTGGAATACCCAATAGCCCATAATACACAATCGAGGCGAGCGTTGCAGACACGGCGATTACCTGTAACCCCAGACCTCTCATCGTATTTGGTTCCAGATTTCTTACCTGCCCTTACGTACTTAATTCCAAGTACTCAAAACCGGCGTCTTATTTCGGGTCCTAGCCTGATACCCTGTCATTTGACCTGCTTAGATATAATTGTGGTACACAAATCCTTTCTTGTCATATCAGATATGATTCGACCTGTATTACATTTTCATCTATCTGTCCATCCAGTCTGAAAGCGTTTGCTTTTTGGGCCGCAAATATCGTGCTTCGATGAGTTTCGACCAGACTCGGTCACAATGATTATCGGACTGATGAGTCATCGGTGACCACCTAAAGGTCAAAGTCAAATGTATGAAAAGGGCACAATGGGCCAATAAGTGGAAAACTGCAAAACGCTACTCATACAATTTTGGTGCCACAGTTACTGATTTCGGTCCATATTTGAAGGTATTATAACAAGCAGTTCCTCGGGGTGTTCAGAAATTGTTGGTCCAAGGTCTTATTGAGCCCGGTGCTCATTTTATGAAATTTTCACAGAATAATACTTGAAATGCATCTCCTCCCCTAAGCTTCAATTGATTCTATCCAATGTTACATGTATTGGTCTGGGTAGAGGGTCATTGGAGGTATTCAGGAATGTGGGGCCCGGCGTCCAGTTCGGGCCTTATGACCCATTTCATTACGTCATAGCCTATGTACCTGGTAATGTGAGATCCTGTTCCACTTGGGCCCTACGGCCAGTATTTAGCTCAAACAGCAATGCTGCTATGTTCTTCAGAGATGCTCTCTTCGGACTGTTTGCAGACTTTGTATTCAACATCATATGGTGCCGTTGGAATTGAAACATTAACATCTGATGAAAAGAAGCAAAACAGTCATTATTCGATGGACGTTGACCAACTTGGATCCAATGTTCAGCAACTGTGGAGACAACTTTGACTATGCGAAGTAAGGTTAAACGTCTAATGAAAGGGGAACAATAGGCCACAGTGTGAATTTGCCTTCCTGTCTCGCGTGAACACAGTTCGAGAGGAGACTTAGGACTTGCTTCCCTGTGATAAATCCAAATGTTATTCATTGCTCATATTTCCCCATACTGGGTTGCCCCATTCAGCCTGCACCCCTCCACACACACAATCTACCCCCACCCCGCCATCAATAATATCCTGAATAGCAAATTTCCTAAGTTATAGTAACCTCTTGTTTTCCTCTCGTTAATCTAATTTACTTTATCATTTCTTTATCTCCCTGTACTGAGTTGCTTCCCCCAATCAGCCTATATCTCCCAATCTACCCCCACCCCGCAAACAATGATATCTCAAATTAAAAATGTTGAAATAATGTTGTAAATTCCTGTAGTCACCTCCTTGTTTCCCTCTTTTAAATCCAAATATCCTTTATTACTCTCTGCAGCATAGAGTGGTCAGCATGATGGAGTCTTTAATAAGGACATTATATCATGCATTATATAATGATAATAATAATATAATATAATATTAATAATAATAATATCCAGTGCGTATATAACGCCTCTCCACTGAAGGTCAAAGCGCTTTACAAGATATTACCCTGTTCATATACATAGTGGCAGATGGATTGATGAATTGGCAAACATTATCAATGATAGGACCCCCTCCCTCCTGAAATATGCACGATTGTGACTTTTAATATGATGAATTATATGGAATCATGAATATTACACATCCAAATAACTACAATATAAAAAATTAAAATAAAATGACAAACAAAGTTAATCACAAGCCACTTAATCGGAGAAATAACTTAACAGACCTCTTTCTCGTCTACGCGCTGCTCGGACTGGCAGTTGGTTACCCACCCAACGAATGGACGGCCAGTCGCGTCAAGAGGAAGCCTGAAGCAAACGTTCCAATGCGAGTGTGAGCACAGCGCCATCTGATCAATCGCAAGCCCTCATATCTTGTCTGTCCATGTACACCTCGTCACTCGCAGTTGTTCATCTAGTCGTTGAGACGTTGATATTCCCGATTTACCGCTACTCATAATCCCAACACTAACGAGAGGTTTCCAGTGCGCGACCACCACAATCAATTAAGCCAGTCGGCTGCAGTTTTTCCCGTTGTATAGACGATAAAAACAATTCAGGTCAGGTAGGGCTAGAAACAATAGTCGTCCTAACGGCAAGGATATCGGTTATACGTGATGCGGACAGACGAGTGACTCTCGCTGGACGTGACCCATCGAATGTGCGCACGGAGCAATTGATTTATCGCCAAGCCACCATGATCAGAGGAAGGTCTTCGGGAAGACACCGGTCTATGTCATCTCGTCACTTGACGGTTGGATATCCGAAACAGCGCCAACGTCGAGTGACTCTCGCCTGGAGCGTGACGTGCACATTCCCGTGCTGCGACATATAGCCATCTGATTACTCACAGTCCACCAGTCGAGAGATATCAGAGAAAGAAGGGAATCGGATCAGATCGTTCATCCGAGTTGGCCATGTTCTTCAACACCGAAGTGCAAAGTAATTCATGTCGACTGTCTCAATCACAGTGTTCCCTCAGTTTGAATTGTTAAGAATTCATTAGCCAAACATTGTTGAAGGTTTGGGCGAACTCGAGATGATTCTATTCAGGTTTCCTAAAAGGTTCATGGTTTGACGAATTCTATGTTGAAAATTACCTCTACAGATTGCATTGATGTGACTACCAAATAGTCATTGTGGAATGTATTATTATTCTTGTTATTATCATTAGTATTTTCTTTTTCCACAAAGAGTGCAACAGCCGAAGATGTTTTGTCTAACGCATGCCTCTGTCATATCAGCATTGAGAAAATCAAAGCCCTCCCCGGTCCTATACAACTCCATAGGACATAAAACTACACGAAGTGAGTCGTATAAAATTTGACAATCTAAGTAAATAATTAATATGAACGTGGAATCATCCGGAGTGTCTTGATTACAACAACCTGATCTGTATTTAATGGGTAACTTTTACCCTAAACGACCTAATAAGGTAAATTTTAATCTAAACGTATAATGTAAAAGCCACGGAACCATGAAATAGTAGCTTCCCCTTCTAATAACCACTGTCGTCTCAATTAACTCGACTGTTCAATAACGACAAAAGATGTTCACAGGTCACAGAAGATGTTCGCAGATAAGCAAAAGATGTATCCCGTCACTCCTGCCTGGGACCTTAGGTATCCCCCTGATGACAGAGTTGAACGCACCCCAGATAACAAGGATGCAATGGCGCTTCTAGTACTCGCCAAAAATGGGGGGGGGGCGTCCCCCATAAAACAGTTGACTTGTCTGGGTTAGGTAAGCCCCCATAGATGGTGTTACTGTGGATATACCAAAATAACCGAATCCCCAGTCAATCAATATAAAATAAATACACTCAATACTTAACAATGCCGAAATCTGTGAAAGGGTAAACACTAGGGGCATGCTATTAAACCCCAAGGACATGAAACCCACCGATTCGCCAATTTCTCAACAACAAACCATCGACACCCCTCCATGCAAAATAGAGTCAACAATGAGGACTACAGAATCTCGTGACTCAAGGGGAAGGGGTATTCCTCGGCCTCCTACAAAACGTACGAACTACAATATACAGATAAAAACCCCTTCAACTGGCTCTAGCCTAACCCTCGTGACACAAGAAAGGTCTACCTCATATTGTCCCTAATTACCACTACATGAATATTCAAGCCCACACCTAAGTGAAAATACAAAAATATCCATTTACCACTCAGAAATCCAGTGAACAACGCACCTCAACTCGACCAAAGTTTGGTCTGGGTGCCGTCTAAGCCGCCGTCCCATCACAGTCCGTATCACACACGAAATGCATGGGATAAAAAGGGTCCACCTGCCTCTACACCAAATCCCCTAGCCTAATCCTTCCCCACACGAGAATTACGTCATCCCGGGCTGGCTCCCTAGAAAGGATACATATATATCTCCATAACAACTAACTATCCCAGCTACTAGCTGTCTCTCCAGGCAAAGGTGAAAGACCCTCCAACATCGCAATCTCAAACCCAAGAAAACTCAATGACTTCGCCTATGGCATGTAAAAAATCCAAGCGTTCCCTACTGAAGCATATGCAAATTAAGTCCCGTTGTTTTGATATAAATCCTATTCCGCGCATCCACCATTCCAATTCATGAAGACTCACTCAACGACCAACCCCTAGAATCACCCACGTATGAACCCGCGCCCCAGCAAACTATGGTAGTAATAAATGACCCTCCACACATTTCAAACAAAGAAAAAAATAACACTTGTTCCCCAAACTACGGAGAACCAAATGTCCCATCGCGCGAACTTCCAGCATGACAATACCCCTCCCCGCCATGAAGAAAATAACCCATTTTCGAAACTCTTCGCAAATAAACGGCATCTACGTACGAGTCACCTCCTATATAATCAATAATGGCTGCATGTTCATAAACACAAAAACAAAAAAAAATCACTGTTGCACTTGCCACACTTCAATACACACAAAATAACCTAAATTGGTAATACCACAACCGCCAACACCCTTGTTTGCCTATACGGTTTTTTCTGAATACATCCCTTCTATCAACTTACCCTTGCACGTTACTCTACTCAAAAAAGTCAAGATTAGCCCCTACTTTTCTCTAACCCTTAATGAGACTTCGATCCGAATCCCTTATATGGCTTGTAGGCTCAGAGCCCATCTCAACAACCGAACCATTGCGATTTTGCTCCTCTTCAAACACCTAAAGCTGATGGTCTGTTTGAATTCGAAATTCCGTACCAGCCAAGAAAGTTTCAAACTTTTGTATCCGCCCATATGATGGCATAGCACTCCTTCTCATACTGAATTCCTCATCTGGGCCTTGGTCAGTTTCTTGCACGTAAGCTACGGGAAAAGTTCGCCAGCTTCCCTCTTGTAGCCAAAACACGAGCGCCCCACGCCCGTACAGATTCGTCACCTACGTAGCACAAACTCCTATTCGAGATTTGGCAGGTGCAGGATAGGGAACTTCAACCAGCTTTCTTGAGCGAGTTTACAGCTGCGAGTTCTTGACTTGCCGGTGCCAACGTACTGTTGTATGTAGGTGCGTGCCCTTGTTTTGGTACAACAAATCAGTTTAAGGGCATGCATCCGCCGCAAATCGGGACGACAATTTTTCGGTAGTAACCTACCAACCCCAGAAATGACCTCACCTCCTTCTTTGTCCCCGGCCTGTTCTGCATTTTCTTATTTTGCCATCCGATTTTTTGTCCGGGCGGGGTTTCACGAGACCCTTCCCCACTACGTGACCCAAAAATTGTACCTCTTCATAACCTATGTGACACTTGGAAGGTCGTGGTTAAGATTTGCGCCCCGAAGTCGTTTTGAAACACTTCAACGAGACCTTCGCACATGCTGCTCCACGTTCCTGTCGCGCCAGTTTCTGTCATGCGAGTTGTATAGGAGATATCGGTCACTATAGGTTATTGGTGTAACCACCCTTCAAACCTCTCAACAATTAATACTGCATAACCCCTACTGAATTGATGCCAAGCCCTGGCATTCACAGGCCACGGTATTGCCTCAACCTATACACCCTCCATGGTGGTAATTGACAGGTAGCATCTACTATCCTCCATACCATCTTCCTCAGATGAATTTTTGCCAGTACCCTGCTCGAGTTTCGATTTTTTGCGGGTGAATACATGTCTGTGTACCAATGCTCACAAATCTCTTGCGATCAGAGGATTGGCTCTGGCATCTATCACCAGGTTAGTTGATTCAAGCCGTCCTAATGTCCACGCAACTTCGAATTGAACACGCATCTCTGTTCGCGTCAGGGCCACTGTGAAGGAAACTGCAATAGGCACCTCTCACAACGCTTGTCATACACTTATACCCCAGTCTATCATGGTTTGTATGACTGTGACCCTCTCGAACTCACTTTCACGGGAGCAGAGGGAATAGTGTACGTGTTTATCAACGATCGGTTACTCCTCAATGTGACCGTCTTAGTTGTGGGTGCTTACCCAAGTTCGTTCCTCCAGGTACATGAAATCCGTGAGGGACGTCCTTGAAAACTTTACTGACATATTGCTCTGAACCTGTTATACATTTGCTACTCGTCACTTCAGGGTTAGTATGGACTACACTTCTATCCCTCCTCTGTAACTGGCATTAATGGAAAATAAGATATCCTCAAACCAATCACACCAAGCCTGGTCTGGACTTGGTTTATCCTGCGGCCGGTTTCAGCCCATCACTACTGCAAGCTGCACTCCATAATGCCGCTCGCCAAATGCCCCTTATGAACGGTAATCATTTGAATGGCTTTAATCAGCGCGTCCCTTCTATAAATACATTTTGAGCATGTTTTTGCATAGTACGTATCTCGCTGTGGTCGTGTGCCCAGTCTACGCGTGTCAATTCATCTTCGATTGATTTCTCCGTTATTTTGAATGGCCCTTGGCCATTGCATTAACAATTTATTGGCATCGCTTCGCGTATAGCAACAAACTTCGTAGCCAGACATATGAAACTCTGTTCTTTTCGCCGTGTATGTGTAGTTGCAACTTCTACTTGTTTGTTTACGCTTCTTATCCTTCATTATCTTCCCGCTTTCGCTAATCGCAGGTCTTCTCTTAACTTACTCTGTCAGATTCGAGCACTATATCTGGTACTTGGTATTTCGTTTCGCTTTTCAGTAACATTTACCCGAACCAATTGAAAGAAACCCTCGTTACTGGGATGAAGTTTGTTCGCGTCGATCGGCAAACAGTATGGGTTTGATCTATCGGTCCCCAGTCACGACGCGCTGTTCTTCGCACATCCTTTTTTCAACATGGATTTGAGGGTCCGTTATACGCGTCTCTACTAGAACCGTTACACAGAGCGTGGTATGGGCGTTTGTTGAGTGTGGGCGAATTGATAGTAACCGATTGATTCTCTTCATGACTCGAAAAGCAAACTGCCTAACCCTGGATTCAGTATCTACACCTCGTCACAGCGGTTATGCCACACTACTGTAGATGCCCAACGGTTCCTCTGCAAACGACCCTCGTGTCATTGTTTTTTAAGATCGGACAGCTTCTGGGTTACATCTCGTCGCATAATCGACTAGCACAAGAATATCGGCGGTGCACCCTGTCGGTCATATGCTGTTGACTTGGTGTCCTACGAGATCGATGCCACGTCTATCAAAGGGTGACCGCTCATTAAAGTGAGCGATTTCGTCCAAGAGGGAGTTTCATTAATATCTCCCTTTCGCAGGGTCCGATGGAGAGGGTATCGCTACGACCGGTCAATAATACGTTTCAACGTCCACGCCTATCCTCCTGGTCTCATAAGGTTGTCCACGATTTTATCGGTATTACGTATTCTTTATAATGCCGCTGGTAGTCCTCCAAGCAATGATTCATGAGCGAACGCGTCAGAATTTGCCCCCGCAAGTCAACTGGGACGATACACGATCTATGTGCCTTAGTGTCTGCCCATACTCTACTTTGGCGCTGAAATTCGCGTAGATATGTTATCCTCCATTACTTATTTAGGTGTGTACCGTTAAGTCCCACACGAGCATTCTCCTCTTCTAGCTAATTGTGTGATTTTCTCTAGACTCTTATCCTGTGCCTGCTTTCCTCCGCTTTAAAATCTGTGGAGTCCGTTCATATCAACTCATCTCTGTATCATGATCAACGCTCACGGCTTATAAAACGGTTTTACTTTCGCGCGTTCTTTGGCCCACACTCGCGCTGTTTTTACTGAAGGTGGTTGCGTTGGACCTTTTCGTTCGGCACCCCTCGGTTTTGTCGACTTGTCAATACTTTTGCTTCCTTCACTTCCTTTACCTGTCCTTGACTGTTTGGTCCAGAATCAGGTAAGTGGCCCTTCACCCCCGATACTGTTTCCAGGACTAAGTCCAAATGGGCGTTTTTTCATGCAAATCTGGCCTTGACTTTACTTTGGTCGTATGGCGTCATCACCACATCGATTTCCCAACCATAGGTATTTCAGATATACGAGCGATCCTGAATACGCAACCTTAGATTTCCCCAGTGTACCTGGGGGTGGGAGTACCGAATTTCGCGCGTCAACAACCGCCGCGGGTGCCTTTTGCACTCCTTTTATCGTCTGAGTCACCTTACATATGGTCCTCCCAACTTTACCCTTCTGTACGGCATAGTAGGAATCATTAGCCCTCTAAACATGACGCACCCCCGTGAAGGGACTGTCCAACCACGTCAACTTCAATGCAAATACCACCATCACGAGCTTGTCACCCTTTGCATTCTTTTGAGTTAGTTATTTCTGCATGAACCCCATTCACGTCATGGTGCTCATCGACGTGTTCATCCTCCCCCCGTTTCCTCTGGTTATCCCATTTCAACTGTAGACTGCAATCCCTGTTCCCTCTCGTTCCCCTCTCCCCAACTATCTATCATCGAGGCTAGAATTTTTCGTTTAGGACACTCACGTCCACTGCCTCCCAAACGTGTAACCAGGGATCAGTATACACAGTTACCCGACCTACGTTCTATTTCTACCATCTATTCCCCCTATTAGATTGTACGCGGGGCCGTCACAGTGTTAGTATGCTTTTCCCTATGGGTCCCCTGGCCACCTGTCGTATTTCTATTAGTACTCGTACCCCAACCGTCGTGCGCTTCTAATACGATCAGCGAGTTTTTTTGCACAGTCCCTATATTTTTCGGAGATCTTTTCTCTTGTAAACGCCCATTTTCTTTCGGGCAAACTATGAGTGCATTGATCGGCGCAATAACATCGACCAATAGCGTCGACCTTTCTTTCCGTTTTTTTGGACATTTGACATCCCACCTAATCCTACTGTATTTTCTTCATACGAGCGGCCATATGCGTTACGGCAGTTTTCGTGCTGTCTGGCTTACTGTTGCGAAATTTGTTTTACGAAACCTATGCCTCTCTTGCTTCGCTACCTCTTGTCAAAGCAGCGCCACTTTTCAATTTGTTGTGTATCGATTTCGCTTCTGAATCAAAAGTGATGCGTAACACCAATAATACGTTAGCAAGCCCTTTCCCCGTAAGCAACGTAACTAGATTTACCGAACAGCCAGTTTCTCCAGCGGCCAGCATTACATGGTAGTCAACCCTCGTGTCATAATCGCGTTACAATGAAATCCACTGTTTTATCCGTTCCCTTCCCACGATATTGAACGGTAACTTTCAATGGTTTTTTGTACCTCTCGGACGATTAATATCCGGCGGCTGCCTTCAGGGTAGGTGCAGGTTTATGTGCCTGCGCCGCGTGGTAACATTCTGCTTGTCGCAATTTTTGCTCTTCTATCTTTAGATATTGTAATATCTGGACTGAGCCCCTCTCTCCTGTTCCCTTTTCTTCCACCCTGTTACGCCTATCTTTCCACCGTCTCTAACCAAGGCTGCGTCCTCCTGCACTGTCTTGCTCCGCTCCCTTATCCAAAATTCGCGCAATTCATCGCCTTTTCAAGCCCAATTTACACCAGCAGCATGGATTTAAATCCATTACTGTTGGAGACACTCACCCTAGGCCGAACCGCAGGAAGGGGGGGGGTGGGGGTTATGAAAACAGTATTACCAACGACACAACTGGACGACAGACGGTCGCCCTTAACCCTAACCTTTTGTTTTGAGAGAAGACTATACCTTATGAATAAACTAAACCCCCAATCACCCCCTAAATTACTACCACCGACACAAATTCCCAATATGCACTGAATACAATATCAGTTTTCGGGAGTTTACTTCTATGATCCTATAGAAAGGTTTTCCCGGACAAGCCCCCATTGGCATTAGCACTTGAGAAATATCGAAAGCCCTCTCCCAGCTCCTATACAACTTCCAATATGACAATAAAACTACACGAACATGAGGATCGTATAAATATTTGACATCTATTTAAATAATTTAATATGAAACGTAATTCATCCATCACTCCGGATGTTCTTGATTACAACATACCTTATCTTATTCTAATTGGGTACTTTTACCCTAAAACGACTCTAGAAGGGTACTTTTTACTCTAAATGTACTACATGTTAAGCAAGCGCGGAACATCAATACGTACGTCCCCTTCTAAGAACCACTGTCGTCTGCTAGATTAAAACCGACTGTTTTTCAATACTCGACACAAGATTGCACAAGGTCAACAGAAGATGTTCGCAGATTAACAAAACGATGTACTCGCCGTCACTCTGCCTCTTGGACCCTTATTTATCCCACTTGATGAACAGAGTTGAAGCACCCCGCAGATACGTGATGCTATGGCGCTTCTGTACCCGCCACCAATCTGGTCCCCCATAATAAACGTTTGACTTCCTGGGGTTCGGTAAGCCCCCCCATAGATGGTGTACTGTGGATATACCAAAAAACTAACCGTAATGCCCCCAGTTCATCAATCAATAATATACCTCAATAGCTAACAATTCCGAAATCTGGTCGGAAGGGAAAAACACTAGGGGCATGCTATTCAACCCCAAGACATGGAAACCCAAACCTGATTCGCCAATTTCTACGTAACGCGTAACCATACTACCACCCTCCAATGCAAATAGCGTCAACAATGAGGCCTTTACAGACCTCGTGACTCAAGGTGGGAGGGGTAATCCTCTGCCCTCCTACAAAATCGATACGTACCTACACCTACAGATAAACCCAACCTCCTTCACTGCTCTCGCCTAACCCCCTCGTAAAACCAAGAAATGGCTACATCATAATATGTCCCTAATTAGCACGTCAACCTGAATTTCAATCCCACAACCTAAGTTAAAATTACAATAACTATACCTATTTACTCACTCAGACATCCAGTGACAACGCCTAAAGGTACCTGAGAAACTCGACAAAGTTTGTGTACTTGTGTCGCCGTCCATACAGTCAGTAGCACACACGAAATGCATGTGGGATAAAAAACAAAAAACGGGCCCACTCCGGCCTCTACCAAATCCACTAGACCACTCTTGCCCCCACACCGAAGAAAAATTAAAAAATTCCCGTGCTCCCGGGGCTGGGTCTCCTAGGATAACAGATATATCTCCATAACAAATAGACTATCCAGCTACTGCTGTCTCTCCAGGCCAGGGTGAAATACTCCAACAGCGCAAATCTCAAACCAAGGACAACTCACTGACTTTTTCGCCTATGGCATGTAAATCAAAGCGTCTACGAGCATATACTGCAAATTAGTCCCGTTTGTTTGATATAAATCCTATTCGCGCATCCACCCTTACAAATTCATGAAAGTTTACCAATCTCAAACGAACACCCTAGAAAGTCAACCCACTGTATACCCCCGCCCAAGCAACTATGGTAGAAAAAGACCCATCCACACATTTCAACCAGAAAAAATACAATTTGCTTCCCTCAAAACTACGAGACACAATGTCATTCGCGAAACTTCACGCATGACAGCCCCCCAAACAAATATCTTGTCTTGTTTTCGAAAAATGTGGGCAAATTCTTTTCGGTACTTGTACTTCTATCTAGCATTGTAAGAGGTGAAATATCTCGGTCCGTATTGATCTCCATACTGAGAAAGTACTGGTAAACAATGTCTAGATTTAGTGTCTGGCCAGCAACTTGTAACGACGTGACCTTCGACTATGAAACGGTCCCCACGGGAGGCAATGATGATGTCAACCTATTGTCGAGGTTTTATAGGCGAAGGCATGTACTCTATCGGATGATAGAGTGTTATGGATATATTGGGATATCATACCATTACACACGAACAGGTTTTTCATTACCCAGTTCACTAACAATCACGATCAGCCTAAAACTGAACACTGCTATTTCTACAATTGGATGTCGAATGTTAGGCTGATGAATGTTAGATATTTAGCTATTCATTTTCATTTGTTTTTCCGTGTTTACGATAGCACAACTCACAGAATGTGCTGCACGGCAATAACTGGGACGCGAGGAATATCTAACGTATCATAAATGGGTCCATATAATCTAGAATAGGATGATTCAGAGTATATTCTCTTCCTCAGTACTACAATATTTTGAATTGCCGAAACCACATACTACTTCACTTTACTTAACTGTTCAAAATATGGTGTTTGCTACACCAACCCAAGTTGAATTATTCACTGAACTGCAAGGTGTCCTATTCTTACAGGAGGCGCTAACTCCAGAAAGTTATTTATTCCCGGAAGCTTCGGCCGAGAACCCTAAGGAGGGAATGAAAGAAATCGAAGCATGATAACAGAGTGTAACGGTATGTTGCTGGTTTGGCTGCCGTCATTTGAACAAACCTCATTATCAGCAGCACTTTGAATCCTAATCCCGAATCGCAGTTGTAGGAATTCTAACATTTATGTGTGGCGTGTTGTCTGCCATGTAAATGCCAGTATGTATGTACCCCAGTGCGACCTCTCCTGTCCGCGTACCTGACACGACGGTCTCACCCCCTCTCGGTTGGCCTGTGAACATTGAAACTCAGCACTTAGTCCAGCCCCTTACTTTACTTATACGCCTCGTGCTGCTAACCCACCCGGGTGCTTCACTAACTTGAGGTAATCCTTAGCTCGAATTTGCTCAGAGGCTTCATTTTTGGGTGTAGAAGGACAAAAGGACACCTGCGGATCTCGCCTGCGCTTTTTCGAAGAGTTGCCCTGAGAACGAGGCCGGGACATTATTAGGCATTGCAGGCGGATATTCTACTGTACCTGCCACCTCATCGCAATAGCAGTAGGCCCCTACCCGCGAACATCTCTTAGAAAGAGCTATGCGTCACGCTCCGCTCCACTGCCCACTTGGAGGCCAACCCCCGCGGTTATGTTATGTATGTATTTATGATGTAATGTATGTATGAGCCCTGGTGCGTCATGTCCCCCGTGGATCGCGTGAAGCAGTGAGGGCGCGAGCTGAGCCTGGGAAATCGGAATCTCCCCGTACGTGTCAAGGTAGCGCTTTTTGACAACGGAAGATAGAGCTACCTCAATGCAGCTATAACTCAACATGCCCTTTACTCTCCATTCCCATTTTTCCATATTCATATGAGCCTCAATGCGGCAAACGAATGGAGTGGTCCGAAGGGTAATAAATAAGTCATGGCATCGCCCTATGAGCAATTGTTTTTTTTTTCCATGATGCACACTGCCTACCGAACCGGGAAGCGACAAAGAAAGGCCTGAAAAAGTGAACATATCCACCCGGATAGGCAGAAAAAATGGAGAACGTTTTGCTCCTTGTCTCGAGTGCGCGAGTGAGATCTTGTTGGGTAATGACGATGAGCAAGCCAGAATAATGTCTCGGTTAATAATGCTGGTACCAAACAGGAAGAAAAAAATTAAATATCATCTCAGACTATAGGCGTACAACGGGACACATAACTCCAGCATCTTGATGGTGACCACAGTTTTCATCGTCCCTTTCATTGTCGGAATCAGAGTAGATCACAGTCGACCAAATGAGCTTCTCCTCTGCTGCAAAATACTCATCCCTTTGTATCATCCTACACCACCTGACCGAAGTGGAGCACTGTCTGTGTGCTGATTTGCGCAGATAATCCAATCTGACCGATATGCAAATTAGTCCCGTTGTTTTGATAAATCATATTCGCGAATCCACATTACAAATTAATGAAAGTTACGCAATTCAACGAACACCTCCTAGAAAGTCACCCACTTGTATGGACCCGCGCCCCGCAAACTATGAGATTAATAATGGAAACCATCCAAACATTCAAAACCAAGAATAAAATACACTGTCCCCAAAAATCTACGGAGAACAACAAGTCCATGGCGAAAACTCAAGCATGAAAATACCTCCCCGACAAGAAGAAAATACCTATGTCGAACTCGATCGCAAAAAACGCATCTACGTACGGTTAAACTCCTATATAATCAAATATGCTGCTATGTTCAGACACAAAAAAAAAAAAAATCAGGTTGCTCTTGCCAACACTCAAAACACACAACAAAATGAACACTAATTGTATAAACACGCCAACACCTGGTTGCCTATACGGTTCTGATACACCACTCTATCAATTACGCTTGCAGTTACTCTACTCAAAAAGTCAAGCCCCTACATTGTATCTACCCTTATTGACTTCGATCCGAAAATCTATATGGCTGGAGGCTAAGAGCCCATCTCAACAACCGCCCATTAGCGATTTTTTGCTCTCTTCAAACACGTAAAGGACTGCATGGTCTGTTTTGACTTCGACAATTCCGTACAGCCACCAGCAAAGTTTCAAACTTTTGTATCGTGGGCCCATATTGGCATTAGCACTCCTTCTCAATGACTGAATATCCTCTCTGGGCCTTGGTCAGTTTCTTGCTAGCGTAAGCTAGGAAAAAAGTTCGCCAGCTTCCTCTTGTAGCAAAACAGCGCCCACCCACGCCCGTTCAGAGCGTTCACTAAGTAGCACAAACCCTTTTCGCGATTTGGCAGGTGCAGGAGAGGGCACTTCACCAAGCTTTCTGTGAGCGAGTTGAACGCGGAGTTATTGACTGGCTCCCCCCAACTAGTTTTTAGGTGCTGCCCTTTTTCAACCAATCAGTTATTAAAGGGACTGCCATCGCCAGCCAAAATCGGGACGAACTTTTCGGTAGTAACCTACCAACCCCAGAAATGACCTCAACTCCTTCTTTGTCCGGCCGTCTGCATTTTTTCTTATGCCTTCGAGTGTGTCGGGGGCGGGTTTCACGAGACCCTTCCCCACTACGGGACCCAAAAAATTGTACCTTTCATAACCTATGTGACAACTTGGAAGGTCGTGGGTAAGATTTGCGCCCGAAGTCGTTTGAACACTTCAACGAGACTTCGCACATGCTGCTCCCAGTTCTGCCGCGTGTATAAGGATATCGTCAATATAGTTGTGTACCCCCTTCAAACCTCTCAACAATATACGCATAACCCTACGAAATGATTTGCCGCGCATTCACAAGGCCAAACGGCCTGGCTCAAACCTATACAACCCTCCATGGGTAAGAAAGTAGCATACTTTTCCAATCTTATAAAGAGGAATTCAGCCAGATCCCTTGCTCGAGTCGAGTTCGGAAATCATGTCATGGGACAAGGCTGCAAAAATCTCTTGCTGATCAGGGATTGGCTCGGCCATCTATCCAGGTTATTGATTCAGCGCCGATGTCCACGCAAAGTTCGAATTGAACCATCTGGTTCGCGCAGGGCCACTAAAGGAAATGCATAGTCACTCTCACAACGCTTAACTATACCCAATTATATAATGGTTCGATATCCCTCGCAACCTTCTGCACGGGAGAGAGTGAGGGATAGGGTAGGGGTTTTTACAACGAATCGGTTGACTCCTCAAGTGACCTTTATGGTGTGCTTACCCAAGTTCGTCCTTCCAGGTACAATCCGTGAGGACGTCCCTGAAACTGCCCAATATCCTGAACTGTTACTTTGCGACTCGTCAAGTTCAGGGTTAGTATGGACTAAACTCGATCCCCTCCTTCTGTACGCATTAGGAAGGAAATGGACGTCTCACCAATCACCGCCTGTGGTCCTGACTGGTTATCTGCGCGGTTTCAACACGCAAGCGCACACCTCGCCAAATGCACATTGTGAACAGGGTAAATCAGGTGTGCTATCAAAGCGCGTCCCTTTATAATTAATTTGAGGCATGTGTTGCCATATGTAGTCGCTGTCGGGGCCAGTATACGCGGGAATTAATTCGATTGGAGTTCTCCGTTATTTGAATGGCCCTGCCATTGCATTAACAATTTATTGGCATCGCTCAGGTGAGTAGTAGCAACAAAACTCGTCGCCGACCTTGAAACATCTGTTTTTTGCCATTTTGTTGTAGTGCAACTGTTGGGTGCGCTTAGCCTTCATGAGCTCCGCTTTCGCTAACTTGCAGGTCTTTCTATAACTTACTCTGCAGATAGAGCACATACTGGTACGTGGTTTTCGTCGCTTTTCAGTAATTTACCCGACCAGGAAGAGAACCCGGGACTGGGATGAGTGTTTCGCGTACGCAAACGTAGTGGGTTGATATATCGGTCCCAGTCACGCGGCTGTTCTTTCGCACATCTTTTTCAACATGGATTTGAGTGTCCCGTTATTACCTCTCTACTAGACCGTACAATAGCGTGGTATGGCCGTTTGTGGTGAGGGGGCGAATTGATAATAACCGATGAATCCTTCATGGCTTCGAAACAAAAAACTGGCCCTGATCAGACAACACCTGCGAGGTATGCCCAACCTACTGTAGAGTGCCCAAAGTTCCTCTGACGCGACCCCTGTGTCAAGTGTTTAAGCGGGAACAGCTTCTGGGTATCTCGTCGCATAATCGACTAGAACAAGAAATATAGCGGGACCCCTGTCGGTCATAGGCGGTGATAGGCCTACGAGATCGACAGCAACTCTATCAAAGGGTGTGATGTACCGATATTAGGGCATTTCGCCAAGGGGAACTTTAGTAAGACTCTTTCTCCTTGACGAGTTTATAGAGGAGTATAGAGTCTGTGGTCCGCTGGCAGAGATCGCAGAGCCCGGCAATAGCGTTTCACGTCCACGCCTAATTCCTGGCCAATTAGAAGTTAGTCAAGATTCTCTTCTTCTTGGTAGTTACGTTTTTATGCCCTGGTGTCCTCCAAGCATAGATTCATGAGCGACGCGCAGAATTGGCCACGCAAGTCAACTGGACGACGATTTGCCCTTAGTGGTCGCCCATCCCTACGTTGGGCGCCTGAAATTCGCGGTAGATTATGTTATCCTCCATTACATATTTATGTGTCGTACCGTTATTCCACAGAGCATTCTCCTCTTCTAGCTAATTGCCTGATTTCTCTAGACTCTTATCCTGTGCCTGCTTTCCGACCCTTAAAATCTGTGAGTCACATCAACTCATCTGATTTGACACACGCTCACGGCTTTAACGGTTTACCTTTCGCGCGTTTCTTGCCCACGTGTTTTTACTGCAGCTGTTGACTCGGCACCCCCGTTTCGCCTTGCATTAACTTGATTCCTTACTTCCTTGACTTGGTCTTGGAATGTTGCTCAGAATCAGGGAAGGGGCCCTTCACCCCCGGGATACTGTTTCCGGACTAAGTCACAAAGGGGTTGTTGTCATGCAAACGGCCTTGACTTTACCATTGAGGAGTATGGCGTATCCACATTCGATTTCAACCATAGGGTATTTCAGAATTATCGAGCGATCCATGAATACGCAAACATAGTTTCCCCAGTGTAGTGGGGGGATGGGGGAGTACGCATTGCGTCAAAAACCGCGCCTTTGCACCTGTATCTTGAGAGCACATAACATATGCTCCATACTTTACCCTTCTGTACCTGGCATAGTAGGATCATAGCCTCTAAACATGACGCCCCCGTGAATGGAATTTCCCAACCATGTCCAACTGCAAATACCCCAATTCACGAAGCGTTCACCTTTGCAATTCTTTGAGGTCAGTATTCATGAACCCCATTACGTCATGTGCTATCGATGTTAACCTTCCCCCCGTTCCTCTGTTATACCTTCAACTGTAGACTGCAATCCATGTTAATCTTCCCAACTATCTATCATCGAGGCTAGAATTTTCCGTTTAGGACACTCAAGTTGCCACATGCCCCATCGGATACCACAGTTATTAACCGTGAACCCACGTTTTCTTACCATTCCGCCTATTAGATTGTACGCGGGGCCGGTCACCAGTGTTAGTAGGCCGTTCTCACTATTGGTACCTGGCAATGTCGTTTTCTATTTATACGCGTACACAACCGTCGTTGCGCTTTATAAATAACCGATCAGCGAGTTGGCAAAAGTCCCCGATATTTGTCGGGAGATCGTTCTCTTATGTATAAAGCCATTTCTTTCGGGCAACTATGAGTGAATGATCGAGCAATACAAAACGTCACAAATAGAGTCGACATGTCTTTCCGTTTTGGACATTGAATCCCACCTATTCTCAGTATTTCTTCATTACGAGCGGCATATTGCGTTTGCAGTTTGCGTGCTGCCTGTTATGGCTTGACTGGTGCGAAATTGTTACGAAAACCATTCCTCCAGCTAGCTCGCGAATCTTCAAACGCGCCACTTTCAATTTGTTGGTTAACATTCGCTTCTTGAATCAGGCAACCCATCATGACGCTAGCAAGCCCTTTCCCGTAAGCAACGTACTAAGATTTACAGCCCGTTCATCCCGGGCCCAGCCTTGCATGGTATAGCAAAACACCGCTCGAATCGCGTTACCCAAATGCAATCCATGTATCCGTTTCCCTCCACGGACGGGACGGTAACTCACTGGTTTGACCTCGGACGATTAATATCCCGCGCAGGGGGGGCCTTAGGACAGGTTTTGTGCCTGCGCCGTTAACTCTGCTTGTCGCAATTTTGCTCTTCTATCTTTAATTGCTAATTCTGCCCTAGCCCTCTCCTGTTCCCGTTCTTCCCACCCTGTAAGCTATCTTCCAACGCGCTCTAACCAAGGCTGCTCCTCTGCATCTGTCTTGCGCGTCCTTATCCACAAATTCGCGCACTCATCGCCTTTCAAGCCCAATTACACCAGCAGCAATTGAAACTATTAAATCATACTGTTGGGAGACACTCAACCGAGGCCCTACCAGCAGGAAGGGGGCGGGGGTGGGGGGTATAAAAAACACAATGTACCACAGAACAAAACTGGACCGACAGACGGCGCAGTACCCAACTTTGTTGAAGAGCCAAGCCTATACAATATGAAAAGAAACTAAACCCAAATTAACCCTAAATACTACACGACCCCAATTCCCAATTATGCACTGAATACATTATCAGTTCGTGGTTTAATTCCAATATTATTAGAAAGGTTACCGGACAAGCCCCATTGAAGTAGCATTGAAGGAAAATCAAGCCCTCCCCGCCTCCTATACAACCTCCATAAGGACCATCAAAAACTACACGCGAAGTGAGATCGTATAAATTGAACAAAGATTAAAAATTATATGAAACAGGTAATCACAGGAGTGTTCTTGATAAACATACATTATCGTCTTCTATTGGGTAACTTTTACCCTAAACGGACTCTAATAAGGTAACTTTTACTCTAAACGTATACATGTTAAAGCAACGGGAACCATAAATAGTACGTCCCCTTCTAATAACCACTGCCGTCCCAATTAAACTCGATGTTACACATAATCGACAAAAGATGTTCACAGGTCAACAGAAGATGACGTTCGAGCTGACGACAGGCAAATTGGGATCCCGAAGTCCAAGAATTGTCGCAGGGACAGTTCACCACGACCGTTTATAGAAACTTCCACTCTGCTGCACTCTCGTCGCTCCAACAGAAGTCTAATGCTATCGCCTGAAATAGAAATAAAATAGAATGATTTATTTCACAGTAGTGGACTTCGTCAAAGCGTGGAAAACCCAGACGATCGTCAGTACGATACAATCCATTTCAAAATCGTTCAACACATAAGATGCCAACAAAAGTTTTAATTCCGGAGTTTGGGTAGTGTAAGGGCATCTATCAGAGTTGGAGAACCGCAAGAAGCATATCCAGAAATCTGAGCTGCATATTAGAAGTACTGATACTCAAAGGCTATCTATATGCACCAATCGTCTTAAGCTGGACATAATTTTGCCTGATGATACACTTTGTCGTGCTCAGCCACAAATTCCATGGGAACGTTAACCCTGTGAGATGGGAAGGAGGTGAAGCCTTCGCTTGCAAGACGAATAAGAAAAACAAGTGCAATCGTAAAAGTCTGGTAGCGCGGGAAAAATGCCGTGGGTGCAGGATGAGTTAATCTGATTGACACCGAAATGCCGCTGTGAATGGACCGACGCCAGAAACAAGTAAAAAACCCTTGTAGAATGCGGCAGGGAGAATGGAAGCCAGACCCCACCCCCCATCAGCGAATTAATGTCATAGAAATGTATAGGAAGCGGGGGCTGGGGAGCCAGTCCATTCATTCAGCCCCACTGCCCCACTCTCGGGTCTGAAAAACTTTTTGATTTCCAAAACAGCATTCTTCGTTAATGCTATTCCCACCTTTCCCATTTTAAGCAGATGCTTGAATTCTTTTTCTAATAACTCATTTGTTTAACAATATTGATAATGGTGCGAAATTGGCGCGCTTCGCGCACGATAACGGTGATTCAATTAACAATACGTCAATTAACCTGCAGATTTCCGACCAACGCGAAGGACTGTCGGTATTGTATAGGAACCAATTGTGTTTACTGTTCTGATTATAGATTAAGGAAGAATTACATTTACATAACACCAAGGCAGGGACATTAGCTTTTAGTAATAATTCCTGCCTGTATGCCACCTCCGTGTACCTGTACTGTTAGTTGAGAATTCAAGCATTTGTTGTTTTTACTTCCGGACCTCCATCTTTTGCCAGTTTTTTAATTCTGCATGGGACTACTAAAGTATACAAATAGCTTTTTAAAAGTTTGGCTGAAGCCGTAGTCATACGAGGCGGAAGAACTCCTTCCCTGCTTAGCCCCAATTTGGACGGAAGAAGCTTACCATGGTCCAAATGAGACAGCCGAAATTAATATAGAAACTTGAGATAGAATATCTAGGCCAGAAATCGATCGAAATTTCGACCAAAAATGCATAATTCCGAAAAGATGATGCGACAGGTAATTTTTTGCGTTCGTCGCGCTTCACACGCCATATTTCGGGTGTATTTTCAACGTACCCGTCATCTGTAAACTCAATAAAATTCGAGAAATTTATGCTATTCGGGCAATCCTTTTTTGAAGATTTACGTCGAAAGAAACGCCAAAAGTGTACAAGTAAACTATAACTTGGGTCATCCAGAATGGGCTAACTGTCCCTTAAAAGTGTGGAGGGATTTCGGAAGCTTGAACAAAGGGCAGTATGCAGGAAGATCAGAACATTGGACAGACAAATCACAAGATCAGAACACCCAAACGGCAGCTGGAAGGAATGTGAAAATGCAGAATTATGTTGGCAACGAATTGGGTGAGTGTTTAATTTAAAAAGTTTTAAATGCACCAGATTGCATAAAAAGGCAACCTTTAAATGTAGACATTTTCCAAAGTGGGGAGAGCGGAATTTGGAGATCATAGAGATCAGACCTTGAACCTTGACACACAACTTCCGCATCTTCTGGTGACCACAGTTTTTTCATTGTCGGAATCAGTGTAGTCACAGTCGACCAAACGACGTTCTCCCGCTGCAGGATACATCGTCCATTTTGTATCAGTCCTACACCCTGACCGAAGTGAGCACTGCCTGGTGCCTAAATTGCTCGCGGAGATCCAAGCTGACGAAAGCAACCATTAGCAAGTCAATGGGGCAGTCTCGAATATTGGTGGGAACATGTCCCCCCCCCTCCCGTCCACTGGTTCGGCGCACACCCATGTTGTACCGCTACGCGCCAACCAATCTTGGCGATCCGCTTAGATAGTGCAAGGGTTATCCTGAACCCCTCCTTGCCAAAAATATTTGTGAGCCCTCTAACCGACAATTCCTAGATCCACCCCTGAACACTGTCCGTCACCTGTTCAGCTAGCTAACGTATCGTATATCGCAGGAAAAGCCGATCGAGATCGAAGCTAGAACAGCTTAACTAGATTGATATTCTACTTATCGCATCTACGATAAGTAGTCTATAAGGAACTATTCCCAATACGGAAACCGCGGTTCCTGGATATGTCGGTTATATACATGTTACCTGATAGAGGGGCCTCCTACGTGACCACTTGCTTGATCGTGCCAAACGGTCTCAAAATGCGTTGTGATATAGTTGACGGTGTTTATACGAAGTAGTCCCGGTTCAGCCTTGGGTAACAATATATTGTTTCAATTTTTACTCCATACCGACTCTCTAGAATCTGGCGCAGGCGCGGTTCTACGAAAGAGGGGGGTGGGTTTGTGGGAATGCTCCCCCAAAAATCCAAAATTAAAGACCCCCCCCCCACAAAAAAAAGATAATAATAGGATTGTTATTCAATAGTAATGACTATGATAAATAAGATGATTATCCAATGCCCTTTCGAAGCTGGGAAAGGCCTTTCCGGTGCTCTGAGAGGGCCCCAAGTTATTCCAAAATTGTCAGGGACACCCCCGCCAACCGCTGGTGGCGCTCCGCCTACATGGTCACAGAGTAATTGGCAGAAAAATAATCTGGCGCCCCCTGGCGTCCCCCCCCCCTTCAGTGTTTGGCTAGATCCCCTGTCTCACAGGGTTTGGTAGACAAATTCACGATCACCGGATATGAGTGTGAATGAAGCTGATACGAAGGTGAGCAAAGTCGAACGCATTTATCAAACAGGATATGTGGCATCCCGCAATGCAAGTGTTCCCCGTGATGAAATTGCTGACTGATACTTTATTATTTCTGAAACCAGGTTAGAAATAGCTATCCATGGGAACTCCCCATCATAGCTAGCTAAAACAATTTTCTGATTGATAAGGTATGGGCTACGCAATCGAAGGCTTTAGTAAAGTCACCACAAGCGACCCAACGGTGTGGCCCGTGTAGTACCTTTAGATAAGACATCAGGAACTTAACAAGGACACTGGGTGGTTTATGAACCTTTGCATACGAAATATGATGGCGATCAATAATAATTGACATATCATCGCCGAACTCAGTGGCCACGAAGCCTTCACAGAGTTTAGCAAGATGACAAGGGCGGAGTATTGTTTCTTAGCCGAGAAATTGGACCGAAGTTCTTTTGAAGATGTCTGTTACAGGGCTACTGAGTTCACAGCAAACGCTTTTTTCTATTTACTTATCTAGCACGACTAACTTGTTAACCTTCAATTTGCCTCAGATAGCGATACATGTCCCAAACCAAAAAAATTGATGGTGGGGAGTTCGTGGAGGTAGGATCGAAATTTCGTCACATCAGGAGGAAGCCTACCATTGTGAGTCAGACGCAAAACTTTTCATGGATCCAGCTTATGGTCTTCTTGAATTGTGAGTACGCCGGGAAATGCCATGTGGGTGTTGGCGCTTCTTATTAGTAAGCAATTGGATACATCGGTGCCATCCAGGTGGGTCACTTGATGATTTTTGAGGCCTGGTCGTCCATTTATAAAACGATTCGCTCAGCATAATCAATTGCACGAATAAACCTCTGCGAAGGAACGAAGGAATTGCCATGGATACGTTTTCCCCTGACAAATGCCAGTATGAGGTTTTTTTTTTTTGAGGGGTTTCCTTTCATACAAGTTGTAATCCATGATTCATCAGAAGTGTGCAATCTCATACTTACCGGAGAAATACAGAAGATACCTTCGTTCGAAGTAGCATTAACGCGTCAGCTTGTCTTGGGTCATAGTTGGCATTCAGAACCTCGTCCGAGTGTGACTGGTACTTATAACCAAACCCCCAAATGAATGCCTGCTGGAAGGATATGCAAAACGGAACTCCCGTGCTTCATTCCAGAATAATGTGCACTGGAATACCTGACCTCGACACACGACCTCCAGGCATCCTCATGGTGACCACAGTTTCCATTGCGGAATCAGTGTAGTCAAGCGACCCACCAAACGTGCTCGTCGCACTGCAGGACACATCGCCTGTGTATCAGTCCTTTACACATGACAAAGGTGAGCACTGCCTGGTGCTGAAATTGCTCGGGAGGAATCCCAAGCTGACGACAGGAACATTAGCATCGATGATATCCAAGAGTCGTCACAGACAGGCCCCCCCACTGACCGTTAAAACACTCCCTCTGTGCCTTATTCCAGTTTTACGACGACTTCACCAGCAAGTCTAATGAAATCGCCTGCTGAAAAAAGAATAAACATACTTAATGCACATCGTACGTAGTAGTGTGTACTCCCATAAATGCCTAAACATAATTTACAACAACTGTCGATTTGATTTAAAACACTTAGATTCAGTTTAGCCCATGACTTCTACAGGATAACTCTAAGTCTTTTCTCATTCTAATACAAACATTTTTTATTCTGTGAAACAACAGAAGCCAGGTGGCTGAAAACTGCCACCTATCGAGTTCGCGCAAATATTACCCGTGTAAGGTTTTAGATTCCATTTTGATGCGAATATCGAATGCGGCAAGACGACATGAATAGCGGATTATGCGAGTGCGAATAAGAAACGTGCTAAATGAGCTTGCAGTTGAGTTGCCGGATAGAGACCAAGTTCCGTAATAGCAACAAATAATCCAAATTAAAATGAACAAACACTGAGTAGGCAAGTTCAAAATGTTGCACGGAGCGGCATTGATGTCGCATCACCCGGCAAGTAGATTCTTTGGAAATTGTGTATTTTATTTGTATTATTGGGATCTCTCATTGTGGCCCAAAGGAACCAAATTACAGGGTGATAACCCCTCCGGTATATACCCGTAGACGAATATCACTAACATATAGTCTGCAGGACTTCGGTTGACAAATCCCCAAACAAGTCTGCTCATTGCACATCAGGTTGAAATAGATATAAATCATCATTAGCACACGGGCGTTGATATGGATGTTTGGGAGCATCCCTGGATAGTACCCGGAAAATTGGCCCAAATTTGGGTCAGGAATAATCACAGAAGCAGAGACTTTCAATAACCTTTGGCAATGAGAAAAATGGAGAATTTATTCAAGAGAAGGTGGCAGCTGAAACCTAAAATTAAACCAAGCCCTGTTTAGCTTGCACAGGCTAGTGTGGCTTGTGTGGTTATCGCAGCAGAGTCGAATAACGGGATGTTCAAATCAGAATTAAGAAATATCCATTAAAATATGTCAAAATTAAGGTGGGAGGTTGTCTCAGAACAATTCCAGATCAGATCACGGGTTGAGTAGTGTTTTTTTTTTCTTGCAGGCGTGGTCGTTTCCCGTAATTTAGGTAAAGTGGAAAGTCCTGCGCAATAAACATTGAAGTCGCTATGTTCCACTAGCTGACAAGTCCCCGGACCATGATTCAGTTCGGTATAGAGCGAAACGAAGCTCACCGGCATTGATTAGCCAAATACGGATCACCGATATGAGTTGCAATTAGCTGATACGCAGGGTGAGCAAAGTCGAGGATTTTTTTCAAAAGGCAATGGGGAATGATCGCAAGGAGCTGTTCCCATGATGAGATCGCCTGACTGATATTTAATTCGTTGCCGACGTGAGGTCAGAGATCAGCTGTCCATGTTAGACCTTCCCCTCCTAGCCCCCCAGTAACATACAGTCTCCTGATTGCTGAGGTATGGCTTACGCAATCGAAGGCTTTACGGAAGTCAGACACCCTAAGCGGCGACCCAACTATGTGGCCCGTGTCAGTACCTCTATATAAGGCATCAAGAACTTAACAAGGCAATTCGCAGTGATTAACCGTGATGGTACAATATTGATTGCGATCAATATTAATTGACACTCATGCGAACCCAGTGGGCAACGCATCCTTCACGATTTTTAGCAAAGTGACAAGTGGGAGATATGGGCTTAGCCGAGAAATTGTATCAGGTAGTTCTTGTGGCATGGGAACATTATTAGCATCCCTCCACATTTGGGAAACTACTCCAACAGCAAGCGATGTGTTGAAGATGTCTGTTACGGGGCTACTGAGTTCACAAGCAAACCTTGATTTACTCAGCTCGCGATATATGTCCCAAAACAAAATATGCGGTGGGGGTTTGGTTGGAGCGTAGGATGGAATCTCTCACACTCAGAGGAGGCCTACCATGTGAGTCAGACGCAAAACGTTCATGGATCCAGCTATGGTGCCTTCACAAATCGCTCGGTGTACGCCAGGAACTGCCATAGCGGGTGTTTGGCGCTTTTTATTACTAAGCAATTAGATACATTTGTGCCATCCAGCTGGGTAACTTGATTTGAGGCCCTGAGTGTGGCGCTCATTATAAAAACGATCGCTCAGCAAGATCAAATGCAGGAGCAACTTTATTGCGAAGGAATCGCCATAGATACGTTTTCCCGGACAATTACAGTCTGGTTTTTTTCATGAGGATTTTTTTTTTTATATTCAAGTTGTAATCCATGATTCATCAGAAGTGTGCAATCTGATTACTTTATCGGGGGAATACAGAAGTATAGCTTCGTTCGAAGTAACATAAACGCTTCAGCTTCGTCTTGGATCACTTTGGCATTCAGAACCTCGTCCCAAGCAAAGTGTGACGGGTTATTATACACCCCAACCCCCAAATGCATGCATTCTGAACATATGCAAAACGGAAATCCCCGTGCTTCAGTCCAGACTATAGACTGACTATACCTTTACCTTGACACACGACTCAAGCATCTTCATGGTGACCACAGTTTTCATTGTCGGAATCAGTGTAGTCACAGTCGACCAAACGTTCTCGTCCGCTGCAGGATACATCGTCCATGTGTATCAGTCCTACACCCTGACCGAAGTGAGCACTGCCTCGGGAGAAATTGCTCGGAGAATCCAAACTGACGACAAACAACATTAGCATCGTCAATGTCCCAAGAGTCGTCGCAGACAGTCCCCCACTGACCGTTTATTAACACTTCCACTCTGCCTTCAGTTAATCCGACGCTTCCACCAGCAAGTCTAATGTGAAAGCCTGAAAAAATAAATAAAATATAATAGTACATTATCGTACGTAGTAGTGTACTTCTCTGAAAGCCCCAACTCTACATATTTACAACAACATGTCTGTTTTGATTTGAACAATACATTCAGTTTAGCCCCTGACCTTCCTACAGGATTAACTCTAACTTTTCTTCGGTGAAACCGCAGACGTCAGGTGGCTGAAAAGTTGCCACCCCATTGAGTTTTGCAATTTATAGCCGTGTAAGGGTTATATTCCATAGATGCGGATGTGGTCGTATGCTGCAAGACAACATAAATAGCGGATTCGTGCGAGTACGAATAAGAAACGTACCTAAATGAGCTGCAGTTAAGTTGCAGGGATAGAGACATGGTCCGTAACAGCAACAAATCATCCAAATAAATTGAACAAACACTGAGTAGGCAAAATCACCATGTGCACGGATGCAGCAATGATGCCGCATCACGGCAAATAGATTATTTGGATATTTGTATTTTTATTTGTATTTTGTAATATTATTAGGATCTCCTCATCGTGGCCCGAAGGACAAATACAATAGACTTACAATTAATGATTAGGAACAACAGCTGCTGCTTACATGCATACAAGGAAAGAAGGAAAATCACAAACTCAAAATTAGAAAACTCGGAAAAAAAAAACATCGGTTATTCCAAGACCCTGTTGTAAGAATTATATCTGGAACATAAAGTGGTACGATATACCCGCTTCTGGATACGCCCTAAACGATTGGACTGGTGCGATAGTTGATTTGCCACTATTCCACACATGGGCAGCATACTCGCCCACAAGGCGAACAAAATGCTTGTATATAAACCAGCACCAGAACATACGAAGCAACCCCAAAACATTTTCAACCTATTTGGCATATGAACAGATAAAGTATACGATTACTATTAGTAACCGTAATAGTTAACTGTTGATCCCCAACCAGAGTCGGACATCAATCCGAGAAGTTTTCGGTTACAACCCCAAGCTCTTTGCCCATACTTCTGAGTTGCGAACATCCCGACCAATCTGGCTAAGCTGGGTAACACCTGTCGGATCGTACAGAGGCCCAATTATCGACCGTTAGCACCGTTAGCAATGAGAGTGAGAGCTTGCATTTGAGTAATACATTATTAATAAACTGCAAACCATGCAGTATTGGTTCAAGTTTTTTTCTTGTGGCACCTTAGGACCTGTTAAAAACAGACAATATGAGAGGAAACGTCCCTAAAGATAGAGAGGGGCATCGCTCTTTATTGGTATTATACCGTGTGCCGAAAAATATTACCAACCATATCGTCAGCAGGACTTCGTTTGACAACATTCCCCCCCAAAATCAGCAAATTACAATTCCGGTGACGTTAGATAGAAAATCGCCCCCAAATGTTGGGCATGATATTACAGAAGACTTCCATCAAGAATGATAATTTTTATTCCAGAAAATGAAACCAAAGCCACTGTTTTAGCTCTGCGCAGGCCTATTTGGCCTATATGGTTGTCGCTACGACGTTCCTTTAACTCGTATGAATGCAGACTTTTGGGACATACGGACAAAGCCTGCTCGGCGATTCCACGAGAAACTGGACGTTCCAAATTATATCCCCAAAGGAGGTCAAACAGGTCTTTAATATAAACAATAACCCTTATATCCTAAACTGGATCAGCAACAACGTCTCTACCGTATGTGTCTGTTCACATCCAAGGTCTCAATGATCCTTTCTCGAACATGTAGCTACCATGACAATGGAATGAAATTACAGGTTATCGAACAATTCGAAGGGACAGAAACTGGAACAAATCGAGAGCCATTGTAATTGTATTTTGAGGAAATGTACACTTTTATTAAAAGATGTGAATTCGAGCACCAAATATTGAATCAATTTGATAGATGTCAAGTTGAATTTTATAGAAACTTGCTCTTGTGCCTTGTGTACCGCCCGCTAGCTCAACAAGTGATTGATTAGTCATGTTCATGATGCCTTAATAAGCCTGACCATAGTCTTCATATAATATTGCCATTATTGGTGATTTCAACTTTGAATTCTCTCACCTCTTTGATGACAACAGTCGCCTATATAGAAAAAGACTCTACCGTAAATCATTTTCAATTTAAAGCAATCGAGTTAAAACTAAGGAACAAGATCACTGACCACTCCGTACATTATTGGTCCTATTTATACAACAAATGAAGCTTGCGTAGGCCATAATACAGTCCCCATATTCGTATAGCGACCACGTCCCTGTAGACTTTACATAGATGATAAGAAATCATGAAAGTACGATCGCTACAAAATCAAACCTATTACATAACTATAGAAATGTTAAGATATAAACACGAAGATAGCGTTGCAGACACGGCGATTACCTGTAACCCCAGACCTCTCAGCGTATTTGGTTCCAGATTTCCTACCTGCCCGTACTTACTTATTTCCACGATACTCGAAATCGGCGTCTTATTTCGGGTCCTAGCCTGATACATTGTCATTTCGACTGCATAGGATATTAATTGCTGCGTACACAAATATTGTCATTGTTCATACAAATTGATTCGGCGTGTTTAGCTCAAACAGATAATATGCTGATTGAGCTATTGATATGGCCATGTCACTCATATCTATCTATCTATCTATCTATTATGCTATCT
The DNA here is from genome assembly GCA_026419785.1 of Sclerodactyla briareus. NCBI lineage: Eukaryota > Metazoa > Echinodermata > Holothuroidea > Dendrochirotida > Sclerodactylidae > Sclerodactyla > Sclerodactyla briareus. The sequence goes on along the minus strand of JAODTK010002965.1, from coordinate 38,664 downwards.
ATCTATCGACTATCGATCTATCATCTATCTATCGATCTAGCTATCTATCTAATCGTATCTATCGTTTGTTGAACTTTTGCTTGTTGGCCAAAAAATGTTCGTGCTTCGATGAATCTGACCAGACTCGGTCACAAAGTTTATCGACTGATGGGTACTCGTTGATCACCTAAAGGTCAAGGTTCAAATGACATTAAAAGAGACAATGGGCAATGAAATTTATGACATTTATCCAAGAGTACTTAAATGGCACTCCTCCCACAAAGCTTGAATTGATCCTATTCAACAGGTAATGTATTGGGTCCTTGGTAGAGGGCCATTGGATGGTGTTCAGGAATTTGGGGGGGCCCAGGGTCCAGTTTGGCCCTAGGTTCCATTTTATTACGTCATGTGTTCATGGTTAATGTGAGGATCCAGTCCCACTTGGCCCTACAGCCAATTTAGCTCAAACAACCATGCTGCTATGTTTTGGAGGTGCCTCTTCGGATTGTTTGCAGACTTTGTATCAACACCATTATAGTGCGTTAGAAACCTTGACATCCGTTGAAAAAAGGGCAAAACAGTCATCTACGATGGAGTTGACTAAACGTGGACCCAATGTCATTCGACTTCGGAAAAAACTGGACTATGCAAAAGTCAAGGTTGAAGGGGCATAATAGGCCACAGTAGTGAAATGCCTTCATGTCTCTCGTGACACAGTTCGGGAGGAGACTTAGGACTTGCTTTCCTGTGATAAATCCAAAGTCCGTCATGGCTATATTTCCCCATACTGGGTTACCCTATTCAGCCTGACCCCCCACACACACAATTTGACCACCCCGCAATCAATGATGTCCTATAGCAAATTCTAAGTCCCATATGTAATTCCCCCCTGGTTTTCCTCTCATTAATCAAATGCGTTTCCACTCTCTATTCCCCATACTGGGTTGTTCCCCACTCAGTCTGCAATTTAGGCCTATACCCAAATTTACCCTCACCCCGCAAACAATATCTCAAATTACAAATGTTGAAATAATGTTGTAAATTCCCCTAGTACACCTCTGTTCCCCTCCTATGAATCCAATTTTCCTTTATTACTCTCGGCACATAGAGTGCGTCAGCATGAGAGAGTTTTGTTTTTTTTTTTTTTTTTTTATAAGGACATAAATCCCTTGAATGTACATAGTGTAAGATGGATTGAGAATAGGCAACATTCAACAATGAGATACTCACTCTCTCCCCTAGAATATGCAAATATGTGATAAGTATGATGATTCATGGAATTCTGATATTACAAACTTTCCAAGTAAAATAAAAAAATAAAAACAAAATTGCCAGACATATTATAGAAGCACGATATCAGAGAAATACTCTAACAGACCACTTCCTCGTCTACGCCTCCTCGTGACTGGCAGTTGGCTAACCGACCGACCGAAACGGCAGTCCCGTCAAGCTGAAGCCTGAAGCGACTGACAATGCGAGTGTGAGACACGTGCCATCTGACCAATCACATGTCCACATATCAGAGAGATGTCTTCAATCACAGATCCCTTGTCTGTCCATGTGCACTTAATCACTTGCAGTTGTTTATCTAGTTTTGCGTTGAGAGTTGATATTTCCGATTACCGCAGCTTCAACCATTTACTCACGAGAGTCTGCAGTGCGCGACCACCACAATCAGTCTGTATCAATTCAGTCAGTCGGGCAGTATTTTTTCGTTGTATAGACAGATAAATCAATTCAGGTTCAGGTAGGGCTAGAACGATAGTCGTCTTAAAGCAAGACTATCGGTTATAGAATAGCGGAGATATAAGGGTGGGACTCTCGCTGGAACGTGACTCCATCGAATGTGCGCACAGTGCCATCTGATTAATCGCATGCCCACCAAATCAGAGGAATGTCTTCGGAAGGATGCCGGTCCATGTGCATCTCGTCACTTGCGGTTGGATATCCGAAACATCGCCCATGTCGAGTGACTCTCGCTTGTAGCGTGAGTGGCCTACCATCCGTGTGAGCACATAGCCCTCGATATCACTGCCCACATTTTTTTTTTTTTTTTTTTTTTCAGAGAGATGTCAGAGAGAGAGAAGGATTCGAATCAGGTGGTTATCCGATTGGCAGATGTTCTTCAACACCGAAGTGCAAGTAGTTGATGTCGACTGTCTCAATCACAGTGTTCCCTCAGTTTGAATTGTTAAGGAATTCATTAGAAACATTGTTGATGGTTGGGGCGAACTCGAGATGGTGCTATTCAGGTTCCCTAAATTGTTCATGGTTTGACAGACTCTCTCAGAATTTTATGATGTTACTACCAAATAATTGGCGTGGAGTATAATTATTATTATGATAGTATCAATTCATAGGTATCTAGTCCGTCTAAGTCTCTCTCAACAACTGAAAAAATAGTGCATGATCTCATAGCACTGTTATGGAGGTGAAATACTCTCCCGGTCGGATGATTCTCCAGACTCTAAGAGAGTACTGGTGGTGAACAATGTATCGAATTTAGTGCCTGGCGCTAGCAACCGACTACTAAACAGGTCTCACAGGCGGCAGAAGAAGTCAACTATTGTCGAGGTGTATAGCGAGAGGGCATGCACACTATATCGGATGACAGAAGGACCCACCGGTTTGATCCTATGGATGCATTTTGGAAAATCCATACCGTACACATTCGAACAGGTTTTAGACCCAGTTAACAATCATCGATCAAACCAAAACTGAACCACAGATATTCTACGGTTGGAAGGATATGGAAGTGAATTTTAGGCTGACGAATGTTAGATAGATTGAATATATTTAACTGGGACGGAGAGAATATCTAACGAATACAATAAATGGTTCACATAATACATATTAGGATATATATAGTATATTCCAGTATTACAATTATTCTGAATGGACCAAAACCCATAAAGTTACATTACTAAGCAATCTGAAGAAATAAGATTAAAACAACGCGGTCCAAATGTGTGTTATTGCACCATCACCAAAATGAAATATCCACTAAACTGCCCCCCAAGTGCCATGTCTAACATTGGGAGGTCGCTAACGTCCAGAAAAGTTATTTAGTCCCGGAAAGCTTCGGCGAGAAAGAACCCTAGAGGAAAAAAACGAAAGAAAACATCGAAGCATGATAAACAGAGTGAAAACTTTATGTGCGGTTGGCTGCCGTCATGTTGACAAGCATGATAGCAGCACACATGAATACTATGTTTCTAATTGCAGTTGTAGAATTGTACTTAGCCCTTACTTTACTTATACACGCTCATGCTAATTCTACCGGACCCGAAGGTGCTTCGCTAACTGGGTAATCCTTAGTCCGGAAATTTGCATGCAGACGCTCCATTTTTGGGGTGTAGGAGACTCCCGGCAAATCGCGCCTGCTCTTTTCGAGAGTGCCCCGGAGTACGAGGCAGGGACATTAGGCATTGGCAGGCGGATACTCTACTTGTACCTGCCACACCTCACACCGCCATAAGCATTAAGGCACCCGCGAACATCTCTTAGAAAGAGCTATGCCGTCACGCTCCGCTCCGCAGCCCACTGGGTGGCCACCCCAGCGGTCTGTACGTTGTATGCAATGATGAGCCTGTACGTCATGGGCCCCACGTGATCGCGTGAAGCAGTGAGGGCCGCGAGCTGAGCCGGGAATCAGGGAATCTCCAACGTAACGTGTCAAGGTAGCGCTTTTTATAATATACAGCGTGGGATTTGTCAGTGAACCATGGCGTTCAATCGGTTAGGGTGGAATGGCACGAGGTACATGGCGCATATGCAGTCGTCGGAGGATGATCAGTAAACTCAGACAATGTGCAAATCCCATATCGCTCTTCACGTAGTGGCTAACAGCTTTGTGAGAAGCTTAGAATTATTTTAGAGGCCTCAATATTGTGCAACGTCGGTCACCACCGTATGGTTGCTGTGTAGGTGGAGAGGAGAAGTACCCCATCGTTTGAGAAAAAAAAAAAAAAAAAAAAAAAAAACATGAAAAACTGCCTAGTTTGGCTGAAGACTTCGATATGCTCCTTCAGTAATGGCATTATCTTTTCATTGGTACTATTCCCCAGGGGTGTACACCGACTTCCCACTGTGATTACTGTATGAATACATAGTTGACCTCACAATAGGACTCTTCACAATTTTTAGAAGATTATGTTCCGTAGTGGAGAGGGTCCACAGGATATGCGATTTCCGCGGAATATGAGTGCACTACAGATCTGCCGTCCTCACGAATCATACAGCACAGATGAATCTTTTTAACTTATCCTTTGTCCTTCTGTGGAACAGGCCTGAAGAATTTTAAATTCATCCTTCATCTTATTTGTTTATGCATTGGATTAATTTTCCTAAATTGTTCATGACACACGATATTATTCGTTATTTTCCTGACCTATATTCTGCCGACTGTGTTTTGCTCCTGTGTGTACGCGTATCATTTGCTTTTGTTTTGCGTTCATGATCCTTGTTTACTATGCATATAATAGTTGTCTATCTATCTATCCCCACCCCGCCCGCTCCTATTCAAATGATTCAAGCTGTTTGGAAAATGTTCTTCCCACACCATTGTAATCCAAAAAACTTATGCTAGGTTCGTAACGCTGCTCTGCGTACGTACGCCACGGCTAATTCAGCCATTTGTGTCGTGAAACAGTGCGATATAGGATATGCCATTGGTTTTCCAGCTGAGGTGACTATCTCTGTTTTTCATTTTAAAAAAATTGTTATACAGAACTTTATGCCAGAATTCTATAGGGAACAATCAACCCGAAATCATGCGCTACACGCCCAATTAGAGTGCAAATAGACCTACCTAATGCAAAGTATCACCTTCCGCCGTTAGCTGTACCTCAACATTTCTTATTCCCTATTCCGTTTTCCATAATCTTAGACCTAACGCGGCAAACGAAGGGAGTGGTCCGAAGGGATAAATAATTCTAGGCATGCCATGCTAAAAAAAATTCTATAAAGCACATCTGCAATACCGAACCGGGAAGGCCGACAAAAACCCCTAAAAAGTGAACATTCCCACCTGAAAAGCAAAAAAATGGAGAACGTGCCTCTTGTTAAGTGTGTCGAGTTAAGATCTTGTTGGGTAATGACGATGATCGAGCCAGAAATAATGCTTAATAATGCTGGTACAAATGAAGAAAAATTAAAAATTCATCTCAGACGATGCACTATACGACACATAGAACTCAGCATCTTCATGTTGACCACAGTTTTCATTGTCGTTAAAACAAAACAAAACATTATATTCGTCGTCCATTAGAGGCTAATCGAGAAGCGCAATTCCGACCTAGTTACGGCCCGGCAAGAATAGCATAACATGGGGACAATGCACGAAACATCAAGAGTAATGGAATGCGCAAATAAATGCAAACAGGTCGGCTATGACAAACTACACCACTTCCCCCCCCCCACATATATACCAGACCCCACATATCATCCGATCATATTGGCCACAAATCCCAAGCGACCTCATAATTGTATTATCATAGTAAATGGGTACAGATACTCAGAGGCATTCAATATTACCAAGTGCTTTATGATGACTTGCATTTCTGCTTGCTGATTTCACTCTGTTGCAAGAAAGAAAGCAACTCTGGAGGTCCTTATAACAAATAACGGCACCACCCCCACTGCCTTATATCCCAGACTTCCACATTCCAGTCCACATATAACATCGAACACCGCTGAATACCTCCATATTTCCTCCTCATTACTCTTCTCCAAATGGGATGGACTAACGCGAACAAACTTACGGATAAGGTCAATTGGTGTTGAATAAGAAAATAACGAATGCCTCGTAGGTAACAACCACAGAACTCATTTTAGGGGTTAACGTACGTAAGTGCAAACACTATGTTGTTAAGTATCGCAATGATCACTGTCTCTGCACGGAAATCCGCGCTGTCCTATTCTGACTGCGTGGCCGGGTGCACCATGTGCTACTTGGGTAAGCATGTACCCTTCTAACCTAGCAAGTGGACTATCCCATGTCAATTCGGTACTCATGATTTACCAAGAAGATTACTCTGCCCGGGGTGAAGAGGCCGATGAGAACAAAATCATCCCGTGATAAACTCTTCACCAGACACATCCATGACACAACGTACAACGAGCAATAACTGGTGGGAATTGTCGAGTGGAGACCCGAACGAAGTAAACCTTGGTGTGCTATGCAGGACGAAGAAAGAAGGACCAATCTTCGGACCCGTGAAGTATGCGTGTGAGCCAGTATTCAGTATTAGAAAGCCAAAAACAGCCTTAAGAGTACCATACATAAATAAAGTGGAAGGAACCCCCAGCTGCTTATTCCGACTTACACTGACTCTACCTACCGTGACACACAACTCCAGCATCTTCATGGTGACACAGTTTTCATTGACGGAATCAGTGTTTAGAACAGTCAAACCAAAACGACCGTTCTCCTCCCGTTGGCAGGCCTACATCGTCCATTGTATCAGGCCTACACCCATGACCGAATGAGCACTGCCTGGGGCTGAAATTGCTCGGGTAGAATCCAGCTGACGACAGGCAACATTAGCATCGTTGAGTTCCCAATAGGTCGTCGCAGACAGTCCCCCACTGGCCGGAATAAATACTTCACCTCTGCCTCAGTTCTGGAGGCTTCCACCAGCAAGTCTAATTGAAAAGAAAGCCTGGAAAAAGAATAAAATTATACTAAAGCATCATCTACGTAGTAGTTGTACTTCCCTTGAAAACCCCCAAATAATCCACAGACCGTCTGTTTGATGTTTTGAACAATAGATTCAGTTATCCCCTGGACCTTTCTATGGATGACTCTAAGTTCGCTATTCTAATACAACTGCCTATTTTCTGTTGTTGAACCACAGATCAGCGATTGCAATACGAAACGCTGCCTTAAATTAGTTGCAGTTGAGTTGCAGATAGAGACAAGTTTTGTAACAGCAACAATCATCCAAATAAAAGAACACTGAGTAGGCAAAGTCACATTGTGCACGAATGCGCAATGAGGCCGCCTCCCCCGGCAAATAGATTCTTTGGAATATTTATTCATCTGTATTTGGATTCATAGGGATCTATCATCGTGGCCCCCCCCTAACGACAAAATTTAGGGATATAACCCCCTTGGGAATATACCCGTGGTCGAATATTACAACATCTTGTCCGCCAGCCAGACTTCGTTTGCAAACCAAAACAAATTTCTGCTCATGCAAAATCGGAAGGGACATAGATTCTTAAATCATCATTAGCACACGTGGAGTTGATTTGGATGGAGCAACCCTGACTAGATTCAGTAGTGTACTATCCAATAAATTAGGCCCATAACTCTTCAGCATAATTTTACAACAACTGTATGTTTTGGTATACACTAAACCCTTCAGTTTAGCCCCTGACCTTACTGCGGGAATACGGTATGTCATCATGCTTATTCTAATACACTGCCCATTTTTCTTCTGTTAAACTGACCACAGACGTCTGTTATGGACTGAAATTTGGGTGTTGCATTTGCTGTGTACTGAAAAGCGGGCACCTAATCGAATTCGCCAATAAGCCGTTGAAGCAGGGTTAGATTCCATAGATGGAAGTCGTAGGCGGCACAAGACACCATAGTAGCGGATTTATGCGAGTGCGAATACGAAACGTGACTAAATGAGTGCTACTAAATGAGCTGCCAGTGAGTGCAGGATAGAGGGACAAGTTTTAATAACAGCAACGAATATCCAAATAAAATAGAACAAATACTGAGTAGGCAAGATCACATTGTGCACGATGGGCATTGATGTCGCATCACGCAAATAGATTATTCGGAATATTTGTTTTTTTTATTATATCGTATCATTGGGATCTCTCTGTGGCACGAAGGACAAATTACAGGGAGATTACGCCCTTTGGTATATACCATGGCGTATATTACCAGCATATCGTTGCAGCAGACCTAGTTGATCAATCCCCAAACAATTCTGCTCATTGCAAATCAGGTGACATAGATATAAATCATCCATTGCACACGGGCGTGTGATAGGAGGTGAGCAACCCTGGATAGATTCCGCGGGATATCGTCCCAAATTTGGGTCATGAAGTTCACAGAAGAGCATTCAAATAACCTGTGCCAATGAGAAAAATGAGCATTTAGTCAAGAATGTGCAGATGCTGACGCCTAAAATTAAACGAAAGCCACTGTTTTAGCTCTGACACAGGCCAATTGGGGTTTGTTTGGTAAACCCGCGTCAGGTTCAGAAAAATCGGGAGCTTCAAAGTAGAATCGAAGATAAATATCCATTAAACATATGTCTAAAAATTAGGTTGTTAGAGGTTGTCAGAACAATTCCAGATAGATCAATGGAGGAGTGATTTTTCTGGCAGGCGTGGGCGTTTGCCCGTGATTAGAAATTGTTAAAATATTCGATTGCACAATCAACATTGAAGTCGCAACGTCCACTAGCATGACTCGTCCCGACCATGATTCAGTTCGCAGGTACCTGAGTGACACGAAGTCTCACAGGCATTCCGATTACACAAACACGGATCACCGATATGAGTGCAATGAAGCTGATACCCGGTGAAGTATGCGCGTGAGCGCAGTTTATAAAATCATGTGAGGGGTTTTGGATCCAGAAAACAGAACTATTCAGTACCAATAGATGAATAAAAATGGAAGTCCCCGTGCTTCATTCCAGGGGACTATAGACTGACTATACCTGAGACCTTGACACCACAACTCCAAGAATCTTATGCGTGACGCCACAGTTTTCATTGTCGGAATCAGTGTTGTAGACACAGTCGACCAAACGACGGGTCTCCCGTGCAGGCTAATCCCCCGTCCCATTTGTATCAGTCTACACCATGTGACCGAAATGAGCACTGCCTGGCGGCTGAATTGCTCGGGAGAATCAAAGCTGGGCGGGACAGGCAACATTAGCATCGTTGATGTCCAAGAGCGTCGCAGGACAGTCCCCCACTGAAGTTTATAAAACACTTCCACTTGCCTGCAGTTACGGCGCCTTCCACCAGCAAGTCTAATGACATCGCTCTGAAAAAAAAACAACAAAAAAAATTTGATTACCGTACTCAGTAGGTACTCTCCTCAATTGAGCCATAACGCTTCAAACTTAATACAACAAACTGTCTGTTTTTGGTTCTTATACAAATAGTCCCTTTCAGTTTAGCCCATGACCTTACTACGGGGAATAAATAACTTGATGTCCTGGCTATTCTAATACACTGCCCATTTCTTATGTTAAACGGACCACAGACGTTCTTTTATGGAATGGAACTTTGGGGCGGTTGTTGCATTTGCGCTGTACTAAAAAAGCAGGCACCTAATCGATTTCGCAATAATAAAGCCGTTGAGGGAGATTCCATAGATGTGAATGTTCGTTATGCGGCAAGATAACAAATTAGCGGATTCACGCTAGTGCGAATACGAAACGTGCCTAAATGAGCTGCTAAATAGCGTGCCGTTGAGTTGCACGGGATAGAGACAAGTTTCTAACAGGAACAAATTATCCCAAAAAAAATAGAACAAACCCACTGAGTAGCAAGACACATTGTGCACGGAGGAGGGCTAGTGATTGTTCGCCTCAGGGCAAATAGATATTGGAATATTTGTATTTTTATTTGTATCTGTTTATTCATGGGATCTTCAATCGTGGCCCGAAGGACAAACATTACCCAGGGGAGTACGCCCTTGGTATATACCCTGGTAGTAATAGACCAACAGATCGTCTGCGCTATGACTTCGTTGGCACCAATCCCCAAACAATTCTGGTTAGTGAAATCGACAGGTGAATAGATGATAAATTCACTATTTAGCACAGGGCGTGCATATGGATTTGGGAGCAACATGGATAGTAGACCGCTGGGAATTGCCCCAAATTTGGGTCATGAATGTTCACAGAAGAAATTCATAGAACCTTTGCCAATGAGGACAAATGAGACATTTACTAAAGAAAAGGAATGTTGCTAGCCTGAAGCCTAACATACACCGAAGCCCTTTTTACTCTGCCCAGGCCTAGTTGTGGGTGCCCTTGATTCGCGCCTGATTTCAAAATATTAACAGGAGGCCTGCTCAAATTGTCCAGTGGTTAGAGACGATACGCTGCCATCACAACCATCATGTTCAACTTCGTTTAGAAGGTTGTCACCAACCAAATTCAGACAGACATAGAGTGCTTTTCCTGCAGAGTTGGTCGTTTTCCCGTAATTAGTCAATTGGGAAACAATGTTCGCATGGCACACTCAACATTGGAAGTCGGCACCGTCCATAGCATGACTAGTCCCAGAACCATGATTCAGTTCGGTACTGAGTGAAACGAAGTCCACAGTCATTTGATTACACAAATCACAGATCACCGATATGAGTGAATGAGGCTGATACGCAGGCGAGCAAAGTCGATGGCTTTTTTTCAACAGTGCTATGAGACATCTCGCAATGCAGTGTTTACCATGATTGAGATATGATTGAGACTGATATTATCGTTACCACTGAGGTCCGAACATCAGTATCCATGGGAAACTTACCCCTCCTATCCCAGCTCATACAGTATTAAGATTGCTAGGTAGGTTTACGCATTCGAAAGGTGTTAGGGCCCAGTAGTACCATAAGTGGCGGACCCAAACTTGTTGCCCGTGTCAGTACCTCTATATAAGGCATCAAGAACGTTGACAAGGCAATGGGCGGTTGATTAACCTTTGATGGTACAATTGATTGCGATCAATATCAACTGAATATCATTTGCGAAAACCCAGTTGGCCACGAATCCTTCCAAAGATTTAGCAAGATGACAAGTGAGAGGTATTGGTCTCAGCCGAGTAATTGTACCCGGTAGTTCCTTTGGTATGGGAGAATTATCAGCATACATTCACAGTGTGGAAACTATCCATCGAGGCGATTTTGAAGATGTCTGTTACAGGGCTACTGAGTTCACAGCAAACTCTTTTTATTAGTATACTATGGGTAACTCATCTGGCACGACTAACTTGTTAACCTCTGATTTACTCAGCTCGCGATATATGTCCCCAAAACAATTGGCGGTGGGGTGGTTTGGTAGGAGTGTAGGATAGAACTTCTCTCCCCATCAGAGGCGGCCTACCATGTGAGTCAGGAAAAAATTTCATGATACCAAGCTTGGGTCGCCATCGGAATCGTGGGTACGCCAGGAACTGCCATAATGAGGTGTTTTGCGTTTTTATACTAAGCATTGGATACTTGGTGCTCATCCAGCTGCCGGGTAAACTTGATTTGAGGGTTCATGAGTGCGCTCATTATAAAACGATCGCTCAGGAAGATCAATTGCACGAGCAACTTTATGCGAAAAGGAACTGCCATTAGAAACGGCACATAGATAAGTTTTCCCAAGACAAAATGCAATTATCAGACCATAGAGAATAAAATGGAAAACTCCCCGTGCTTTCATTTCAATGACTCTCGCTGACGAACCTGGATACCTGACACACACTCCAGCATCTTCATGGGGACCACAGTTTTCATTGTCGGAATAACAGTGGTAGCAACAGTAGACCCAAACGACCGTTCTCCTACCGTTGCAGGTTGAACATCGTCTTTGTTATCAGTCCTACACCCTGACCGAAATGAGCACTGACTGGGGCTGAATGCTCGAGAGAGCAAAGCTGACGACAGGCAACATGTAGCATCGTGAGTCCCAAAGAATGTCGCAGACAGTCCCCCACTGACCGTTTATTAACACTTCCACTCTGCCTTCAGTTCCGGCACTTTCCACCAGCAAGTCTAATGACATCGCCTGGAAAAAAAATGTGTAGTACCGGTACTTCAGTGTGTACTCTCCTAAAAGTAGCCATAACTCTTCAACATAATTACAAAAACTGTTGTTTTGGTTATAAAACAATATTCTCTTCAGTTTAGCCCCTGACCGTACTACGGGAATAACTTTAGGTCCTGCGATTCTAATACATTGCCCATTTCCTTCTGTTAAACGGACCAAAGACCGCTTGAAGATTGGAATTGTGGTGTTGCCATTTGCGCTTCTCTGTATGGAAAAAGAGGCACCTCATCGAATCGCATAAAGCCGTTGCAAGGGTTAGATTCCTAGAGGCGAATGACGTATGCGGCCCAAGACAAACATAATCGCGATTCACGCTAGTGCGAATACGAAACGTGCCCCTGACTGAGCTGAATAAATGAGCTGCAGTTGAGTTGCAGGATAGGGACAGTTTAAACAGCACAATATCATCCAAATAAATTAGAACAAACACTGGGGTATGCGCAAGTCACCATTGTGACCGGGATGCGGCTGATTTGTCGCATCACGGCAAAAATGAGTTTTGGAATATTTGTAGTTTATTTGTATTCGTATTCTTTGGGACTCTCATCGTGGCCAGAAGGACAAATTACCAGGGAGATTACCCGCCCTTTGCGTATATACCCGGTGTATATTACCAACATATCGTCGTACAGCTAGACTCGTTTGACAACTCCACCAACAAGTCTGCTCATTGCACATCAGGGACATAGATATAAATCATCATTAGCACACGGGCGTGATATGGATGTGAGCAGCCCTGAATAGATTCAGCGGGAAATCGCCCCAAATTTGGGTCATGAATGTTCACAGAAGACATTCACTACCTTTTGCCACTGAGAAAATGAGAATTAGTCAAGAAGTTGCAGCTGGAAGCCTTCTAAAATTGAACCGAAGCCACTGTTTTTTTTAGCTCTGCACAGGCCAATTGTGGTTTGTTTGGTAACCGCCGCATGAGTTCAGAAAATCGGGAGCCTTCAAATTAAAATCGAAGATAATAGCCATTCAACATATGTCACAAATTAGGTTAGGGGTGTCAGAACAATTCCAGATCAGAGCAATGGAGTGATTTTTCGCAGGCGTGGGCGTTTCCCGTAAGTTTAGTAATTGGAAAAAAAACAAATATTCGATTATGCACAATCAAATTGAATCGCAACGTCCATAGCTGATAGTCCCGACCATGATTCAGTTCGGTACTGAGTGAAACGAAGTTTTTTTTTTTTCTGGACAGGCTTCGATTATCACAATATCTATTGTGAGGTATCACCGATATGAGTGAATGAAGCTGATACTCGTGAAGTATGCGCGTGAGCGCAGTTAATAAAAATCATGTGAGTTGACCCAGAAACAGCACTATAATCAGTACCATAGATGATAAAATGGAACTCCCGTGCTTCATCCCAGACTAGGGGACTGACTATACCTGGACCTTGACACACAGCTCCAGCATTTCATGGTGACCACAGTTTTCATTGTCGGAATCAGTGTGACCAAGTTACCAAACGACGTTCTCGTCCGTTGCAGGCTAAATCGTCCATTTGGATTCAGTCCTACACCCTGAACCGAATGGCATGCCTGGGGCTGAAATTGCTCGGAGAATCAAGCTGACGACAGCAACATTACATCGTTCAGTACCAAGAGGTCGTCGCAGACAGTCCCCCATGACCGTTTATAAACACTTCACTCTGCCTTCAGTCCGGCGCTTCCACCAGCAAGTCTAATGACATTCGCCTGGACAAACAAATAAAATATAAATAATATATTACCGTACTCAGTAGTGTTACTCTCCTAAAATTAGCCATAACGCTTCAAACATAATTATACAAAACTGTCTGTTTTGTCTTACACAATATACCCTTCAGTTTAGCGCCCCTGACCTACTACGGGAATAACTTTATGTCCTGCTTATTCTAATACATGCCCATTTTCTTCTGTTGGAACCGGACCACAGGACGTCTTTTATTGACTGAAATTTGGGTGTTGCATTTGCGCTGTACTGAAAAGCAGGCCCTAATCGGAATTCGCAATAAAGCAGGTGCAAGGGTTAGAGTCCATAGATGCGATGACGTATGCGGCAAGCAACATAATTAGCGGATCACGGGCTAGTGCGATACGAAAACGTGCCTGCATGAGTGCTAACTGAGCTGCAGTTGAGTTGCAGGATAGGGACAAGTTTCAAGAACAGCAACAACATCCAAATAAAATAGAACAAAAACTGAGGAGGCAAGATCATCAGTGTGCAACCGGATGCGACATTGAGTGTCGCATACATGGCAAATAGATCTTGGACCTATTTGTATTTTTATTTGGAATCCGTAGTCTTGGGATCTCTCATCGTGGCCGAAGGGACAAATAACCAGGGAAATACGACCTTGTGGTATATACCTGGTCGGATTTACCAATATGTCTACAGCTAGACTTCGTTTCAATCCCCAAACAATTTGCTCAGTGCACATTCAGGTGACATTAGATTAATCATCATTAGGACACGGGCGTTGAAGGATGTGAGCAGCCCTGGATAGATTCCGCGGGAAATAGCCCCAAAAAATTGGGGTCAGGGATGTTACAGAAGACATTCAATAACCTTTGCCAATGAGAACAAATGAGAATTTAGTCAAGAAGTTGCAGCTGAAGCCTAAAATTAAACGAAGCAATGTTTTAGCTTGCACGGGCCTATTGTGGCTTGTTTGGTAACCGCCGCATGAGTTCAGAAAAATAGGGATGCTTCTGTAATTAAAAGAGAAGATAACTCCATTAAAAATATGTCAAAATTAGGTTAGAGGTTGTCAGAACACTTCCAGAATCAGATCAATGGAGTGATTTTTCTGCAGGCGTGGTCGTTTCCCGTAATTTAGAAATTGGGAAATATTCGATTGGCCATTCAACATTGAAGTCGCAACGTCACTAGCATGACTAGTCCGGACCATGATTCAGTTCGGTACTGAGTGCGAAAACGAAGTCTCACAGGCTCGATGACACAAATCACGGATCACCGATATAGTGAATGAAGCTGCTACCCGTGAGTAGCGCGTGGACGTTTAATAAAATCATTGTGAGTTGATCCAGAAAACAGCCCTCTATCAATCCGTACCTAGATGATAAAATGGAACTCCCGTGCTTCATTCCAGACTATAGACTGACATACAGGACTTGACACAAAACTCAGCATCTTCATGGTGACCACAGTTTTCATTGTCGGAATCAGTGTAGACACAGTCAACCAAACGACGTTCTCGTCCGTTGGCAGGCTACATAGTCCATTTGTATCCGTTCCTACACCTTGACCGAAGAGCACTTGCCTGGAGCGAAATTGCTCGGGAGAAATCCCAGGCTGACGACAGGCAACATTAGCCATCGTTGATGTCCCAAGAGTCGTCCGCAGACAGTCCCCCACTGACCGTTATAAACAACTTCCACTATGCCTTCAGTTCCGGCGTTTCCACAGCAAGTCTAAGTGACATCGCCTGAAAAAAAAAAAAATAATGTATTACGGTACTCAGTAGTGCACTCTCCTAAAATTAGCCATCAGTCTTCAAACAAATTTACAAACAAACTGTCTGTTCTGGTATGTGTACGTGAGAATATACCCTTCAGTTTAGCCCCTGACCTTACTACGGGGAATACTTTAGGTCATGCTTATTCTAATACCAATGCCCATTTTCTGCTGCTAAACGGGACAACAGACGTCTTTTATGGACTGGAATTCTGGGGTGCATTTGCGCTGTACTGAAAAGCTGGCACCTAATTCGAATTCACAAATTATAGCCGTGCAAGGGGTAGATTCATAGATGGCGAAGTCTACAGGCAAGGACAACCATAGTAAGGGATCATGCGAGTGCGAATACGAAACGTGCATAATGAGCTGCTAAATGAGTGCCAGTTGAGTGCAGAGATAGAGACAAGTTCATAACAGCAAAAACTACCAAAATAAAATAGAACAAACACAAAAAAATGAGTAGGCAAGATCACATTGTGCACGGATGCGGCATGATGTAGCATCACGTCAATAGATTCTTTGTTTTTTTTTTTTGTTGAAGATTTGTATTTTTATTTGTATTCGTATTCATTGGAATCTCTCATCGTGGCCCGAGGAACAAATTACAAGGGAGATTACGCCCTTGGTACTACTACCCTGGTCGTACATAACCCAACATTCGTCTACAGCAGTTTTTTTGACTCGTGACAAATCCCAAACAATTCTGCTCATTGCAAATCAGGTGGGGGACATAGATATAAATCATCATTGGCACACGGGCGTTGATATGGATTGTGAGGCAACCCCCCCCTGGATAGATTCAGCGGAAATCGCCCCAAATTTGGGTTCCCCCCCCCCCCCCCCCCCCCATGAATGTTCACAGAAGACATTCAATACCTTGCCAATGAGGAAAAATGAGATTTAGGTCAAGAATTGTTGTAGCTGAAGCCTAAAATTAAACGAAGCCACTGTTAGTCCGCACAGGCATATTGTGGATTGTTTGATCGCGACATGAGTTCAGAACAATCCTGATGTTTCAAATTAGAATCAAAGATAATATTCATTCAAACCATATGTCAAAATTAGGTGAGGGGTGTCAGAACAATTCCAGATCAGATCAATGGAGTGATTTTTCTGCAGGCGTGGTCGTTTCCCGTAATTTAGTAAATTGGAAAATATTCGATTGCAACTCAACATGAAGGTCGAATCCACTAGATGGAATAGTCCCGACCATGATTCAGTCGCGTTTACTGAGTCACAACGAAGTCCTACACAGGCATTGATTACCAATCACGGATACCGATATGAGTGAATGAAGTGATACCAGGCGAGCAAGTGCAGGGATTTTTTTTAAACAGGCTAGGAGACACTCGCAATGTAGTGTTTCCCATGCTGCGATATGATCGAGGACTGATATTTAATTCGTTACCGGCTTGAGGTCAGAAAATCAGCTATCCATGGGAGAACTTCCCCCTCCTATCCCAGCTCATACAGTCTTTGAGGGTGCTAAGGTATGGTTTACGCAATCGAAGGCTTTAGGGAAGTCGGTCACCATCAAGCGGCGACCCACCCAAATAGTTACCGTGTCCGTACCCATATTAAGGCATCAAGAACGCTGACAAGGCAATGGGCGGTTGATTAACCTTCGATGGTACAATATTGATTGTGGATCAAATATTTATTGACATATCATGCGAACCCAGTTGGCCACGAATCCTTCACAGATTTAGCGAGATGACAAGAGGGAAATATTGGGCTTAGCCGAAAATTGTACCCGGTAGTTACTTTGGTATGGGAGAATTATCAGCATCCCTTCACATTTTGGAAACTACTCCCTCAGCAAGGCGGGGTGTGTTGTGTTGAAGATATCTGTTACAGGGCTACTGAGTTCACAAGCAACTCTTTCTATTAGTCTACTCGGTAACTCATCTGGCACGACTAACTTGTTAACCTTTGATTTACTCAGCTCGCGATATATGTACCCAAAAAAATTTGCGGTGGGGTGGGGGTTTGGTAGGAGTGTAGGATAGAACTGCTCTCACACTCAGAGGAGGCCTACCATGTGAGTCAGACGCAAAACGTTCATGATCCAGTATGGTCTCCATCGATAGTGGGTACGCCAGGAACTGCCATAGTGGGGGTTTGGCGCTTTTTAACTAAGAAAATTGGAACATTTGTGCTATCCAGCTGGGTGGTAACTTGATTTGAGGCCCTGAGTGCGCCATTATATAAAACGATTGCTCAGCAAGCTCCATTGCACGAGCCACTGTCTTGCGAACGGAACGTGCCATAGATAAGTTTTTCCTGAGGACAAATGCCAATATCCGTACCATGAGAAATAAAAATGGAAGTCCCGGGCTTCATCCAGACTATCGGACTGACTATACTGGACCTGGACACACACTCCACATCTTCATGGTGACACAGTTTTCATTGTCGGAATCAGTTGTAGACACAGTCTTATACCAACGGACGTTCTCGTCCGTTGCAGGCTACATCGTCCATTTGTATCAGTCCTACACCCTGACCGAAATGAGCATGCCTGGTGCTGAAATTGGCTCGGGAGAATCAACTGACGACAGGCAACATTAGCATCGATGAGGTCCCAAGAGTAGTCGCCAGACAGTCCCCATGACCGTTTATAAACACTTCCACTCTGCCTTCACGTTCCGGCGTTGTCCACCAGCAAGTCTAATGACATCGCCTGAAAAAAAATATAATAATGTATTACGGTACTCAGTAGTGCACTCTCCTAAAATTAGCCATAAGTATAACATAATTTACACAACTGTCTTTGTTCTGGTATTACACAATATACCCTTCAGTTAGCCCCTGACCTTACTACGGGATAACTTTATGTCCTCCATGCTTTATTCTAAACACTGCCCATTTTTTCTGCTAAACGGACCACAGACGTCTTTTATGGACGGGAATTTGGGTGTTGCATTTGCGCTGTTTACGAAAAGCTGGCACCTAAGCGAATTCGCAATATAGCGTTTGCAAGGGTTTGATGCCATTAGATGCGAATGTTCGTAGTTTTTTTTTTTTGTGTACGGCACAAGAACATAGTTAGCGGATTCATGCGAGTGCGAATACGGAAACGTGGCCTAATGAGCTGCTACTAAATGAGCTGCGTAGTTGCCAGGGTGAGTGGCCAGGATAGGAGACAATTTCATAACAGCAACAACTCATCCAAATAAAATGAACAAACACGTGAGTAGGCAAGATCACCCTGTGCACGGATGCGGCATTGATGTGAATCTCGGCAAATAGATTCTTTGGAATATTTGTATTTTTATTGTATTCGGATTCATTGGATTCTTCATCGTGGCCCGAAGAGGACAATTTATCCAGGGAGAGATTACGCCCTTGGTATATACCTGTCGTCTAGTACCAACATATCGTCTGCAGCTAGACTCGTTTTGACAAAGCCCAAACAATT